>CM061049.1:4506566-4589066 GCA_030762985.1 Adelphocoris suturalis
GTTGTGCATCCCTAAAGGGCAGCACACTTTTCTTTTCTTTTTTTTTGGTTTATTATTTCCAATAATAAGCCTATGTGATCGTATAGCAAAAAAATTGTATAACCCCCCCTCAAACTTTGTCACTTTACGTTTCAAGGTGCGTAGAAGCCTACTTGAATCGAATACGACCGGAAATACTACCGCAATGCAGATTTCGTGAATCGGAAATCGAAACACTAGAACATAATATATGACAATGGAGACTGCCATTAATTTTTTTTATTTTTTTATTTTATTTTATTTTATTTTTTATTATTATTATTATTTTTTTTTTTTTTTTTTTTTTTTTTTTTGTGAAAGAACCCTTTTACTTATTTGATAGTTTTATTATTAATACTTTAATTTGCCAAACCATTCAACTATACAACCTTAATTGCATCCAGAAATATTAACATATATATACGAATGTATGATTATTCACACCATTGTAATATTTCAGTATAATGCTGTTTAAATTCAATTTGTAGATCATGAGTTATAGTATAACAATATGGCCGTAAAATGTAAATCATTAACGCCCAATACAATTTTTTTTTAAATTGTGACTTCTTTTACACACATCGTTTTGAACATCCAATTGAAATATCAATTGATCCAACCAAACGCGCTATTGAACCCAATCAAGGCTGACAGGCTTAATTGACTACTGACAACTTACATCATAGCCGTCATCATATTGTTCGATGCCCAGCCTGTCATTAGTGCCATTATTGATTTCTGTATGGAACGGAACACTTTCGATCATTTTGGATCCCATCAAAATTGATCGGCAAACGACGAGGCAGCTGTGGGTTGAGTACCACCACTTGATCTTGATGGGTTGACAGCCACTAGTACGTTTGCATATTCTACGTTGAGTTGACGACTTGAAGTCGGTTTTGAGGTTTCAGTAAATTATTCATAAGGTTCGTTCCGGTAAGGGGCGACAAGCGTGGAGTCGATGAGCGAGGGGAATCTCGTTCGTAATAATGAAGACTCGCGGCTCTGAATCAATGATAATTTTGAAGAGGGTTTGATTCCCTGATGAAGTTCGTTTTTCACGAGATTTTCGAGCGATTCAGAAATTGAAATGAATCAACGTCGCTATAACGACTAACCGGTTTGTTTCATAATCCCTGGGATGTGAAGAGAATGTTCTCTTGGAAATATGTGGATGATTTCTATGCTCAGAAATATAAATTCGATTTGGAAAGTTAATTTTGGCCCGATTTGCAATATGCTCACCACGATTTGTGAACGATGGAGGAGCTAGGGTGGGATAGATATAATCGGTTGGCACTGATTTTCACATAGTTTATGGCAAGGGAAGACGTGTAAAGGTAGGTTATTTTCCGTGTTATCGCCACGTTATGAGATAGCCGAAGGCGCAATAATATCGTTATTTCACCCGCCCGTGTCAGGTGATGCGGTCCCGCCAAACCGTCCGCATCCCGTCCAGCGCAATCTCCCGGATAATGAGGAAGCGCCCCCGCTCTCTCTTCGTTATAATATTTACGAGCTGGGAAGACGCATAACGTCGGAATCAGACCGCATCCTCCCTCTTGCTGGAGAACCATCGACAACCATATTGCTTTTCCTAGATCGCCACCCCGTATAATGAAATTATTAACTATCCCAACCAAAAAAATTTTAAATTGCAAATAGATGTAGATTGCAAATAGCTGAAATATGCAATTTTTTCAAAATAAAATACAATAATATAAATGAAATAATTGGTCAATTAACAGAAATTAATGCTAATAAATATTACTTGACACGTGAGTGGAGAACCCCATCTTTTAGAACCTTCAAGGTTCTATGCTAGATGGAGAGTCATTCCCCGTATGAAATATTGTTAAACATGAATACGCTTCTCAATAGAATTTGAGAAACAAGCAGATCGTTGAAAACTATATCTAACTAAAGAAAATAATAATAATAATAATAATAATGAAAAATAAACCTATCTTATATATACAGGGTGAGTCTCTCGCAAATGCAAAAAAAAATTTGGGTAAAACTACATCAAAAATGGAGTAAAATGCCGCCAACTGCATATTTTTATCTCAATCCGTTCTCGAGATATGATTTTTAAAGGTTTTTTCCTTTTAAACTCAACTTTCTTCACTTTACTTCATTTAATTTTAATTTTTGACCACATTTTCGGAATCAGCACTAAATTTACTATAAGAATAGTGTACTTGGGTTTTTGAAAAGTACCATCCAAAGGCCCTCACATCAGCTCAAACATTGACGATTTTGAAAAAATAATATTTCTGAAAATCTTTAAAACTTTACTACTTTTTTAAAAAGAATCCTAGAAACTGGCAAATCTCATGAAAACTGCTTCATCTAATATGCTTTCCAACGGTATAATCAAGTTTACTTTTATTTTGTTATTTAGTGGAGAAAATTATGTTTTAATGTTAAAAAATGTGGGTTTTTCAATGAAATCGTTGGTTTTCTAGAAAGATGACCCTCCATGAACCTACGAGTATGGGGTCGGTTTCTATGTATTTTTTCACGCTGTATCGAGTGGTAACATTTGTAGATCTCTCCAACTCCGTTATAACCGAGTTTTATACTTAAAATCGCAAATGTTTAGTTCGTTTGTTACGATTAAATGTATGTGTGTTATGGGGTAAAACTAGTTAATTAAAGTGTATAACTCGATTATAACGTAGTTGAGTGATCTGCAAGAGTTTCCATTCGATCCAGCGAGAAAAATACATAGAAACCGATCCCATACTCGTTGGTTCATGGAAGGTCATCTTTCGAGAAAACCAACAATTTCATTGAAAAACCCACATTTTTTAACATTAAAATATTATTTTCTCCCCTAAACAACAAAATAAAAGTAAAATTGATAATACCGTTGGAAAGCATATTAGATGAAGCAGTTTTCATGAGATTTGCCAGTTTCCAGGATTCTTTTTAAAAGAGTAGTACAGTTTTAAAGATTTTCAGAAATAATATTTTTTCAAAATCGTCAATGTTTGAGCTGATGTGAGGGCCTTTGGATGGTACTTTTCAAAAACCCAAGTACACTATTCTTATAGTAAATTTAGTGCTGATTCCGAAAATGTGGTCAAAAATTAAAATTAAATGAAGTAAAGTGAAGAAAGTTGAGTTTAAAAGGAAAAAAAAACACGGTTTTCCTGAAAAAAACCTTTAAAAAATCATATCTCGAGAACGGATTGAGATAAAAATATGCAGTTGGCGGCATTTTACTCCATTTTTGATGTAGTTTTACCCAATTTTTTTTTTGCATTTGCGAGAGACTCACCCTGTATATAGGTATATATATATATATATATATAAGTAGTAAGTGGGCACGTTTGGAACAAATGAGAGAAAACTAACAGTAAAATATTTAAAGTGAAAACTAACAGTAAAATATTTAAAGTGAAAACTAACAGTAAAATATTTAAAGTGACACCAAACAGTAAAAACTTTTCAACACAAAACATCAGAACACATTTTTTTAACACAAAACATCAGAACCAGTGACTTTTAGGGGGGTAAGTTAAAAGAATATTTTTCCTATTAGAAACATTTAGTAAAACTCTAAAAAATTACAGTAGGTTTTAATTTTTAATGACATGTATCACTAAAAATTGTATATATTAATTATACCATCAGCTCATTCTGTAAACTCTATACTATGCATTTTATTACCATTTTTAAGTGTCACTTTACCTTTATAGATCAATTTATATTTGTTTTTCACGAGTGTTTCTAAATCCCCCTCTTGGTTAAACCTATTTTTTAAAAAATGAATTGGTAGTAATATGTTGGTAAAGCCACCCTCCAAGTCTACCGCTATAGTTTCGCCAAATTTAGCTTTCACCTTTTCCGCTTTAAGGATCACATAAGGTTTGTTACGTTTTAAATCATTAAAAGTACTAAATTCGCTCCTACCATTGATCCTTTCCAAAAATTTATCGGCCATCTTTTATTATAAAACCCATTCCTTTAACTCATCGTTTCAATTTTAAAAGTTGCCACAAAAACATCAGACCAAGTGACTTTTTCATTTAGCGACTTGAATCCCTGTTAATGTTCCAAACGTGCCCACTTACTACTTTTTACGTTTAATATCCCCAAGGTAAAGTATCGATAATATCGGTTTCTTTGTTTTTAATTATATTTCGTTTATCATACAGAAATTTAAACTCTTTTTCCACTTCTTTGTTTACTAATGTTTTATCTTTTACATTTCGCGTAATCATGTTATATTTAAGCTTAACGTTGTTTATTTCTTTCGTTAAAACTTTATTCATAGTTTCTCTATTTAATGATTTACCGTTTTGATAATTCAAAGTAAATCCTTTAACTTTCATAGTTTCTTTTCCTTGATTGGTTATATAAGCGTAACTCTTGGGGCCCGTACTAATCCATTCTACAATGTGATTATTTTTTCCCAATTCATCAGTCCACTCACCCAACATACAGCCAGTTTTTACAGATTTTTTCCCATCATCAATATAAACAATACTATCTGTATCATAATAAACAACATTCTTTCCTATTTTATCAAGCATATCATATAATCTTAATCTTGCATTGGAAGTGGTAAAAGCAGCTACAAAAACGTTAGTTGAAAAACTATCTTCGATGTATTGATTCAAAAATTTATAAGATATTTGCACGATATTGTCATTCAGAAATTGGCATGAACCAATTTCTAGTCTGTCATCTAAAAGTATATCGTACCATCTTGTTATATCAACAACATATTCAGATTGTGACATGTTCAATCTTTGCCCAAACTTTCCCCACAAAGAATTCAAACAAATCTTTGCTACTGCTCTTCGTCCAGGATTTGGTTTAATACTTTCTTTTTCTAAATCTATATCGAGACTTCCTTTAACGCTTTTTATATATTCTTCAATAGTTTCAAAGTCGCTTTCCCACGGACTAGTCTCTAGTTTTATTTTCATAAATGTTTTTACATATTCTTTGAACAATTCATTACTTTTTTCTTTGAAATGCCATACTTCGTAAATTTCTTGAATCTTATAACCTTTTTCAATAGCTTTATTTACTTCATCTGTAGTCCAAGTATCAACCAGAGCTCTTTCATTTTCATCGTGTGAACAAGTATTACATTTATCTACAAAACATTTTTCGCATAAAATAAATAAAAGTTTATCTCTTTTGATCGGTAGAACTGGGTGATATAATTTTTTAGGAGGTAATATTTTACATTTGATTAATCCGTACCAATTTTCATCATATTTCTCAGGTTTATGAATTTTTGTTGGATGACCTAAGGGATAATAATCGAAATATTGAACTGTTGGATACAAACTACAAACATCGATATATCTTAATTTTTTATTTACGACTTTCAATTTACTAGCATTGGTTCTGCCACCAAAAAATGCGTCTCTAGGATTTAATGGTTCCACTATTACGTTTCCACTACTTTTTACTGCTGCTTTACCCTCTTTAAATTTAATCCAGTTACATTCCCACATTTCTACTAATTGGTATCCAGCGTCAATGATTTGTTTACTCCTTTCCTTCGTTTTTTCATACAAGTCTCCCATAGATAGATGATTTACATTATTGGGAGTATTTTCATGAAAACATGTAGGACAGCCGTGCCAAAAACACCCGTGATACTGATAAACCGTGTTAGTAATTTGATCAAAACCATCAACTTTGGCACCACAAACAGTTACTTCCCCTCCATTCAATGCGTGCTGTACATTTTTAAAAGTATTCAGCCAAGTGATAGATCCTTTGCTAAACATTTCCTTTCGGTCCTCTTTGATACTTGCTATCGTATTTTCCTGTAAATATAAGGACCGAAAAATGGCCATGCAAACACTCGCTATAGTTAAATATTGGAAAGGATCGATATTAGCTATGTCTAAAAATTGCTTCCTAAATTCAATACAGCCCCTTCGCAAAATATCAACATCTGATTCACAATATTCTAATATTTCTTTCTGAAAGTCGAATATATAATTTTCCTTTACTTTTTCAGCGTGCCATTTCAAAAATGCTTTTCTTACTTCGGGTTTCATTGAATCAGTCCCATAAAATTTAGTATCAGGAATTGACCAACGTAATTTTGATTATCTCGAGTATTGAAATAATGGGGGAAATATCCTTTTTTTAGTTCTGTTAATCCGAACGTTTTTGGAAAAGCAGATAACGGGGATGCAACGAAGTTAGAACTATCGATTATTCTTATTATTCCTTTAATTTCTAATAACATTATTTTAGTTCCATTATAAATAGTGTAAGGTTTCAGAGTATTTTCGACGCAGTATTTCAGAATGAATTGAGAATCGTATCCTTTTGCATAATGTGCTATGGCAGTGTACCCTTTGTGTTTACTTGAAATCAACCACTCGCAAAATTCCTCATTAGTTTTGAATACGAATTTAGTACCATCGTGGTAGTGAGCTATAACAAGATTTGCTTCATGGGTTCCTGTTTCCTGCATTGCTTCGTAATCAAATGTTATGTATTTTTCGGTGTAAGTACATTTTTCTGCTGTGATATCAGAACGATTATTACAAGTACAAGGTACTGTACAATACCCACCGTTTGATCGTCTTGCTAACATAAAACATTCATGACCACCTATATCGTCGAATATTTCTTGACAGTTTCGACATTTTCCAGAACCACATCTATGTTCGTCGGTTCTTTTGCAAATTTTCCCGCAGTTTAAACATTTATAGATTATTTTACAAACTTCTTTATGATTTTTAAAGCAATTATCATTATAACAATAACGGTTACAATCGTTACAGAATATTTTATTTTTATCTTTTTCATCGTGTTGTATTTGTTTACAGAGTGTACAGACATCTTTATTTCTAGTCTTTTTGCATTCATGTTTCTCTTTATTATTATAGGGAGTATCACAATTTTTACAGTAATATGAGGAGGCGTAAAAGGCTGCTACACTATTAATAACATCAAAATGATTCCCGTCTTTATAAAGATAAATTATAGTATCTTTCTTTTCTCCTTCGTAAATAACGGTATTGAAATTTTCGGCGCAGATAACTTTAACTTGAATGTCTAATAATTCTTCAACAACTTTGATATCTTGCAATGTGAAACCTTCCTCGGTGTATGAACCCATTTTTTCGCAAAGTTCTTTAGCTAAATCTAGTTGAATTGGGCGGCCCATTCTGATTTGTTTTACATCAATTTCTGAGAGTTTCCGATTGAAAATATCCTTAGTATGATAAGTTAACGCGGTAATTATGGCTCTTGGACAGCATAAGTTATCGACATTTTTAATTTGAGTGATACATTTTTTTGTGTGTTTACTCTCAGCCAAATTTAATATTTTGACACCTCTTGCTCCTCTCGGTAAATTGATGATTTTAATGTGGAACGTGGTATTGGTAATTTCAACGTTTTCGTTGGAGCTAATAATGTTGCTTACGTGTTGGATAAATTCTTTAGCTTGTATACGCGAAAAAACATTTGATTTACTACTTAAATCTTTCGATATATCATGGTGAAAATTAGGGTTTTGGGCAACGATCATAATTTTATCCCCGGTTTGGAAATTAGATTTTTCTTTAGCCAAATTTAACATAGCAAATACAGCTTTTTCGACTTGTATGATATTAGATAATTTTATACAATAATCGATTTCTGTAGTTTTAAATTTTTTAATGTATCGAGATTTAGTTTCTATAATAGTAAAAGGAGATTTTCGTTTTTCTTTGTTTTCATTAACCAAGTCATCGTCGAAATTGAACATTTTTCCTGTTTTTACTTTAAATGCATGCCCTTGTGGGTGCATTAGATGTTCGATGATATTGATTTTTTTATTCGGTTTTTTAATTTTAATATGTTTTTCTTTAGCTATTTCGCGTAGTTTTTTAACAGTTAGTTTTTCTAGATCACTTTTCTTAAAGTATACATTTTTAATATCATTTAAAGCTGTAATAAGATTATTTTTCTTCATTTTATAACCACCTTTTAAATTGTAATCTTTCGCTTCATTTCTCAAATCTTTAACTCTGAATCCTTTCTCAACGGCTCTTTGTTGAGGTTTAAGAGTTTGGTTAGGGTCGTTTTTTAGATGGAATGGTGTTTTTAAATGACGAGCCCAGTTTTTATATGTGATTTTTCGATCACATTTTTCACAGATTTTATCTGCATATCGTTTTTTAATAGTATCTTGCATTTTTATTATAGTAGGGGTTCTTTTAACTAACCCTTCATTTTTTTTCGTATCGTTCATTTTTATTAGAAAAGAGATTCTTTTAACTAATCCCTCAATTTTATATTATCCACCCGCTTTTTCTTGTATGGATACTATATATTGTATGAGTTTTATTAGATGAGGAGTTTCTTTTAAAACACAATTCCTTAAAGAGGGGAGGCGATTCGCCCACCCTCTTTAACGTTAAAGTAGAATACAAGTCGAGAACATTTAAAAAAGATTTTCAAAACTCTTAAAGGTGGCGTCGAATCGACGCCACCTTTAACGTTAAAGTTGAATACGAGTCAATTTGATTTTTAACAGTAAATACCTCGTACCCGTCGATTCGACGGGGGGTCCTATGTAAAGTCGAATACAAGTCGAGAACATTTAAAAAAGATTTTAAAAATTCTTAAAGAGGGGGAGCAAATCGCTCCCCCTCTTTAACGTTAAAGTCGAATACAAGTCAATTGACTAAAAAAGCCGCCGCTCACATGTGAGCCGCGGCTTTTTCATTTCATACGAAAAAGCCGCGGCTGGAATTCAAGCCGCGGCTTTTTCATTTCATACGAAATTTTATGGCCGGAAACCCGACCGCAAATTTTGATCTCGGTTAACAATTGTTTGGTTCTTTCTAGCCTGAACCAATAAGTTTTTTCTAGAATTCTGTTTTTTGTAGTTCTTGAGCATAGAAAGATCCTTCAATCTCTTCGTCGCTTAAATCTTTTATTTTGTAAGTAATTGGATTTGTTGGTAGAATTCCAGAAACCACAAAAATTTCTCTAGACCATTTAGCATCATATTTATTCCCAAATGTTTTCTTAAATCTTGTTATTCGAACTCGATCTCCAAGAGAAAACTTTACTTTTTGTGAGGCTTTTTGGTTCCTAAACAATCTAACTAACACTTCATCTTCGTTATTTTTATTAACTTGTACAGGTATCATACCAATCGATCTATGGAAATCTTTAAAATTGTATTCATGAATCAAACCCTGTAGAATATCGATCCATTTTTTATTATTCTCAACTTCGAAAAGAATTTTCATTTTTCCATTCAATGTACGATTAAATCTTTCTATGATTGCCGATTTTTCTTCATTCTGTGTATGATACATTTTTATTTGGTGACTTTTCAGAAATTCTTTAAACATTTTATTTTCGAATTCCAATCCTTTATCGGTATGTAGTAAATTCGGAGCATTATGATTTTGTGATTTGGCCTTTTCTATGATTTTCTCAAAAGCTTTTGTTACGCTTTTTCCATCCTTTTTCTTCAAGGGTAAGGCCCATGCAAATTTTGAAAATGTATCGATAACATTAAGCATATAACCGTATCCATCATTCTCTTTTTCATAATTTTTCATGATTATCAAATCAGCAGCCCACAAATCATCAATACCTTTAGTAAATATTGTCCTTTTTTGAAATTTATTTCTTATCGGTTTGTGTAATTCTTTAGCGAGAGATAATTTTTCATCAACATTCAGATCTTCTACTACAGTTGGTTCTTCAGAATTTTCTCTCTCGGGGGAAGTGATAAACTTACTCTTATTAGTTTTACATTTTGTACATTTTGCAGCCACTCTCCATCTCCCGTTTACCGTTTGTATTTTTTCTGCATCAATATTATTGGTTCTCTTCTTACACTTGTGACAGTAAATAGGATCAGTTAAATCATTATCCATTTTTATTATAGGAAAAAAGGTTTTTTTAATGTGTCCGGTACCTTGCCTTCTATAGCCCAATCAAAAATGGCACGAATTGGTGCTTTTTCTCCGTTAGGATCTTGAATGAATTTGCTCTTACGAGTTCTGCATTTAACACATTTAGCTGAAATTCTCCACCTTCCGTTCACAGTTTGTACAATTTTCACGTTTATATTTTTCGTTTTTTTCTTACACTTACAGCAATAAATTTCGTTGTACATTATTTATTTTATTATAGGAAAAAAGGTTTTTTATGAGATATTTCTCATAAAAAAGAAACTCCTCACTCACTCTTCAATCAAATGCAAATAAACTGTAACATTTTTAAATTGCAGCTCATCTCCATTTTCATTTCTACATGATAGTTTAATTTCTTCAATTTCTCTAATTCCTTTTCGTAGAGAACTGTAGAGAATTTTCTTATTCGTTTCCATATAAGTAGTATTTGGGAGAATCGCTTTCTCTATCAAAGATACATGGAGTAATTCATGTGCACTATGGAGATGTGAATGTTCATTATGATTAGCGAAGCTATAATCGGTAATATTGCAATGCCATTCAATTAATGAAATAGGTTTGATTAATTTTGGATTGTCTTCTGAATAATATTCCTTATTAGCATCAAAATAATCCCCAGGTGTTTTACACTGTTTAAAATCGAACAGTTCGCAGAAATTTCCATACCTTATAAACCCGAGAACAACAGGAGATTTAAGATAAAATCTATTACAATTTGGACCGTAGTCTACTTTAAAATCCAAACTTTCAGGTTTTGTTTTTTTTAATGTGTCAATTTGTGATTTATAAAGTGTTTTATTCTCCTCAAATTTCTTCATGAGTTCAGTTATATAATTTTTTATTTTTAAATATAATTCTCTTTTAAACGTATCAACAGTAAATGTGCCATCTAACACATACTCGTTATGATACCATCCATCTATAATAAACATTTTTAATGATATCAATACATTTTTTACTTGAAATGAAAGAGAAGGTGAAGTAAATAATAACTTTACTATTCCGAGTTTATAATTTTTATTGGGATTTAGAACAATTTGTGGATCAAAAGTTATTTTTAGATCTTTGTGTTTATCAGAAATCTTTATTAGAGTCATGCTTTTATTATAGGTAAAAAGTTTTTCGTATAATAAATATGAGTAAATACGAGATTGATCCAATTTCGCATGATAAAAAAGAGGCTAGAAAAGGAATTTTACCATTACCTTTAAGATCATTAATAGTAGGAACTTCTGGTTGTGGGAAAACAACACTTCTCTATAATCTCATCACAAAGCCATGGGGAATCCCCTTTAATCATCTATATATTTTTTCAAAATCTCTGGATCAGAATGCATATGAGATTTTGAGAAGCAATTATGAAAAAATTTCTGCAAAAGATGGTGTGGAAATAGCGCAGTTTTTCAGTAATTGTGACGAACTTATAACCCTGGACGCATGTGAAGAAAAAAGTCTTATTATTTTTGATGATTGTGTAAACATTCAACATCAGAGAGAAATCAAAGATTATTTTGTGAGAGGACGTCATAAGAAAATTTCGTGCGTTTACTTGACACAATCATGGTCAAAAGTTGATAAACAACTCATTAGAAACAATATTAATTTTTTATGTGTATTTAGACAAGGACCAAGATACATGCGAGATATTTATGATGAATATGTGGGAACTGATTTCACTTATGAACGATTCAAAGAATTATGCTATTCTTGTTGGGATGAGGACTTTGGTTTTCTAACGATTGATCTAACAAAGAAACGCAGTAACGGACGTTACCGAAAGAAATTTGGCGAAATATTTTAGATTTTAAGTTTTGTTTTTATAGAGAATCCCTATAAAAACGCATTGGGAAACGCTTCAAAAATCGCATTGGAAAACGCTTAAAAACGCAAAAATAACGTTCCTAAAGCGTTTAAGCGTTTAAGCGTTTAAGCGTTTTAACGTTTGAGCGTTTTAACGTTTGACCGATTTTTAAAAAAATTTTTTTCCTATAATAAAAACATGACAAAAATTACTTTAGAACAAGCGCTTAGACAGAAATACAAAGAAGCGCAACTTGAAATTATGAAGGAAAGAGAAGCCAAATTTAGAGAAATCAAAAAGATTGATAAACCTCCTGAAAAAGATGAACAAATATTTTTCACAAAACCAAAACGAAAACCCATGAGCGTAGCTGAAGCTGATAAATCGATTAAACTTAGAAAATATTTACAAAATTTAGCAAAACAAGAAAGGATTAACCAAGCATCTGATAAGGAGACAAAAGAAAAGGCTTATGAACCTATAACTTCACGATTAGATAAGGTAGAAAAAGCAGTGAAACAAACTGATGAAGATCTTGGTAAAAAATTAGAACTCATTCCTGCAATAAAAACATTTAACCCCTTGGCTATCAGTTCACCTAAAAAAGTTTCTTTTCAAGATGTTGATGGCAAGGCTCAAGGTATTGATAATGATACTGAAGATACATTAAATCAAAGCTTTTCAAGTGACAATGCAGATAGGGATGATGAAATGGAATTAATATTACAAAAAAGTGTTAAATTACCAAACTCTTCTGTAGGCCCTTTAGGTATTGGGTCAATTGCAGAATTATATATTCTTCATCCTGATAGGCAATTTGGAATATATCCTTTAAAAAATCATATATTTATTGGAAATAAACAGATACGGGTAAATGGCAATGATATTGAAATAGAAAAAATGAAATATTCTGGTACTGAAGGCTTATGGAAGCTCTTAACAAAACCCATAGCTTCTGATATTCCATCCAAAGATGAATACACTAATGAAGACTTTAAAGCTTATGCAAAAATCCTCATTCAAACAAATAGCATGTTTCAAAATAATAATCCCGAATCTAAACAACCAAAATCAAGTGTTAGTAAAAAATGGAAAGAAATCATAAAACCAATCTGGGAGTATAGTAAAAAGAAAAAGATCGGTACCGGGTTGATTAAATATAATGAAAATCCCGTAGAATTTAAATATATAGATAATTTGAATCAAATTCAACAAAGACTATACTATTTGCATGCGCAAGAGCAGGCAGGAAATAATAATTTTCACAATGAAAAATTGGGGGTTATAAATTTAATCAAAGATCAACTGGAGAAATACATTGATAATCCCAAGGGAACTGAATACTTGATTAAAATTATTAATAATTTACCCAAAAATATGATAAAAAACGGTTCTGGTATTTTCAATACTTTGTTGAACAAACTAGACGGTTTCGTACCTGAAATGCATCTCCCAGGTGGTTATCAATATTGTGGACCATTTACTAAATTGGATAAGAGATTAAATAGAGGTGATGAAGGTATAAATAGCCTTGATAAAGCTTGTAAACAACACGACATTTTTTATAGGGATCATGAAAAAACAAGTGATAGGCATCTTGCTGATAAACAACTAGAAACAGAAGCTTATAAAATTATGAAAAGTTCAACAAATATCGGTGAAAAATTGGGAGCTGCTACTGTGGTAGGTGGTATGAAAATCAAAAGACACTTTGGGATGGGTGTATACTAGGTATTATGATTGATTTTTTTATAGAATTTCGATTCTATAAAAAACTTTTTTCCTATAATAAAATGATTACACATCAAATAAATTTGTCAGAAATACAAATGAAAAAAATAAGATCTGCTTATAAAAAACGTGCTCCAGTAAAAGTACGACTGACTTTTGCAGATATTAGTGGAAAAGGAAATCATAGAATCCTGTTAAATGAAACTCAGAAAAAAAAGGTAGATAAAAGTATCAAAAACAAAAAAGGGTTGGAATTGAAAATGAATTATGATCAGTTGCAAATAAATCATTCAGGGGGATTTTTACCCTTACTTTTTGCAGGAATAGGCGCTCTTGGGGCATTATTGGGTGGCGGAGCTGCAGTAGCTTCTAGCGTTATTGATTCTAAGCATAAATCTGCTGAAGAAGCAGAAATCAAACGCCATAACTTGGAAATGGAGAGATTAGCACAAAACGCAAAAAGTTTAAGTATCGGTTCTGGATTGAAGAAGAAAAAAACTATTTCAAAACCTAAAAAGAAACCTACCAAATCAAAAAACTAAATAGCTTCCAACCTCTTACCAATTTTGATATTGAAAAATTTGCGAAAGATTTAAAAATTAAAAATTTTAGGGGAGTTTTCATGAAGGACGAGTTACCAGAGAAAGTAAATAGTGTAGAATGTGGAATAATAAATTTAGAAAACTCTGATGAGGCTGGAAGTCATTGGACCGCATATTTTAAAAATAACAATTTAAAATATTATTTTGATTCGTATGGTAATGCACCACCACCAAGAGAACTTGTTCAATATTTAGGTTCAGAAAATTTATTTTATAATGAGGAACAAATCCAAAACCAATATGATCCTCCTATCTGTGGACATTTATGTTTATTAATTTTGAAAAAGCTATCAGAAGGACACGATTTTGAAAATAGCATGAGAACATTGAAGAAAAATCTTAATTTCTTTTATTAAATTTTATAGTCTTGATATTTTTATAGAATTTCGATTCTATAAAAAAAACTTTTTTCCTATAATAAAATGATGTACACAAATAATGAAACACCTTCAGCCCCTGAAGAATTTAATCCAATAACTCATCCTAGATTATATCCAAAAATAATTTTTCCCGAGTTTAAAGAGAACAATTATAGAATCAATCGAATTATCAATCAATTTAAATTTTTAGAAGATGAAGAGAAAATGAGAAATGGATTGAGTAAAAAATATGGAAAACTATCCAGTACTCTTTACGGTACTGAATTTTTATTTGCCCTCTCAGAACTCGGACTGACTGGTGCTTCTATAACATTACCAATAATAATTCCATTCAGTGTTCCAATTTCTGTAGGCTTGACAACCTTATCAGTAATATTAAGGACTTCAAGCGGATTTTTCAATAAAAAAATTACTAAACACTCTGAAATTGCGCTTTTGGCAAAAGCTAAATTAAATTCGATTGAAGAAAAGTTCATAAAAGCAATTAAAGACGGTAAAATATCTGATGAAGAGTTCAATGATATTGAACAAGAAATAAAAAATTATATAAATATGAAAAATAATATTCTAAATCAATATAATAAAAATAAGAAAGAAATTAAAAGTGCGGACCCTTTCAAACTATCACTTTTGAAACATGGGGAAGTTTTCAGAACTGGATTTTAAGTCAGTTTTTATAGGGATTCCCCTTTAATTATTCCACTATCTCGATATTTTTATAGAATTTCGATTCTATAAAAACTTTTTTTCCTATAATAAATAAGTATGAATGAAATTAAAGCAATTTACTCGAAATACGATTCTGAAATCACAAGTATTGAGTATCAAAACTATGGTCCTGAATCTATTTTTGAATTTAACTCTGAGAACAAAAAAACCGTTTTCAAGTTGTTTCTAAATGATGATTTTATTAGCAGCAATATTCAATATTACATTTCTGGAAAATACATTCCTAAAGATACCACAAAAGCATATGGAACAAATGATAGTGTAATGATGATAAACAATTTTGTAGCACATCTTTTTTCCAAAATTGAAATAAGAAAACACAATACGCTTATTGATGAAATTGATCATCCAGGTATTGCTAGTACAGTGATGGGTATAGCTTCTTCCCCAGGTCCAGCAAACTATAATGGTAAAGTAATGAGTTCAGGTTTTAAAACGAAAGCTATAGGAGGTGGAAATTTCTGTGCAAGTGGTAAATTGGGTGATTTAGGCCTTGGGTTCTTCAGTGATGTAACAATTCCAATTTACAAGGGAGGCTTTGAAATCACATTCATTAGAAATTCTGATGATAATGTGCTCTTCCGTTACAAGAAACCTTCCGATCCAGCTTCTCCTGAAGCTGTGGAGGGAAAAGTGGAAATTAAAACTTTCTACCTGCGAGTCCCGATAATTGAATATACAGGTGAATCCAAAAATAAATTAATTGCTGAACTTAGTACCGCTCCTTATTTGTTTCACTTTAAAAAAGTGCAATGTATTGAAAAGCGTGTCACTAAAAATTACTTCACTTATAATATTACCGATATTTATAGAAATTTTCAGAATCCGATCTGGGGGTTTGTTGTATTCCAAACTGACAGAAAAAATAATCAAAAGAAAGATAATTCCAAATTTGATAATTTGAGTGTAAAAAATATTAGTTTTGAAGTAGCAGGGAAAATTTTTCCTCGAGAACCTTTGAATTTAGATTGGAGTTCAGAGGAATATATCTTAGCTTACAACATGCTTACAGATTTCAAGAGAATAGTATGTCAAGATTCCTCATCCCTTCCATATTATGAGCCTCAGTTCTTCAAAGAGAGCTATCCAATATTCAGTGTGAATATGACTAGACAACCACAGTCCATATCTGGACAAAAAAGTAATATAATTTTACGAGCGGATTTTGAAAATGATGTACCAGAAAACACTTTTGCTTACGTAATTTTGGTTTCAGAAGTTACTCTAAACTACATTCCGTTGAAGAATATAATTCGAGAGGAATTTTAAACTTGGTAGGGTGAATGAATATATTTTTATTGAGAATATTCTCAATAAAAACTAAATAATTAGAACTGCAAGCACAATCTACCGACTTGCTTCAGAGTAGAGTTTTAAAAGTATTTGCCTAAGTGATATTAAATGAATTCCCATAAAAAAAATCAAAGGAAATTTCAGCAAAATGTCCCAACTTAACCGCACATTCTCTGGCTTCTTAATTTCTACACAGCATCCATTCCTGAACGATCTCTCTACCTCTGTTTATAAGAGGTGGATCTTTGAATGGCGCAACCTTGCACGACTTCGATGGAGTTTCAAGTCCATGAGTCATTCCAACTTGGCTTTTTCAGTTACGTTGGAGTTTCGGTTTTTGCTGTTTTTAAGTAGAAATTAAGAGCAGAACAGTTAAGGAAGGAGATTTTGACGATAAAGGTCGACTCTCACTTCCTTCGAGGTGGGATTAGATTAATTATTAGCTTAAGGGCCCATCAGCTAATAACGCTTCTAAAACATCGAAGGAAGTGTTATCCTCACTATTAAGGAAAAAAAATTTCTCGGTTTGAGGCGAGCATCGATCTCACAACCTCTGTATTATGAAGCGGGATTGTTACCCACCACACCAAAAGCGCCCAGTTGAGATGATAATCACGCTCCGGTATCTTGAATAATAAATTCCGAGGACGAATGAGGTCAGTTCTCCTTCCCCTCCTTCCTTCCAGACTCGTCTCGCCTCTTGACTCGGGGTGATGCAACGGTTCTCTGATAAGAATTCGTCGACCCAACGGTAGATTGCGTGTGCAGTACAAATAGATCGACCCATCAGAACAGCCTTGTTCAATATGTTTTAATGAAGAACCTTCATTAAAACTAACAATTTTAAACTATTATTTTTTTACAAAACTACTCTATCTTGAAACTCTTGGATGAAATTCTCACTCAAGTTTTGATTTTTAATTATTTTATCCCAATCCACTTTATGTTGAAACTCTCTAATGAAGTCTTCAGATAGTTTTTGTTTATATGAAATATTAAGCCAATTTACTTTGTCTTGAAACTCTCTGATGAATTCTTCGGATAGTTTTTGCTCTCTAGAAATCTCACACCAATTTACTTTGTCTTGAAACTCTCTGATGAATTCTTCGGATAGTTTTTGCTCTCTAGAAATCTCACACCAATTTACTTTGTCTTGAAACTCTCTAATGAATTCTTCAGATAGTGTTTGATTATATGAAATCTCACACCAATTTACTTTGTCTTGAAACTCTCTAATGAATTCTTCAGATAGTTTTTGCTCTCTAGAAATCAATCTCCAATCCACTTTATGTTGGAACTCTCTAATGAATTCTTCAGATAGTGTTTGACTAAATGAAATCTCACACCAATCCACTTTATGTTGAAACTCTCTAATGAAGTTTTCTGTAAGATTTTGATGCGCAGAAATCCTATACCAAGATATAATATAATCAGGCTCTTCAACAAAATCTCTAATAAACTGTTTATGTTTGATCGAATCAAAATTTAATATGAGAGTTTGTGGATTTACATATAAGAATATACATTTCTTTTTATTTGCTGGAATATTCATAGTTTTGCAAAAAATGAAATAGTTATAAGCATCTGTGATCTCGTCTCGAATCTCCATGCAAATTTCAGTTGGTAATACGATTTCGTTATCCATCTTTTATTATAGAATATATTCTTTTATTATAGAATATATTCTTTTAACATACCCCTCATCTGAATTGAATACTTAAAGATGGGTCCCCGGAAAAAAAAATATTTTCTATAATAAATAAAGAAATATGGGTTTAGATAACGAAGCATTAGATTTATGTGAAAAACATGGAGGTTTCTGGAAGTTTGTAAAGACACCTGAATTTCAATTTTATGAAAAAAACCTTGACGCACTAGATAATATTTTACATGAATTGAAGGAGTATAGATTTAGTAAAATGTTGTTGAAAGAACGTTTATTGGGTATCGATGGTAAACCACCACTCCGTACAAAGGAGGAAGTAAAGGCATTCCTTAATAAAAAAAAGATTAAGGTTCCTAAAAATGCTACTGAACATCAACTTCGAAAATTGGATTATAAAGAGAGTAAAGCTATACTGAAGCAGCAGTTTGAGGATAATTTTTACGCTTGCTAAAAGCTCAGAATGCCGGGGGAAGGATATTTTATTTTTTAATGAGCAGTGTTCATTAAAAAATTACTTAGTTTTGTATTCCCACCCTAAAGAGTCGAATATAGTTTTACAAATTCTGTCTGTTTCATTTTTACGATCAAGAGATTTTACTGTAAGAAAATCTCCTTCGTCTAATTTATGGTTGTGTCTCAATAACAGTCTGTATAAAATAAACTTTGTATTTATAAAATTTTTTCTTTCAGTAAATATAGACGAATATTTTTCAGAAAATATTTCAAAATCTTTGACTAGAATGTTTTCCAGATGACTTATGTCGTTTAATTTTTGACCAGTTAAATTTGCGTGTATAAGTACATAATCGTCATAATGTTTAGTATATCCGAGTTCTTTTAAGAAATGTATAATATGAGATTTTGTTACGTTTGCAAATTTTTTAGACCTAGATTCTCGCTCGTCTTTAATTATTCCATGAAATATCAATAAGCGCTCGAGGTCTGAATAAATAGTGGGGTTTATAAAAGTATATTGCTTTCCTTGATACTTTTGAATACATTTTTTAAAGTGACTAACACGATCATATATGTATTTTGGTACTACGACATTATAAGATCTATTATTAAAATTAATCATTTGTATAACTTCTGAAAAACATACTTTGCAAATTAAAATGTCGTTTTCTATTATAAATTTCTCGTCGTTTTCACAATTTTGACAGAAATTTCTACTATTAAGTTTTTGTAATGCGTTTGTACTCATTTTTATTATAAATGTTTCTAATAGGAAAAATATTCTTTTAACATACCCCCCTAAAAGTCACTGGTTCTGATGTTTTGTGTTAAAAAAATGTGTTCTGATGTTTTGTGTTGAAAAGTTTTTACTGTTAGTTTTCACTTTAAATATTTTACTGTTTGGTGTCACTTTAAATATTTTACTGTTAGTTTTCACTTTGAATATTTTACTGTTAGTTTTCTCTCATTTGTTCCAAACGTGCCCACTTACTACTTATATATATATATATATATATATATATATATATATATATATATATATATATATATATATATATATATATATATATATATATATATATATATATATACAAACATATACATTATATATATTAATTGCTATGCAATTCTTAGGCCGACCCCCAATAATTTTTTTTTTGTCCCGCCACTAGAACCCGCGAGGTCCTGGGTTCAAATCCCAGCCAGCCTTGAAAAAAATTTTTTTTTTTCTCTCTCGTGAGACGAAGGTTGTGGGTTCGAATCCCAGCCAGGCTTGAATTTTTTTTTTTTTTTTTTTCTCGTGAGACGAATTGCATAGCAAATTACCTATCCTCGTTTTCTACGCAGTAGAAAAGAGAAAAGATCCGGCGAGGCGCGAAGCGCCGAGTATAGATTAGGGGGCTCCAGGGGGCCGAGTATATATATATATATATATATATATATATATATATATATATATATATATATATATATGTATATATACAGGGTGATTCCCTCGCAGATGCGAAAAAAAATTTGGGTGAAACTTCATCCAAACTGGAGTAAAATGCCGCCAACTGCATATTTTTATCTCAATCCGTTCTCGAGATATGATTTTTTAAAGGTTTTTTCAGGAATACCGTGTTTTTTTCCTTTTAAACTCAAATTTCTCCACTTTACTTCATTCAATTTTTACTTTTGACCACATTTTCGGAATCAGCATTAAATTTACTATAAGAATAGTGTACTTGGGTTCTTAAAAAATACCATCCAAAGGCCCTCACATCAGCTCAAACATTGACGATTTTGAAAAAAGAATATTTCTGATAATCTTTAAAACTTTACTACTCTTCCAAAACGAATCCTGGAAACTGGCAAATCTCATGAAATCTGCTTCATCTAATACTCTTTCCAACGGTATAATCGAGATTACTTTTATTCTGTTATTTAGTGGAGAAAATTATGTTTTAATGTTAAAAAATGTGGGTTTTTCAATGAAATTGTTGGTTTTCTCGAAAGATGACCCTCCATGAACCTACGAGTATGGGGTCGGTTACTATGTATTTTTTCACGCTGTATCGAATGGTAACATTTGTAGATCTCTCCAACTCCGTTAACCTTAGAACGGTAATGATGAAATTCATGCACTGTTTGGTAATTATACGTCTCTGAGACATACTTAACATGAAACTAGATATTATTGAGTTCTTTATCAAAAACTAACAGTCAATTGTCGTAGGAGTTAAATGAGAATTAGGTAAGAATGAATTGGGCACATCTATAATAATTTTTAAATTTTCATAAATTCAAAAAACGTGAAAAATACATAGAACATCAAAAATGTTGAATCAGTCTTCTAAAGGCTTTTAGATTACTCAGAACTATACTTAGAACAAACTATAATAAATTCTCCACTCTCATGAAAATATTGATAAAAAGATAAAAAAAGATAAAATTCCACAATTTTTCCATGATAAATATAATTTATTGTTTGTCCTTGATTTCCCCAAATTGGAACAAGACGGGATCAGAACAGAATATTATTGGAGCATATAAAGGTACTATTGTGCACCAAAATCACTGAAATTCATGTAGTAGTGAATAACCAAAAATGTTACCTACTCATTTCTGTAAAAGATGCTGAGGAGTGTGTTCCATTTGTTGGAAAAATGTTGAACAAGAGTCCTATTATTGGTAATTACACGTCTGAGAGGCTTCAGAAAATTCACCCATTGATGGTAATAATACGTCTAAGGGGCTTAGGAAAAGACCCCCTTTTCCCCCCGTTAATGGTAATGATACGTTCAAGTGACATACAAAAATTTACGTTAGATGGTAATGTACGTTTGAGAGGCTCCCCAAGTTTTGAAGAAGAAGAATGTTAAAATCGAGTTTTACACTTAAAATCGCAAATGTTTAGTTTGTTTTTTACGATTAAATGTATGTGTGTTATGGGGTGAAACTAGTTAATTGAAGTGTAAAACTCGATTATAACGGAGTTGAGAGATATGCAAGAGTTTCCATTCGATCCAGCGAGAAAAAATACATAGAAACCGACCCCATTCTCGTTGGTTCATGGAGGGTCATCTTTCGAGAAAATTTCGAGAAAAACCCACATTTTTCAACATTAAAACATTATTTTCTCCCCTAAATAACAAAATAAAAGTAAAAGTGAACATACCGTTGGAGAGCATATTAGATGAAGCAGTTTTCATGAGATTTTCCAGTTTCCAGGATTCTTTTTAAAAGAGTAGTAAAGTTTTAAAGATTTTCAGAAATATAATGTTTTCAAAATCATCAATGTTTGAACTGATGTGAGGGTCTTCGGATAGTGCTTTTTAAGAACCCAAGTACACTATTCTTATAGGAAATTTGATGCTGATACCGAAAATGAGGTTGAAAGTTAAAATTAAATGAGGCAAAGTGGAGAAATCTGAGTTTAAAATGAAAAAACACTGTATTCCTGAATAATCCTTTAAAAAATCATATCTCGAGTACGGATTGAGATAAAAATATGCAGTTGGCGGCATTTTACTCCATTTTTAATGTAGTTTCACTCAAATTTTTTTTTACACCTGCGAGGGAATCACCCTGTATATATACCTATATATGTGTGTGTGTGTTATTTATACAAATTATTACGACCTACCCTATATATTTATAAAAAGTATCACATCTGTCACCCACCACAAATTGTCACAATTGAAACACAAATTGGAATTATATATTTTAATATAGATTGTGGTTTGTTATTAAAGCGTCGATACCTGCTAAGCCACGTACATGCTTTGAGTGATTTGGTCCACACTCAGACTTACCCAGACTTATCCAGACTTACTACTTACTTACCCATCAACCAAGTGAAGACCAATTTTTTGTACTTGGACCTTGATGTTGTCGTAGGATTTCTCAAATCATCTGTTAATTTGCGTAGTATGAGGGGAAATTAATGATCTGGATACGTGTCTGGACGTACTTTGCAATCTTGTGGGGGGAATAGTTACTATATTTTGGGTAGTTTTGCGGGTTGTGTATGGGGTGTGTCTTTCATACTGAAAATAGTCGGGGTGCTTGCGGAAAAACATTAGAACTGATTTCAAGAATAATTTATTGTGAAACTGAGAAGACAGGTACCAAGTCAAATAATCTGAGGTTGAAAATCTCCTTGGTTTCCCCGCCATAACTTTCAGTATGGCCTTCTGCATTGTAAATAAAGGCTTCAAGGTATTGAATAGACAGCTCCCCAAAACATGATTCCGAAGCTCAGCAGGCCTTGCTCAAGTGACTTATAAATAGTAACCATCGTCTTTAAGGTTACATATTTCCACAAATTGTAAAATATATATACAAATTTCTTCAATTTATCAACAAGAGGGGCCACCTGCACATGCCATTTAAGATCCTCGTCAAGCATTACACCCAAGTATCTAGCTGATACTACTCTATCTAATTTTGGGCAATCACATAATACAGCATTTTTAGAGCAATGATGGAGTCTTAGTGGAGGAAGTATGCTGTTCCTCGATGGTGATTTGGAAATTACTAAGTACTTGGTTTTAGTGGGATTCAGGCTCAAAGTGTTAGCACGCATCCAGTTGTTTAATAAACGCATGTCATTATTAAATTCTAAGAATACATTATTCCAATCGTCACCCTCACATAATAAGGCCGTATCATCAGCAAACAAGTAAAGACGTCCATTGATCTTCAAATCAGAAATGCTCACAGGGTTGGGTTATTTTGGGCCCCAACCACGGAAGCCTGGTGGCTTATTGTACTTTTCTGAGATTTTTGCGTTTAATCTAAGTTTAGAGGGATGTGAGTCCCTTGATTAATTGTTTGCTTTGATTAGGCCTCATTGGGGTTCGCGCCCCAATCTGCGATAGGAGAGTGCAGGGCACTCGAAGATTATGTGGGATGGTGTTTCGTCTGTCTCCTCACATAGTCTGCACAGGGTTAAAGTTTGCGTGAGCCCTGCGGTGTAGGTGGAACTGTATGGGGTGGAAACCCGGTTATAAGGCCGACTATTGTTTATTGTTCCCTACTTGTTCCTGAGTAGTCCCTCAGTAAGTTTGGTGAGTTCGCTTTGGACATGTCCCTCAGTATTGGACCGTCTTCTTGTGGTTTTTTGGTCAACCCACATGTTGATGATCCTTTTGAAGGTAGTTTTTGACAAACCAACTACTGGCTTAGGAGCTATGAAAGGGGTTTGGGAGTCCCTTCTTCCCTTCTTGCGAGCTCGTCCGCTTTTTAGTTACCAGTAATACCTCTAATGCAAAATCGCGAAGAGATGGTTGGAGCCATTAAGGCTTTTATCGAGGCTTGGCTGTCAGAGAGGATACGGTCGTGGGCACGGCGGTGCCAACTCCGAATGCTCTCCCCAGCCGCAACCTCGATTGCCACTTTTTCTGCCTGGAATACTGAGTTGTGTTCCCAAATGGAAATGAGACATTCCATCTGGGTATTGCCCCATGCACCATCGCTTATCAACCCCCAGCCACACGAACCTAGCGAACCGACTACCTAGCAAAACCAACCACCTAGCAAAACATCAAACACACACGTTTAAGTTTCTGTTAGTTTTCATTGGATAGCCATTTCAAACTTATTGCTTCCAATTATGTATATTAACCAACTTAGTGATATATAATTAACCTATCACATGTGTTGTTTGCGTCCATAGCACTTGTGAAATTCCGTAACTATGTTGGTTTTAGTTTTGCTTCATTTCTGTTCAATAAAGCCTTTCTTAAGGTAATTCATTCTTCACTTTATCACAATTTATTGAACAGAAATTTTGTTACCTGAAATGGATAAACTCTTGCGTCCTACTATCCTTGATCTCGATCCAGACTCGAACTCGGCACCATCCCATTTTAATCATTGGCTGCAGAAGTTTTCGAATTTCTCTCGTGCGGCTCAAGCAGAGGATGATAGTAAGTTACATCTACTTATCAACTACGTTTCGCCCGACATTTTCAATCATATAGCACATTGCCATTCATACAATGAGGCTGTATCAATCCTAAAGAGCCTATTTATAAAACCTGTAAATGAAGTATTTGCCAGACACCAGTTACTAGCCCGAAGACAACAACCTAATGAAACCGTTGACCGCTATTTGGAATCCCTCAAAATTCTTAGTAGGGACTGCCAATTTAAAGCAGTGACGGCTGAAACGAACAGAGATGACTGCATCCGAGACTCTTTCATAAAAGGATTATCCAATCCGTCTATTCGTCAACGTCTGTTGGAAAATTTTACCCTCCCATTGGCAGACGCTTATACCCAAGCCCGTACTATGGAGTTAGCCCAATCTCAATCACAGCATTTTGAAAATCCTCATCCTTCAATTAACGCTGTTTCTAATTCGCAGGTACCTGATAGCCATAGTGACAGTGAGGATCATACTGTTGCAATTGCCCGAGCAAAATGTTATTTCTGTGGGAAAGACAAACATCCACGCATAAAATGTCCTGCCAGAGATTCCGTTTGCAGCTCCTGTGACAAACAAGGTCATTGGGCAAAAGTTTGCAGATCCTCCAAATCGCCCTCTAAATCACATTCTAAAGAACCATCCAAAGTAACCGCCTCTCTTTCCACAATAATTTCATGTTCTGTCACACGCCAATCAAAAGTAGAAGTCATTACTCATGTTAATGGATATAAGCTTTCAGGAATGCTTGACTCTGGGAGCGATCTGAGCATAATTAACGAAAAAATGGCTCAGAAACTTCGGTTGAAGATCCATCCAAAGAAGGAGGAGGTGGGGCTGGCTTCTGCAACTCATCGTTGTAGAATCACTGGCCAATGTAAAGTAAATTTAGACATTTTGGGACATAAATATGCTGACGTTACTCTATCAATAATTCCTAATCTTTGTTTCGATTTGATAATAGGACGAGACCTACTGCAACAACATTCTGTTGTTCAGTTTGAATTCGGTGGTTCTAAAGCTCCCCTCCGAATATGCAGTCTAGAAACAGCCAACGTCAAACCTGCTCTACTATTTTCAAATCTTACTGAAGATTGTCGTCCTATTGCTATAAAATCCCGCCAATATTCCGATAGTGACTCAAAATTCATAGAAGCTGAAATAAGTAAATTATTAAAAGATGGCATCATAGAGAAAAGTATATCCCCCTGGAGAGCGCAAGTTCTGGTAACCTCTAACACTAATCATAAGCGCCGAATGTGTATTGATTACTCTCGCACAATCAATAGGTTCACACGTTTAGATGCTTATCCTATCCCACGAATAAACGACATTGTAAACAAAGTAGCAAAATATGAAGTTTGGAGTACTATCGATCTCCGTAGTGCATATCA
Organism: Adelphocoris suturalis; assembly: GCA_030762985.1. NCBI lineage: Eukaryota > Metazoa > Arthropoda > Insecta > Hemiptera > Miridae > Adelphocoris > Adelphocoris suturalis. Next base: position 4,532,471 of record CM061049.1, read on the forward strand.
TCAAATTCCAATCCCCATAGATGATCGAGCATACACTGCATTCGAAGCATGTGGAGACCTCTTCCACTTCACGAGAATTCCATTTGGGGTCACGAATGGGGTGGCGGCATTTCAACGCGTTATTGATGGGGTGATTCGAGATGAAAATCTTAAGGATACTTATGCATATTTGGATGACGTCACCGTCTGTGGCAAAACTCAAGTTGAGCATGATATTAATCTCTCAAATTTCATGAAAGCCGCATCAAAATTTAATCTGGCCATCAATAACGAGAAAAGTTCTTTCTCCTTGCGATCTATCAACTTTCTTGGTTATTCAATTAGCAACAAAACAATTAGACCTGATGCTGACCGTATGAAACCTCTTCATGACCTTCCGCCTCCTTCTGACGCCTCCTCTCTTAAACGAGCTCTAGGAATGTTTTCACACTACTCTAATTTCATACCCAACTTTTCAAAACAGATACGTCCTCTAATCAACAGTCCATTCCCACTATCTGCTGACGCACTAAAATCTTTTGAACAAATAAAAGCATCGATCAAGGATGCAGCTTTGTCAAGCATTGATGACGAAGCTTCTTTTTGTGTAGAAACTGATGCTTCTGACGGAGCGATAGCGGCTACACTCACACAACTCAATCGTCCAGTCGCATTTTTCTCTAGAACATTGACAAATTCGGAACGCCATCATTCTTCTATCGAAAAAGAGGCTTATGCCATTGTAGAGGCAGTCCGCAAATGGAGACATTTTCTGTTGGGGAGGCACTTCCGCCTCATCACTGACCAACGCTCAGTTGCGTTCATGTTCAATTCAAAGCATGCTGGGAAGATAAAAAATGAGAAAATTATCAGATGGCGCCTCGAATTAGCATCCTTCTCTTTCGACATAACATATAGACCAGGAAAACTTAATCAGGCAGCTGATACCCTTTCTCGAATCTGCTCCATCTCTAAAGAAAACGATCAACAACTCGTAAATTTACATAAAAATTTATGCCATCCTGGTGTCACTAGAATGAACCATTGGGTCAGGAGTAAAAATTTACCATTTTCTGTCGAAGATATTAAACGCATAACATCGTCTTGCAAAATTTGTGCCGAAATTAAACCTAAATTCTTCCATCATGAGGGAACTCTGATAAAAGCTACAATGCCATTTGAGCGGTTGAATATAGATTTCAAGGGACCGATACCATCACAAACTGTCAATAAGTATATCCTAACCATAATTGACGAGTACTCCCGATTTCCATTTGCTTTCCCCTGCTCAGACACAAGCGCATCAACAGTTTGTAGCTGCCTGACACAGCTTTTCAGTATATTTGGTGCTCCGGCATATATTCATTCTGACCGTGGATCATCATTCATTTCTCAAGAACTCAAATTGTTCCTTGCTTCTTATGGCGTAGCTACCAGTAGAACTACAGCCTACAACCCCCGAGGAAACGGACAAGTAGAGAGATTCAACGGCATAATTTGGAGGTCAATTCAGCTCGGCCTAAAGAATAAAAACCTTCAAACTACTCAATGGGAAATGGTACTCCAAGACGCCCTCCATTCGATCCGCTCCCTTCTATGCACTAGCACCAACACTACACCACACGAACGCCTATTCAACTACCCAAGAAGAACTGCGAACGGTAGCTCTACTCCTTCCTGGCTTCTAACTCAAGGTCCCATACTACTACGGAAATTTAATCGCTCATCAAAATACGATCCATTAGTGGAGGAAGTTACCCTCCTGGACGGTAATCATGACTATGCTCTCATTCGCTACCCGGACGGCCGAGAAACAACAGTTTCTACTAGGCATCTTGCTCCGACTGGGAATGAGCCCCCTCCATCTGGCGAAGAGGAAAACCAACCGTGTCAAGAAATGTCTTCACCAAACGGGAACATCACTCCTGATGAGAACTCATCGGCTACCCCTGAATCCCCTGATCAGCTGATTACACCCAATCCCCCCTGCTCATCAACTAACACTTATTCTCCACCACAAAGAAATATTCCGGATACGGACTTCCAACCACGGAGAAGTACGAGAAATCGTCGCCCTCCTCGTTACCTAAAAGATTATGTTCGTTCCTAATATTGTGGGGGGTGAATGATATATAATTAACCCATCACATGTGTTGTTTGCGTCCATAGCACTTGTGAAATTCCGTAACTATGTTGGTTTTAGTTTTGCTTCATTTCTGTTCAATAAAGCCTTTCTTAAGGTAATTCATTCTTCACTTTATCACACTTAGTTATCTCAATTATCTGTTGAGGGTTCAAGCAGCAGAGAAAGAAGAAGCCCGCAGGAAAACTGAAAGATCCAAATGTAGTTCAAATTGTGGCTTACAGAAAGAGAGGATTGCTTCGTGAATCTCTTGAATGAGGTAAAGTATGCCTCTCAAGACCGAAGGAACTATATAGATCCAAAAATGTGGCCAATGACTGAATCACGGAAATCAGCTGTGTAATTCACGGTAAAGCGTCTTGATTCAGCCTTGTGGATTTGAAGCTTTACTCCCTCTAACCTGGATGATTCGAAGTTTTGATTTTCCGACGTCCCGGCGTCTGTGTGTATTGGATAGCCCTTCTACGCAGAACATATGTCTATAATGCATTATTAAAGAGGTATCTAAAAATATCTATATATGTGTAGACGCCTACCGGAAGAGAAATTAATTAAATGAAATAACACACCTACACTCTCCTAGTATTTAAAACAAGCTAACCCACCAACTAAAATAATAACATAAAATTAATCATCTACCTACGCTTCAAAAGTCCTTCTAGAGGGTATCAAAAGTTATAATAAACACGGTTTTGTGAAATGAAAATTCCATTGGCATCATATCAGTTGATACGAGCGTCGTACTTACACGGCGATTTTTGTTATGTCCCACCAGTTAATATTCACTCCCATGTTGTCAATTTTTCTCCTGCCAAAGTTCTCACGACCCGGGTGGTTTCATCCGATTCTTTGGAATGATGTCTATAAATAGGACCAAAAAAAAAAACTTACTGTTTACCTCGAAAATTCCCAAGATCTCGATTTTTCAATACTTCAGCCTTTAATCACTACCCCTTAAGGTTGATTAAAATTGATACCGGTGTTACTGACACATTCCCGGCCGTTGTATGATTTTCGAGCCAAATTTGATAAATTATGGTCCAGCAGTTTCGGTGAAAGAAAGCTTCGGATATCGGATGGACGGATTTTTTTCTTCGATTTTTTTATTTTACAACTACTACTAACAAACTTACCAGAATCTTGCCTATAACGTTAATAACTGAAAAATATTAGGATTACTGCTATTTACATGTTTCACACAAGCTTAAAGAAATATCTTACACGCGTTGTTGTTGTTTGGTCAATCGGTGATGAGCCTAGAGCGAAGAGAGAGGAATCGAAAATGTGGTTGTTCAGAAGGTATTCCACGAAATCAAACACTTTCTTGTGTACTGTCGTTAGCGGTAACACGTCCAATATAAAACATAAAACAACCTTATTAGCAGGAAGTAGCAGCATCAAAAAACAAGTAATCGTGCCAACTTCCTTCTATATCAAAACGGAAGTTAGTGAAAAACGTTGTCTTTTCCACGAAAAAGTAAAGAGTTACAATGTTGAATCGATTTCGACGGTTAGGCCATCTTCAGTAGCAAACAATAACTGAAAACAAATCAGAAAGGACACAGCTTATATAGTCACAGGAAATTGAATCCCATTGGTCGAGAGAAAGGAAAGGAGGCTGGAGGTACAGCCATTTAAGTGCAAGCTAAGTGAAGGGGGATTATAGTTAATCAGATGAAGTGGAAGGAGGAGGACTTCAGGGAAAATAAGGAAAGGTCTACATTTGCAAAACATCTTAAGGAATCCAATCATACTTACAATTTTGATTTGACAGATGGACAGTTTGTAAAATTTCTTCATTTTTTTCCAAAGGGAGGTATGTTGAATGTACTTGAAAAATTCGAAATTATCAAAAGTGACAGATCTGGTAAATGTTTAAATGAGAATATCCCTCAATATATTTCACCTCTGATAAGTCCATTTCTATAAAGCTTGGAATTATCCCTTTAAATTATCCCTTTCACCTCATCTGATTAGCTATAATCCCCCTTCACTTTGCTTGCACTTAATTGGTTGTACCTCCAGTTTCCTTTCTCTCGACCAATGGGATTCAATTTCCTTTGACTATATAACCTGTGTTCTTTCTAATTTGTGTTCAGTTATTGTTTGTTACTGATGATGGCCTAACCGTCAAAATCGATTTAACATTGTAACATTATTTTTTCGTGGAAACAGACTACGATTTTTCACTAGCTTCCGTTTTCCTTCTATATTATTGTGAGTCACTTTCATACTCTTCACGGAGACCAATTTTCTGGATTTGACGGTACTATGCTTAACCCAAATGGAATCTGCAGCCAACAAGGACTGCATATGGCCAAGAACTACAACTATACACACAAATATAGGTAAGTACCTACAAACTTTTCATTATCACTTTTTTTCTTTGGCCTCGCGAGTTTTCCTTTCTGCAGCCACACAGCCAAGTTGAACTGTGTATTTATCAATGCGAGACTCGTATTCACCTCCCGCGATCTGTTATCCCACCTACACCATTTTCCTTCAAAGGAAAAACATATTCACCTTTATATAAATGTATAAATCCTTTTCCACGGTTGAAATATCTGTCCGTTTCACAGGGATGAACGAAAAGACCCCACGACCACCGCAATATTCTGAAAACCGTCAACTAACGAGTTATAGGTTATCCTGACGTAACCAGACGCTCAGAGCCCCGTGATTGGATTAAACTTCCGTTCCAGTTTTCCTCTTTTTTCTTTTTTTTTCTCTATTTTTCGGAGCAAAAGGGTCGTGAGCACCTCAAGGAAATACGCTCACGAGGTCGGTAGCTGGTGTGAGGCGGAGTGAGATAGAGAAAGAAGGCGAAGGAGAGAGCGTGCATCATTCAAAGAAGCTATCAATCTCTGGAACAGCCCAATTTTTCAGCGTCTCTTTAAAAATCAGGTTTTTTCTCTCTCTCTCGTCGGCTCATCCCGCTCTGGTTTTCTAGGACGCCCGTTCCGTTGAAAACTGCGCTCAATGAAAGCTGTAGGAGCTGCTACAATGGAGTATGCTAAACGGAAGTTAGTGAAAAACGCTGCAAATTATTTCACAAAGGTTTATTATTTTTCCAATTGAGTATGATCGTAGTTTTAGTTGGCTTGCGTACGTCATAAGGCCCGTCCAGACTCCTCGGGGTGCCCTACTTCGAGTTGCCACAACCTATACTACTTCTATAATTATATACGCATGTTTATATTCCTCGATTTGAGCTCCTATCTATTTAAATAGTTATTGCCTTAATAATATCATTATCTAAGTACGTGTGAATTGTCGAGAGGATATGTTATTAAATATGCGTAGGAAAAGCATTGGTATTAACACACAAATATGACCTAGAAAAAACATATATATATTCATGCCTCGAAGGAACGCCGTACCCACCTCATGGTGCCGCGGTGTATTATATGGGTATAACACGTAAAAGTAATAAATATCCATTCTCCTACACCCCTCTGCTACGCCCCTGGTCACCCCAGATACCACAAGGTGCCGCGGCGCCCCCTTTCACTCCACCCCCCGCTCACCAACCCTCACCACCAACCGTGACCCCCTGCCAAGCGTGCCAGGCGTGCGTGCGTGCGTAAGTCTCACTCAAAGCCTCGAAAAAGACACTTTTTCGCCCGTTTTTGGCCCATAGCATCTATGCGAGTAAAGCGATCTGGATGGGTAAACGTTAGGACCAACTAGACCCCAAATGGAGTCTATGTGCGAAAAAACGGTTTTTTAAAGTCAATTCTTAGGGCTTTTATGGCCCGGACGGCGGACGGCGAACGGCGGACGGCAAACGGCGGACGGCGAACGGCGGACGGATATGTATTATTACATTTCAAATTTGGATTCTACGCACCTTGAAACGTAAAGTGACAAAGTTTGAGGGGGGGGGGGGGGGGGTTATAAAAATTTTTTGCTACACGATCACATAGGCTTATTATTGGAAATAATAAACCAAAACGTTGTCTATTTGTCTAAGGTGGGTAATTGTGGAAAGGAAACCTTATTAGGCGACAGTCAGAGGGAAAACGAATACTAACCTATTCTTAAAACTGTGATCACCTTTGCGTGAGGTTATGACGACTACACGTAGGAAGGGATTCCAACGAAAGCGTTTTTCCCGCCTACGTGTTGGTGGGCCTTTTTCCCGTACAAGCGTAGTTCTACGCGTTGACGTAAATTCGCGCATGCGCAATTGGTATTTCAGTCATTCTACGGTGCACGGGTAGAAAATTACGGGAAGAACAACAACTCTCTAATTATATTGCACACTTCCAAATAAAAAACGAACGCTGTAAAATATTCAAAAAGATTTATTATTCAGCGTAGGCATTTATTTTTCTTTCTCTAATTAATAACAAACAAAGACGTACCCGGAATGTATTTCGTACTTGCCTGGAGGGTGGAGATATTACGCCAATCTGTAGAACAGCCCAATTTTTCAGCCTCTCCTTTTTTCCTTAGGAAATCCGTGTTTTTCTCTGCCACCAGCCCATCCCACCTCGGTTTTATGGTGCGCCCGTTGGAATTAAGCGCAGAATGAAAACTATAGAAGCTGCTAAATTGAACAGTACTCGCCGCCTACCAGATCATGTTTTGTTTACCGAATTGTAAGATTTATTTTAGGGCGGTATTGGCTGCTAAGCGCCCTTTCAATTTAGGGGTAACAGGTGGAAAACATGCAACAACAACTGTTTTATAAAACCAATAATATAGCTCTTTATTTGCACTTGTATTACTGATCTTAAAGGTCCCTACCTAACTCCTACTGCCAAGCATTACAATAGTTGTATAAGGTACCCTAAGATTTCGCTGTTTCCCTGTAGATGTTGACTTCTGACGTCTTCTACCGTCCTCGGTTTTCGCGGGTGGCTAATACCGTGGCCAGGGATCGGTTGAGGTGTACTGTGGACACTCAAATACTCGAAGTATTCACAGGATTCAGCCGCAATAATGTCCAGAAAACACAGTTCTCAAAACACCGCTTTGACACCTTATTACCGGTTCTTACACGAACGGTGCGAGAGTCTAGGCTTGAAGGGATCTCTTCTTTCTAACAATTTTAAGAGTTCCTTAGTTGCTCAACTGCGCATGTCAGGAGGCGTAGAAAAGGCGTTGAAATTCGGGTAATTTTGAAATGGTTGTCTGTTGTTATGGGGACCACGAATCAGAATACAGGGGGTTGACGTTACGCCCCTTTTTGGGGATCCTGTCGTATTATGGGGATCCAATTAGATTCGACGTCCTGGAGGAGTATGCTGACAGCGTTGATTTTGGCCGCGCGTGGCAAGTTGCTGATATTCGGCTTTTCCAGAAACTCCAACTTTTCGAGGCCGTAGGACTGCTGATTGTATTGTTTCTCACGGTCTGCTAAGTCTATGCACTGCGGTGAATGTCCTTTGTGGATTGTGAGCGTTTCGAAGCTTACACAAATCAGAATCTTTTTCTTCTTGTTTGGAAATTTTGTTTTCTGTCGTACTTAAGTTTTAGTAAAATTTATGGATTATTTTTTGTCCTAGTTTTGAAATCATTCACCAAAAAAAAATAATAAAATAATAATAATAATAATAATAATAATAATAATGAATATATTTCCTCTCAATAATGAGAATTGCCCATATGCAATTTTCGCTCTTGGCTCTAACCATCTAATGAGTTTTGTAGTAGGTACCTATTGTGCTCCCCTTGTTCTGACCTCTTGATTTTGCAATTATTTTCTTTCAATCTTGGGCTGAATCCCGACTATGCATAATACAAATACATATTTCTTTCATCGACTGTTGTACACTATACCTAGTATATTTCATATCATGCGACACTGTAGGTACAGCAAACTATTATGTTTTGATGTTTTTGAACCCTTGAAATTTACCGGAGAACGTTTTCCACGAACTATCCCGTTTGCTCTTTGTCGTACACCGCGGGAGTATTCTTAGCTAATCCCGACTCTAGGACGCGTAGATCCTACCAAATAGGTTGGAACTGATTTCCTTATGAGGTCCAGCGACGAGATCGTAATGTGCGATACCTTACCTCATCGGAATCCTCCATATCTACGTAACCCAACTAACTACTTCAGTAGCTCATGTCATGAGTAATAAATTATAATAAATAGCTGTGATATCATTATGAATGAAGACGGATATAACCTTCTGCGTATAACACGGAAATGACCACTCACAGTCACAATTGATCGAGCATGCATAACGTAATAAAGTCCCTTGAATTTCATTGCTTTGGGGCCACTAGAACACAACTTTCTAAACAATTCCGCCACATTTTCGCAAGTCGAGTAGCGGAGGCGAGTGCGTTCGAAGTAAAGACGTCATCATCAGGCAGTCGATTCACTACTCGAATTTTATGCTAGCTATGGTTTTATGGAGTTGTATAGTCTTGTTTTACAGTCTAGTTGGTAGTAGTTACCTTAGTCTGACTGGCTGAATCTGTTATTACATCCAACGGGTTATTTATGCTAGTAGTAATATTAATACTTTTCGACACCTGATGGTGTTGGCCTTGCTATATGGAGCCCCAACTTCCAAGTCACTAGATACCTTCTACCTATTGCGTCTGGCTGTTCGACACTGCCATTTTTTTTGAGTAGAGAATTATGTGATTTTGTAGCGATTCACTAAGTACCATCGAGGTGATTAGGGACTCATCTGATGATCCCTTAATACAAAGCCTACGTGTATCGCTACACCAAGCCACGATATTGGGTTCAACCATAACTTTTATGTGGGTGCCGAGCCATGTGGGTATTCATGACAATGAGTGTGCAGATGCCCTTGCAAGGAAAGTCATTGGTGACAACTCCACTGAGATGCTGAATGTACTCATTGAGGATCAAATCTCCTACATGCAACATAAAGCCAATACCATCTGGCATGAGCAATGGCAGGGTGAGGTCACTATTCTGCGTGGTGTCCTTCAGGACTTATGGCCGGTAGGCCCTTTCGTAACCCAATTTCCGAGGAGGTATCGAATAGTGGTCAACCGGGTTGCCACTGGCCATACCCGTCTTACTCACAGACATCTGCTTTGTGCAGAAGCTCGAGATGTTGTGGGTTGATGTATTATCAGACCAGACAAGGTCCGATCCCTGTTGGTGTATCTGAGAGCCGCTGAGCTCTACTACGAACTGTGATATCTGATCTGTGATATATTTATATAGTCATAGTTTTATTTCACTTTTTGCTGATGTATATAGTAACATGTATATAGTTATTAGCCTATTTTACATCTAGTCTTAGTTGCATTATTTTATTTTTGGGTTTTTTTTATCCACTTGAGAGGCTAAACGGTGGTTATCACTCTACTCCTTATTTTTTTCCCCTTCTGATGTGCCGGAGGAGTCCGTGATGGCGCTCCATTTTAGTCAAGGATGATAACATGGCTCCCCTTAGTTAGAATCGTGCCACTTGCAGTGTCCCTTTGGACGCCTTGTTCAATGCCGTTATTGAGTTGAGGTCCGGCTTAAACCTTTTAAAAAAATCAACTTTTTGCGGCGACCTGATGATGATGTCTTTACATCGAAAGCGCTCGCTCCGGTACTCAACATGCAAGTAACTACTGACTCCTCCGAAAGGTACGTAAAGACATTTTAGTTTTCATTAATATTTAAATATTAAATATTATTTTTTCCCCCTCCGATCTGCTAGAGAAGCTCCATGATTGCACACCGTTTAGGTGACAGAGGGCAACAAGGCTCCCCTTAGAATCGAGCCACGTACAGAAATTTTGTTCAAAACCGCTAATGATCCTTTCACTTTAGGCGCGACCTAAAATCATTTAAAAAACCGTTCGTCTCATTTTAAAAGTTTTTAATATCCTTATTTTTCAACTATACTCCTTTGGAGTTGAACAAAAGCAATGCCGATAACTCAGTCTCAACTAGGTCTTATGTGACTTTAGCCCTAAGTTCCTTATTTTTTGGTTCAGCTGTGGAGAAAAGCTCCGGGCGAAAGACGCAACCGGAGTACGATTCTTAGCATGGAACATTCCAACCCATTCAAATTCAAATTCAAACCCTTCGACTAACCAGCCAAAAACGTTACGCGGATGTGTTACGAAATTGTTGACATTTTATGTCTTTGCTATGGCACATAACTCAAAAAGTGTGACGTCAGGTGTGACGAAGAAAGCGTTATGAAAAATGTCTAATGATTTTCACGTACAACCGATTCGTTGCTTCGGAACTTCAACTTCGCCAGTTATCATCGTACAAAAATCGTTCACCACTCATTGGATAGCTCTCGATTTACCTAATCGATATTACGTTAACCACTGCGGAGTGCGTGGCCGACAAGGTGCGGTATGAGCGTGATTGTTTAAATGATTGTTTACACACAGGTGATCATTCTCAATAATTTATATTTTGAACACGATTGCAAACTTTATATAAGTAAAGACATTATTTTAAGACCAAACAACCGATTAACAAATTATCTCTTAGAGATGTGCGAGTCTTGGAGATGAAGCTCGGACTGTGTTTATGTTTAACAAAATTTTTATGAAGTGCACTCGTGAGTGTGTATATAAGAAGCTGTGTATTATTTTAAAAAATAAAATAAAAATAAAAAAATAAAAATAAAGTACGAGGTACGTGGTGTGGGTGCGGGAGGGGGCGCAAAGACATAAAATGTCCTTCGTGGTGGCGTACTTGTACGAAAGCTGTACCCACCGTTTGTGTTTTGATACATTCTCTAAGCCACAATTCAGTTTTCTTTTTTGAAACGGATAGCCAATCGTTTTTACTTGTTCATGTACTTCAAAGTAAGTAAAGACAGAAACGAAAGTAGGTAAATATTTACCTTTTTTTCGTTTTCTTTTCTCTTATGATTTTAACGTATAACCAAGCCGTTGCTGGGTAAATAAAACTTCTTTAGTGTTCGTGAGACAAAAATCGTTCTCCATTCGTTGGAAAGCTCTCGATTTATCACGCATTTCTTTCGTACTTGTTCTTCTATTTATGTTGCAGTTTCATATTTATTTATATTATAAATGGATACAGTAAACAATTCCGCTTGTTTTGTTGTCACTTGGTTGAGAAGTTAATCTTGGTTATGGTAATTGTAGACATAACAGAAAATTGCATACCTAGTAATTTCGATTAGTAAAATATGTCGTAGTTTTAACGGGAAGAAAGCAAAAAAAAAGGAACTCGTAAACGAGTTCCACTATCTGCGTTACAAGCAGATACCATGTTACATGGATATGTCTTCGATTGGGGGATTTCCTAACGGTTGTTCTCGAGAGTTGTAAACAAATCCTTTAACTTTGGACTGTAGGCGAAGAAATGTAGGATAATGAATTTATTTTATTATTCTTGGAGGCACAAAAAGCATACCTACTATAAATAATATTAAAGTTATTTCTCAAATACAGACGCTATCTAGTGTCCGCCAAACGAAAATTGTTTATATTCCAATCAACTTAGTTTAGAAATGTAGCCAGGTACGTAAGGAGGGGGAAATTGGTAGCTTGAGATGTCAACATTTATCACATAAATCAAGCGCTTTCCAACAAGTGGTGAACGATTTCTGTGCGATGAAAACTGCGGAAGTTCCATTCCCCTAGCAACGGTTGGGTTGTACGTGAACATCATTAGAAATTGTGACATCAACTTTTGAGTGACGAAAATTTTTGGTTGACCCCCCAGAGCAAAGTCATATCCATGTCAAAAATAATGCCATGTTTTAGCATTTTAGCCGAAGTTTTAAATTTTTATTATTATTATTATTATTATTTATTTTTATTTTATTTTATTATTATTATTATTATTTTTTTTTTTTTTTTTTTAGATTTTTGGTTTTTACACATTTTTAAACTTGAACCAACAAATTTTGAGGGGGTTCTTGGTCGATTACAGAGGTTCATCATTAGAAATATGTAACAATCCGAATACAGACATGAATATAATGCCTAAACATGAAATTTTGCTCATATGGCCGTGTTGCACGTCTGGAACTTTTTTAAAGTCGAATAACATTTGACCCAAGACCGAGATAAAGGGGGATAAAAACAAGGCCGGGCACCGCTCGAGGGGTCTAATGAAGACGAATAGACCGAAACGCTCCGCAGAGGTCATAAGTCAATTAGGAGCTTGGGAAGGCAGAAGGGGAAAATGTCTGACTATAGTGACAAATAATGTTTGGTCGTCGACCCCTTGTTTTGTCGCCGTCCGCTCGTCTGTCCGCTCACATAAATATCCACTTGAACCTCCCACGCAGATGCTTTGAGGACGTAACTCGAAGATTTGGACGTTCGAGCGTGTTTGTGAAGAAATGTTTCCATCTGTTGAAATAGGATTGGAGTGCATTGAGGCACCTACTCCAAGTTGACCTTTCGGAACGGCTCTGGGACATATATTGCGGGACTCGTGAAAACGCGGTACAATGGATGATGGATTTAACGATGGAGGTAGTCTTATCACGATTGTAAAGAAGAAGAAGCTATTGCAATGGAATACGAGTTTTTTCAATCTGCTGCGATAGTGCCACTTGGCGTTTTAGTTTTTTCACGTTGGAAGATTAGGAAGATTGTTGGTGGTAATTTGGCTCTAAATTTCAAATTTTCATTCATTTTGAACGATTTACACAAAATGAAAACATCATGTAACGAGGAAATTATAGAAGGATTTGAGTCGGTCAGTGTCACCTATTCTAACTAAAGACTGAATTTCTGATTAGAAATAAAATGCGTACTAAGACCATGAAATTGCCCACTATCTTTTAGAAAATTTGTATAAAAAGATGTACCATGTACCTTATGTACTATATGTATCAATACAGAAGCAATCAGGCTCTTCCTTTGTTATAATTCGTTATAATACCAATGTACCTTCTTTATCAGGGAGTTATGATGAAAAAAGTTTTCTACTTTTAGTAAAATGAATTTACGAGACCCCTGGTACCCCTTTTTCCCAAAGACGAAGTTTTCTGAGCAGTTAGATATCTGGGATACTACAAACTGAAATCAAGTCGTTCCCCACTACCTTCTGGGGCGAGCCCATATGCGATTTTTCCCTAGAAAAATATCCATTGTTCAGTATCCACCAATTCCCCTATGAACTTCCCCTACTTTTCACTGCCTTCTTGATCAAGCTTGGTTGTTCGTTTCAAAACCGTTTCCCGTTGTATTATACCATTAATTTACGAATAAACTCCCTGTTAAAATGAAGCAATAATACAATAAATAGAAGCCTGCAGTGGTGATTGAAATAGTTTAATAAAAAATATTAAAATAATCTAGTGTAGCAGTATTTCTATTTTAACCTAGCATATTGCAGGTTTGAGTTTGTTTACATATTTTTATGTTTCTTGATCTCGGTTTCATGGACTGTATTTCATTTGCGTATTTAGGTACCTGCTTATATAATACAATTGTATGATATCCCCCTTCTTCTTTCTGTGATGCAGAATATCTTCAAACTTTCCTTTATCTTTTAATTATTATTTCCTTTATTTACTTAAATATTTTTAATTTGTACTTGATGTTTTTCTTTTCTTCGCCACCTCATGTCTAATTTTGTCTCTTGTATTTGTTGTTCATGTGTGCTTACATAAACATATTGTTTCCTGCACAATAAATTATTTGAATTGAATTGAATTGAATATTGCCCAGAAAAGTTATTTTCACGCGGAAGTAACAATTGAGGATAAACCTGCAAGACAGCAAGTCCACATTGGTTAAATGAATTTGCATGCAGTAAATCTAGAATAATAGTATAATAAACCTAGTGCTCCTCAATTCATCGGTAGTTACCTTATTCGTATTTTTCGTAATTTTTCACGTTCTGATTAGTTATTTGGATAATATTTTTTCTGAGTAGTATTATGCTTTAATAATCAATACCTAGGTAGGTTTATGAATATGAAAGCGTCCGTGATTTCAGATCATTACAAAAAGCCATTGAGCACCTAACTACTTATATGAACGTTTGGCAGTCTTCGTATATTATCTGTAGCTATCTGATTGATAGACGCCCTACCAAATTTGTTCGATAGATTGCGGTAACCTCTAGGTATCTACGGTTTGTCTGGAACTTACTGCTGTAATTGATTAACTGGCCCTAATTTTATCATTTTGTTTGTGTATTGTCTTTTTTAATTTATTTGCCTTGGTTTTTCATCCATCTCGTTAATTTGTCAAGAGCCTGCAATTTTAAGTGCTGTCGTTACTTCACCCTGAATATAATCTATTAACTAAATGAATGGACGCAAAAAGATTACATTCTAATCCTCATCGGGCAATGCAGCAAAAATATTTCGCCCCCGGGTGGGCTCGAACCACCAACCTTTCGGTTAACAGCCGAACGCGCTAGCCAATTGCGCCACGGAGGCTCTTATTTGGCCCCGACAGTTGCAGCCTACACAGCCGTAAAGAAACGCGTGTATAGCCTATCTTCAAAGTTAACAGGAGCTGGTTTTTGGTTTCAACCCACAACAAATTCATTTTGTCCAACTGCTGTATAAACACAGAAACAATGAAACATTGCCTCCCTTAGATTATAAATTATTATCAAGCAGTGGCGTAGCCAAGCCATTTCTTGTGGAGGGGCAAAAATCAAGGATTTCATTTTATTTTATCGTTTTAGTATTAATTTCTAATACTTCTTGTTGAATATACGAAGACTGTGTACCTAATAAACTGCCAAACGTTCAAATTATTGCATGTTCAATGGCTTTTTGTCATGATTTTAAATCACGTACGCATTCATATTCACAAACCTACATATTGATTATTAAAGCATAATACCATCTAGAAGAAAATAGTACACAATATTAACTAATCCGAACATTAAAAACTACGTTAAATACGAATAGAGGCCTATTATATCGCACCCATCCTAGAATAAGGGTACAACTCAAAAATCGCGATTTTTGAGTTAGTTGTGGTTCTGAGAAGTAGAAACGGTCTAGTTTGTCTGTAGAAGGTGGAGATATGTGTAGCTCACTCTAATTCCGCTAGAGAGTACGTGTGTCTTTCTTCTATGGACGGAGTAACCAATTCACGTCCTAAGAAGAAAGACACAACTCAGTTGAGTTCACGCAGTCTGTGTCTCGTTTTGAGTTGTTTCCTTTTTGTGTGGACAATTTTAACTTGTGTCTTTCTTTTCTGAACATTTTGGATCCTGACTGGTGAGATTTCAGTGTTTGAGTTGGAACAACTCAAAAATTCTTGAAAAATCAACAAAACCGTTCCCCCCACTCCCTTCCAACTGGCGAAAAAAACTAGTTATTCACCGTGGGGCGTTAGAGTAATAATGTAGGAAACAAGTTTCGCAAAGATAAATTATCTTCATCGTGCTCCAAAGAACGGGTAGCCAATGGTGTGGAAGGAAAACTTTGAATGCGATTTGCCGAAAATGACAATTTTTGAGTTGTACCCTTATTCTAGGATGGGTGCGATATGTTCGTACTATTATAATAGACTTACCTACTGCTTGCAAAATCATATCTGAGGACGTTTCTCCCTTACAAGTTTATCCTCAATTGTTAGGTGTTTCAGCACGAAAAACACTTTTACTGGACAATATCACACAATTGTATTATATATAAGTACCTACGCGAAATAAAATACGAGACAGGAAACCGATAGCGAGAAACAAAACAAAATGTAAACAAACTCAAATCACCAATATTCTAGTTAAATAGGTTAGAATATAAATATTGCTACAATAGAATATTTTAATATTTTCTATTAAACTTTTTCAATCACCATTGTAGTCTTCTATTAATTGTATTTTTGCTTTATTGTAACTGGGATTTAATACGTAAATGGTATGAATAGAATAGAATAGAATAGAATCATTTATTGGCATATGAAAAAAATATATAAGAAAAGAAATACAAATACTTGTTGTAAATAAACATACGCCTGCCAGTTAAAAAGTTCAAAGGAACTTGTGTAAACTGGCAGAGCCTAAAATCATCCAGCCGGTAGAGCACTGTACAATGCCATCAATTCAAAAAAAGGAGAAAATTAAAATTTACAGAATAAGCTATTGAGAGAAAAAAAAAACATTTTGATAATAAAAACTTCTTAAAATGTCTCACACTGGTAAAATCCATAATAATTGGTTAATATTATTATAGTAAAAGAATTTAATGGCCTGCACAAAAGAGCTCCTATTATAAAATTCAGTTCTAGTCAAAGGTAACCTTACGTTGCTGTTGCTAGCAGTTCTAGAATGTGGTAAATTTGAAATAATAGACCAGATTCAAATACTCTCAAACAAGAGGATAGTAGAAAGCACTGCTTAATCTTCAATACATTAAAGTTTTTATAGAGTAGCACAGTAGGATAGCGCATAGGTTTACATAATATCACTTTAATTAAAGCATTCTGGACAGTTTGTAGAGGTTTCAAGTGAGTTGTACAAGTCCCACCCCACACCACTATACCATAATTAATAATGGAACCAGCCAAAGCCATGTAAATCGTTCGCAGCAAATACTTCGGTAAAAAATCACGAACAACTTTGAATACATAAAGCAGCTTTCTCAAACGAGTAATCAGGGAACTAATATGGTGTTTAAACTTTAAATTATTATCAAACCACACTCCCAGATACTTACAGGTGTCAGAAAATGGTAAAATGTCGCAGTTACACTTGATATCTTGCATGGAACATAAGTAATCGTGTAGCCTCACTCTTTCAGTACTGGGGGTGGGAACATTAGAAATTGCAAATTTAAGAATCGAAGTCTTTGACACATTAAGGCAAAGCATATTTCTGTCCAACCACTGCTTAACCATACTCAGGTCAAAACTGGCCCTACGCAGTAAATCACCGTAATCCTTGCCCCAAAAAATCATCGCTGTATCATCGGCGAACCCGAAAATATTACCCTCTGTTTTTATTTCCATTAGTTCATTAGTGTAGAGAAGAAACAAAAGGGGTCCAAGTACAGTACCTTGCGGTACCCCACAAACAACCTCCCTCTGCTCACTCAACACATAACCAACTCTAGTAGGTACTCGTAGTTACGTATGATATACGTAACGGTATACCAACAATCAAAAATTAATTAAAGAAGTAGGTATATTAGGGAAACTGTTTTGGTTCGAAGATCCAAGCGTTATCAGGTAGGCAGTGAAAAGCAGGGGAAGTTCTAGGAGAATTTTTGTGGATACTGAACTATGGATATTTTTCTAGCGAAAAATCGCATGTGGGCTAGCCCAAGAAGGTAGTGGGGAACGACTTGATTTCACTTTGTTTTATCCACATTTCCGTTTCGTTGATTAGGTGTTTTTTATTACTTTTCTATTTTGCCCCCACACAAATGAACCAAATAAGAATTTCTTTATTTCTATAAGACTGTCTAAAGTTTCTAGGCAAGCAGATTCCTATAATAGTTTATTGTTTTTTGTGAATTACATTATCTAATTGAAGGTGTAGAAACTGAAAATAGAAGGTTACAATTATCAATTTTAATTGTATCCATAAAACGAAATTTTGCATTCTCTGATTGATGGAGGGGCTCTGCCCACCTTGCCCCTCCTCAAACTACGCCACTGTATCAAGTAACAAGACTGTGTTACTTCATGGGTAACTCATATGAATTAAGTACCTACTAACATAAGGTTACGTAAAGAAAAAGTTCCAGTCATGCAGCATGATCGTATGCGCGAGTTTCACGGGAAAAGAAATTGTTAGGTACCAATTCTATGGCAAAAATCTCGTTCTAAATAATATTCTGCAATTCAAAAAGAGATTTTGGATTTTTAACTTTTAAGGAGTTTTAATCAATTTCTTAGCCCATTCTAATGAAATTTACGTACATTTTCCAGCATAATTTGGCAGATAAATTTTTAGCGTTCTATTTTATAGTTGATAAATTTTATTTGAGCAATATTCTGCTACAGCTGTATGTAATTTAACGATTTTTAGCCGTTTTTTTTGCTATTTTTAGTGATTTTTTTCAGCACTTTTTTGAAGTTTGACCAATTTAATATGCTCAAAAAATGCTGGCCTAGGAACTCGCAAGAATGTAACTTTTATCTCAATCCTAAGGAGAGTTATCGTCAGGAAGGACACACACATATATATATAGATATAATATACACACGCATATATATACATACATATACATATGAAAAAGATTTAACCTCTAGGGTTCGTTTCAGCATGCCTCAAAACTGATTTCAATGGAGAAAATTTTCGAAAATTCTGATTTTAAATTTTTCCGAGCCATTGTAATAGCTTCATTTTTTGTGTACCTACCTGCCACCTTTAAAATTAAGATAAGAGCATATCACCACAAAATAAAACATTTATATGTGTAGGTAGCTTCTTGAAAATAAATACAACTTACGAACGAATAGTATTTACTACGACAGTACACTATAATTATGTGCCTGTCGTTTCATCTGCTTTTTTGCGCAAAAGGACGTGATTTTGAAGCTATCGACTTGAAATTCGGTAGATACCCCGAAATATGTGTGTTGATGAGGCTGTGATTTCGTCTACGACGTCGAAAGAAACAATTCGAAAATACGTTTGGTATGGATTTCAATAGTTTTTGACGGGTTGAATCGATTGATACGACGCTCAGGGCGATCAGATTCAATTCAACGAAGATATTACCGTCAGCAATCGTCAAGTATATATCGTGTCGACGACAAACGTGTTCAACATGTTTATGTGCGCATAAACGTGTGCATAGAACGTAAGAAATCAACTAGAAAATGTATAGCGGACCGTCTAAATACTAACCTGTAGATGCCTGAAAATTTCATCAAAATCGGACAATAATATTGATAAGTAAGTACTTATATAGTTTTGGGCATGAAATATTCACTGTTTTTTACTACAGTTACCTATTATTTACTAATATGGAAAACTTTCCGGATCGAGAACATATTTCAAGTAGATAGATACGTTAAATGTCGTTATAGTGAGTTTATTATTTTATTTGCTAGTAGGTAATAATCAGAAATACACATAGAATGACAAAGATATATATTGGTGTACCTAGTGGATGTGGAAGTCAATAGGTATTTTGTTATACGTGAATCCCTATTGTCCTATACGAAATTGATACGCAAATAGACAAGTTGGTTTACTCTATAGAACACGGAACCTACGTAGGGGTGTAGGTACTCCGTTAGTAGGACTCTCCTAGATCGTTTTCAAAGATAGTGATAGCACCTGAGCAACGCTGTGGTATGCAAACCTGCAATACATACCTGTATCAAAGAATAGTATAACAGCTCCCACGCAGGAAAACAGATTTTTTATGGGCAGTGTTAGTGTAGGTAATGTTATTGTTTTCTTGTCAATTTTGGAGCAGAATAGTATTTGTGGCCACTCTTTGTTGGTTCAGCAGCTTTCTTACTGATCAAAAGCAGATAGTGGCTCTTGGGGTAGAGAAAAGCGAGGTTGCTGAAAACAAGTAAGAGGTTAAGCAGGGAAGTATCAGGTTCAATGTTGTTTCTCGTTTACATAAACAATATAGTTACTATTGATGGTGATTTACTTTTAATGGTTTATGTAAATTTTGTTGGAAGGAAAGAACTGGGAAGAGGTCTTTGCCAAGGCATACACAGGTTTTGTCAATTTTGGCTTAATTTGCTCACACTAAATACTACAAAAACCAAATTCATCCTGATTGGTAATACAAATAATTTAAACTCCATTCCGAACACTCATTTCGTATCCATACATACTGACGAAACTGTCAATGCCTTTCAATTGAAAGATTTGTCCAATACAAGTGTTTGGTGGTAACATTGGTTTGTTCTCTACGCAACACAGTGAGTCTATTTTATTTATTGGTAAGTAGCGTGAGCAAGTTTTCGTGACGATTTTTCAGTTTATGTGCCAAAGCAAAGGCATGCAAATGTCAAAATCAGTACCTACCTGACTAAACTTCTTACGTAAATCCGTCGATGAACGTCGTACTCGATTTCATTCAAAGTGATCGTTGCTTCTTCTTCATTGCCAAAATGCCAAAATTTCTTTTTGTAACGTTCGTAACTACCGGTTTGGCGAAGCTAATTCCCGTTCCTTGCCCCGTAACCGTACTTTTTCACTGGTAGATGGATCTTAAACCTCCTTGGATGGAGCGTAATGTTTTTGTTTTGAAAGATTTGTCCAATACAAGTGTTTGGTGGTAACATGGAACATGTTTTTGCCATAATAACCCGGCCAAAAATGAGACAAAATTACCGTTGAATGACATTTAGTGCGTTACGCTCCTACTTTCTGATGATTATCGCTTACAACCAAATCGCTACTACGGAACGGTATCTTAACCTCTTCACTACCAATTATGACAAAATTAAGAAAATAAAAAATTTTTTGTGATGAATAATCCTCATTTTCAAAATTTTTGAATCAATAGGTTTAAATTCAACATTTTGTTCCAATGGTTTGGGCAGGGAGTCCCAAAGTGTCCCAATGTATACCAGTGATAGAAAAATGGTTTTTTTCCCCATGGTAGAGTTCAAGTCTGATCCAAAATATCGAAACAGTTGAGATTTGAATTCACTGATGGATCCTGAATGACCTAATTTTGGGGGTGGGTTCATGCCGACCATGGGATCTATGGTGTCCCAGTCGACATACACACGCTTGCATACAACCAGGTTCAGAACAAATAAGGTACATCATCATTAGTGTTGTCATGTATGCCAGAAGATACTACTAAGTACTAAGTGCCAGAACATAGAGTTTGGTTTACAGAATATTTGCAAAAGCAATGGAAGTTGCATATTTCAAGTGCAAGCATAAAAAAATCCACCCCTGATAAATATAAAAAGATTCAGACGTGAAGAACGCGGATCTATAGAACGTGTAAAATGAGCCTTAAAAAGAAATCTTGAGAATGAAAATGCTGAAATCTTCGATAAAACGTCGAAAGCAAGAAGAAAATGCCGCTAGTGACACTTCGGGTTGAGATGCCAGGAAAAAACACGAAAGAAAAACAAATACAAAGGTTAAGCCAACACCAAAATAGACGGCAAGTGGAAAAGTCAGGCGATTTTGACGAGTGTGTGTGTCCATGCCAACTGCATGATAGGGGAATTTTCTGCTATATCCCAGCATACTTCCGTTAATCCTCTACTATTCATTCATTCTGACCTGTATGTCCAACCAATATGTATTTTTACTTAGGGATTGACTGCTTGATGTTATGATTTTTGAGATGCGAGCTTGCGAGCATCCAGCCAACCAAACTATACACATCATTCTGACCTACATGTCCAACTAGTGTGAATTTTTACTAAGGGATTAACTACTTGATGTGATGTATTTTTGAGATTCGAGCTTGCGAGCATCCAGCCCACCAAACTATACACATCATTGTGACCTACATGTCCAACTAATCTGAATTTTTACTAAAGGATTGATTACTTGATGTGATGCATTTTCTAAATGCGAGCTTGCGAGCATCCACACCACCAACCTATACACAGCATTCTGATCTATTTTAGCACAGTGGACGCAAAAATGATTGGGGATCATCAATCCGATCAATCTCCATTCTATAGAAAATAGTTTATGAATGCGGGGATATAACAAAAAATTTCCAGTCATGCAACATGATCGTATGAACGAATTTTCGTAGATTATTGTAACATTATACCTATTATATTAATGTATTGAAATTTGTGCATTCCGAGTACAAAGAAATTGTTAACCACCAATTTTATGGCCAATAAACTCGTTCCAAATCATATTTTACGAATAAAAATGTTTCATGCAAATATTACCGATTTTTACAACTAGCGAACGGCATTATTTCGATTTAGACTGATTTTTCAACTTTGAAATTTTTTAAAACTTGATACATATTCTTATAGGAAATTTTACGCTGATTCCGAATATACCACATGTTAGTATGCTGAAAAAATTATTTCGCACAACAAATCGCAAAAAACAGGCTATTTTGAAATTGTTGACTACATTTTTGAAAATGTCAACCCGAAGATGTAATCCGATCATGCTGGCCAACGAACTCGAACTTTCGTTTTGTGTCCTTAACATTTTAAAATTTGTTTGAAGTTTCTAGCACAATTCTACGGACAGTTATCGTCTGGGATTACACACTCATATATACATACATACATATATACATACATATATACATACATACATACATTAAAACTCGGCGCTCCGCGCCTCGCCAGGGGGCAAGCCCCCTGGACCCCCGGTTACCTCTATTTACATACTTCGGACGAAATTATTGAAACACAGAATGTGTTTGCGTTGTCGCGCAACCAAGTGACAACCAAACAAGCGTCATTGTTTACTATTCATTTACTATTCATGCTCATAACTCAGGTTGATGGCCACGCACTTCACAGTAGTTAACATAATATGGTTGGATAAATCAGGAGCTTTCCAACGAATGGTGAACGATTTCTGTGCGATTAAAATTGCGGAAGTTCCATTTCCCTACCAACGGCTCGGTTGTACGTGAAAATCATAAGAAAATTTACAAGCGGTTGCAATCATGTTGACAATATCAATTATTGAGAATGATCATCTGTGTGTAAACAATTGATTCAAATAACCATGCTCATAACTCAGGTTGATGGCCACGCACTTCGCAGTAGTTAACATAATATGGTTGGATAAATCAGGAGCTTTCCAACGAATGGTGAACGATTTCTGTGCGATTAAAATTGCGGAAGTTCCATTTCCCTACCAACGGCTCGGTTGTACGTGAAAATCATGTACGTCACACATTTCGTTACCATCCCGCGTTCCATTTTCGGCTAGTTAGTCCATGGCTAAAACACATTCTGTGTTAAAATGCGTTAAACTTCAGAATATGATTCAGAATAGACTGAAACGGATTTCTGCACAAAATTTTTTCAAAAAATCACATTCTACAAATTTTGATGACCCCATGATAGTTGCTAAGTTATTCTAAAGGTCAAGTTGTCGTCTCGTAATTAGTACGTCTCCGAAAAAGCTGAGCACGAGTAAAGCTGACTCTTCCCATTCCGAAAAGCGTTTCCACGTTACGAAAACCTCGTTTCGGAAATGCCATTTTAGTATACGAGAAAATGAATACGAGAAGTTCAAAAACTATAATATCTAATTGAACCTATTGGCAAACGTTTTGGAGTTTGAGAGTTTCAGGTTTGTTTTGTACACCACAAGGCACGTAGTTACACACATATTGCAGCCTGGACCCCTCATATTCACCCAATCCCAAAGGTACATTGTTCGCCTCTCCCCTATCATCGACCACCTTCTGTAACGGTCTCCCAGATCTGTCAGCTGCTCCCGGCCTCCAGTCTTCCGTGGAAACGCGTGGCCGGCAGTCGTTGTCGCTTCTTTCGTGCTATATATTTATTTCGACGGAACGAAATTCGAGAAAAAAAACCCTTCGAAATAAGTGCAGTTTGAGAGTTCAAAGTCTAAACCAAAGGCTTCATAAATCAAGTGTGGATTCTAAGTGTCAAGTGGTCCCGCGTTCGTTAGGCTCTTTAACAAAAAACGAGTTCTGTCGACATAAGTGTCCGCCCACCGGAAATCTTCTTGGTCCTTCATTGTTAAATCCATCTTCTTTTTCTCTCTTTCTCACTCTCTAAAGAGGGAACCTTCCACTCAAACGTGATCAAGTATAAAGATAAAGCAATCACAGCCTTCTACAGTCCTTTTCATAAGGTTTTCCTTGATCACTACGCTCCTCGGTTTTTTTCCCCCTTTCAAGTAGTCAATTTGACCCTCTTGCACTTCTCTGATGTCAAAGAAGTCAGCACTCAGACCTCGATCCTCTGATTTAAAAGGAAAATTGATATTTTCTGCTCTTTGTTCTGTGAAACCGCCATCAACTTTGCTGTTGCAACTACCTTACTCGTCCTCCAAGAATCACGATAACTTTAAAGAATCTTTCAGATACATTTGGAAAGGATTATTTCCTCAGACAATCTTATCCCATATTAATCGGTCCTAGAACTCTCGAAATCAAGTGGACTATCCAAATCTCCAAATTATTATATTAGTTTTCAAATCAAATATGCCGTGACGAATTACCGATCAACTCAATTACGAATCTAGTCACATATTTGCCATATTATTCGCATTTTCACTGTATATAAGTAAGTTATTTGACTTTACAGATATTTAGTTTAATTACCTACCTACCTACTCTCACATTATCATAAGTGAAACATGAACTTATCGGTGTGCCTTATGAAGGCTGTCAGATTATAGCGTTTGACTCAAGTCAAAATTCTTGACGTGAACATAGAATTTAAAAGGGTTTCATGGATATATATCTTTATGTGTTGACAATCGGACCTTCTATTTCTCCTCAGACTAAATAATCAAGATTACCTCTGTATTGACCAAACTAAAACTGAACACACCAAAAGAATTAAATGCGTAACAACCCAAATTTGAACTAAAATTTCCCCTTTTTGACTTTATTTTATAAGAGAATAGTACTGAAGCGAAAATCAACCCAGTACTTTAAGTTATGGTGCGATCTTCTTGATACTGTGTGAAATAATCGTGAAAACGTGAACATAAACGAATTTTAATAAGTAATCATTACCTACCTCAGAATATAGCATTTTGATATCGGCTATTCATTGGAAAAATTGATTGCATTGATTGGTTGATTGCAAGAATTGAGTTCATATTAAGTTCTGACTTATGCGATTAAATAATCAGAGCAAGAGGACCTTCAGGTCGACTGATGGTGGAATGTGTCATTACAGGGGAAGAATTAAGTGCATAGTATTTTCATGAGTTGACTTACTATAAACTGATCGAAGAATATTTTGGGTCATTTGATAGTGGAATAAGTCGTGAGAAAGCAATAATTGTTAGCATATTCATAATTTATACTATAAACTAATCAGTGTAAATCGATCTTTTGGACAATGATAGTGACGGACTTTTGGGTCCACTGTTATATCATAGACGAGGGATATGTCATGAAAAAGCAAGGATTGTGTGCATAATCTTAAGTTGTACGATAATCTGCTCAGAGTTCCGATACAGATATGTCATGAGAAAGGAATGAATCGTGCGCCCATTGATTGGATGTTCGATAAACTGATCAGAGGAAGACGGATTTTTGGGTCAACTGGTAATGGATTATATCTCAGACGTGGAATAGTCATGGGAAAGCAAGAATTGTGTGCATAATCATAATTTGTACGATAATCTGCTCAGAATTAAATGATCCTTGAGTCAACTGATACAGAGATATGTCATGAGAAAACAAGAATCGTCTACTTATTGATGGATTGTTCGGGAAACTGATCAGAACAAAAGGATCATTGGGTAAACTGATACTGAAATATATCACAGACGCGGGATATAACCTGAGGAAGCAAGAATTGTGTACGTATTCGTATGTTGTACGATAAATTGTTCAGAGCTAACGGATCATTTGGTCAAGAGATAGAAAAATATATCATAAGAAAGCTAGAATTGTGTGCATAATCGAAGATAATCTGCTGGGAGTTGAATGATCCTTGGGTCAACTGAAACGGAGATAATATGTCATGAGGAAGCAAGAATTATCAGCATATTCATGAATTAAACGATAAACAAATCGGTGTAAAGCGATCTTTTGGACAATTGCTATTGATGAGAAAAGTTATGAGAAATCAAGACTTGTGTGTGGATTGATGGTTTGTACAATGCGCTGATCGAAGGAAGACGGATTTTTGGTTAAACTGTTATGTCATAGACGTGGAATATGTCATGAAAAAGCAAGAATTATCAGCATATTCATGACTTATACGATAAACTAATCAGTGTGAAGCGATCTTTTGGACAATTGCTAATGACAAAAGGTATGAGAAAGCAAGAATTATGTGTGAATTGATGGATTGTACGATACACTGACCGAAGGAAGACGGATTTTTGGGTAAACTGTTATGTCATAGACGTGGAATATGTCATGAGAAAGCAAGAATTATCAGCATATTCATGACTTATACGATAAACTAATCAGTGTGAAGCGATGTTTTGGACAATTGCTAATGACAAAAGTTATGAGATACCAAGAATTGTGAGTGAATTGATGGATTGTACGATACACTGATCGAAGGAAGACGGATTTTTGGGTAAACTGGTGTGTCATAGACGAGGGATGTGTCATGAGAAAGCAAGAATTGCGTGTGTATTGATGGCTGTACAATGTACTGATCGAAGAAAGACGGATTTTGGGGTCCACTGTTAAGTATATCAGATATCTCATCGTCATGAGAATGCAAGAATTTTGGGTATAATCATAAGTTGTACGATAATCTGCTCAGAGTTAAATGATCCTTGGGTCAACTGTTACAGAGATATGTCTTGAGAAAGCATGAATTGCGTGTGTATTGATGGGTTGTATGATATACTGACCGAAGGAAGACGGATTTTTGGGTCCACTGTTTTATCATACATATCTCTCTTCGTCATGAGAAACCAAGAATTGTGTGCATGATCATAAGCTATATGATAATCAGCTCAGAGTTAGGGTCAACTGTTACAGAGATATGTCATGAGAAAGCAAGAATTGTGTGGTAATCTGATAGTGGGGTATGTAAAGAGGAAGCAAGAATTGTGTACGTATACTACGCAGAGCAAAAGGATCATTTGGTTAGCAGATAGAGAAATCTATCAAGCCAAAATTGTGTGCAAAGCAAGAACTGTGTGCTTATTAATTGTTTTTCTGATAAACTGATCAGTGAAAAAGAGCCTATGGGCCAACTGACTGTGGAATATAAGACTGAATGCGAATTTGAATATGTGAATATATGTGGAATAAATGACAAAGCCCTAGTGAATGTATCGAAAAAAACAAGAATTGCGTGCATAATCAAAGATCTCAGTAGGCACCTTGCAGTTTACCTCTAGCAAGTCACAGTAACATTGAAAATGTATACTGGAATGTACAAATCTCTAAGGACCACATACATTTTTACGTAAATTTTTCATGGACGCCCAACTTCGCAACATGGCTATTTTGTTTGCATTATGAAGGAAGAATAGCTAGAAAAATACCTTCATTCTTTGAAATTGGGAGTTATTTTCTACGGAGTGTGTAAGAATGCATCGAATTTTTATGGAATTACTAAATAAGATATCTTTTGATTTTGGATTCTGTTAACCCTGCAACGCCTATAAGGTCCCCTGAGCAAATTTTGTAATCCTCTCTTTATTTCTGGCTGATTAGACCCTGAATAGATGAAAAATAGCTCAAACAATATAATTCCTCAAATTCATCAAAATTTATCGGACTCGTCACCTGTAGGTGACTCGGGGCACCAGCGCAACTGATTTTTTTAATCGATTTTTTAGCAAAATTAATGAAATTCAAGTACATTTTCAGCATAGTTTTGTGAATAAATTTTCTAATGTTTTTGTTCGTCCTTCATGAACTTCTTTTAACTAAATTCTTGCTACAATATTAATTTAACGATTTTTAGCCGTTTTCTGCCATTTTTAGTGGTTATTGACACTTTTTTTTTTCAATTTGCCCAATTTAATGTGCTCAAAAAGTGATGCCCAACAAACTCAAACGTTCTTTTGGAAGTCTTGATTTTATTGGCGCATGAACGGAATTTTTATTTCAATCCTAAGGAGAATTATCACCTGGAATGACACACACACACACACACACACACACACATACACACACACAAACACACACACACACACACACACACACACATACATATATATTAGATATACACATATATACATATATATATAGATTGGTAGGTTTTTTCGACTGTATTCTATAAAATGATTTGAAGTTTGGGGATCTTGAGGTTCAGTCTGACTGAACCTCAAGATCCCCAAACTTCAAATTATATATATAAATATATATATATATACATGAAAAAGTAAAAATTTCAGCAATCGTTTCAGAATGCCTCCCTACGGAATTCCTTAAAGAAAGTTATGAAAAAATTTGGTTTTAATTTTTTTTTTTTTTTTTGAGTCGTTGCAATAGCTTCATTTTTTACGAAAATTCGCTAACAATCGAAAACACTAATTTCAGCCCGAAATAAGAATGCCAGTTGAGTAGAAAATATCAATCCTAGACAGGAGTTGGTGTTTAGCCCAGAGTCAAATTTTGTTTGATCACAGCATGCCTGAAGAATGAACGAATGTTTATAAAACTGCTTTGTTCGGCTGAATACATATACTACTAGTTAGAAAAAATAGTATTTCAAGGGTTATTCACCGAATTTATGGCACTTTCGAAAACGTAGAAGTTCTACCCCATGAGTGGTTATAGCGACAAAGGCTGTGTTGCAAACGAGATCTAATGGACTACCAACGTGCCATAAGGTCCAACTAAAGTGATCAGAGTGCTCAAAAGTCACCGATTTGTTTCCGAAAAGTTTTGGTGGCCCCTCAAAGAAGTGTAAATAAAATGAAATGAAATGAAAATGTATTTATTTCTAAAAAATATGAAAAAAAAAAAAAAACTATTCACCTACAATAAATGAAAGAAATTTAGTCTCCCTAATGGGTGATACCCGCGACAGGGAAAACGAGTCGTTACAATGAGCCTGTAGGTTCTTAAATATTACATTTTTTAATTCTTAATACAAAAATAAAGTCATTAAGTGTCACCTGTAGGTGACTTTGAGCGCTTCTGGGTTTAGGTTTTGTGATTCATGAGATATTTTTGAAAATTGAGGACAAATTTATAGTGAATTTTATGTTGTCTTTTAAGGTTTTAATCGAGGATTTATCAAAATGACTATGAACTATGAGAAATTGGAGGGCGACGACCCACCGCCGGCGTTGACGCGGAAATCGTCGTTCCGTGCGTCTCTGCGTCGGATGGGGAGCCGCCTGGGGGGGAGAGACTCAGCTGATCGGAAGCAGGTGCCCGAGGCCGCGGCGCCTCCCAAACCGCCGGCGACGCCGGCACCTGCCAAACTGCCAGTCGTCAGCTTCTATTCGGCCCGGGAAGACCGCCGCGACATGCGCCTGAGGAGGAAGTCCTCCGTCGTCAGAGACGGACCGCCGCCGCTCAAGAAGCTCAAAGAGGACTTGGCGTCGCTGAGCCCGAGCTCGCGGATCCGCGTCGGCCGCCTCGTCAAGACCCTCGGGCCCGAGGCGTACGAAGCCGTCAAGCGGGAAGTGCAGAGTCAGAACGCGAAAAAGTGCGTCGAGCTCGTCAACTGCCCCGAGCTCGTTAACTGCCCCGAGCTCGATAAGTGCGTCAAGTGCGAGTCGAACCGCGCGTCGAAACTGCCGTCCCAGACGTTCGGGAGGAACTTCAGGAGGTGCCCGGACGCGGTTCTGCCGGACGAAAAATACCCAGTCGTCGCCGTGCGGCCCAAAAGACGTCGATCTCTTGGAGATTTGATGGAAATTGAAGAACTCGAAAACCAACCACCAGGTGCGTTTTACCAATAAAACCATATAAACGACGCAATAATATACAGGGTGATTCCCTCGCAGATGCAAAAAATAAATTTGGGTGAAACTACATCAAAAATGGAGTAAAATGCCGCCAACTGCATATTTTTATCTCAATCCGTTCTCGAGATATGATTTTTTAAAGGTTTTTTCAGGAAAACCGTGTTTTTTTCCTTTTAAACTCAACTTTCTACACTTTATTTCATTCAATTTTCACTTTTGACCACATTTTCGGAATTAGCATTAAATTTACTATAAGAATAGTGTACTTGGGTTCTTAAAAAGTACCATCCAAAGGCCCTCACATCAGCTCAAACATTGACGATTTAAAAAAAGAATATTTCTGAAAATCTTTAAAACTTTACTACTCTTCCAAAACGAATCTTGGAAACTGGCAAATCTCATGAAAACTGCTTCATCTAATACTCTTTCCAACAGCATAATCAAGTTTACTTTTATTTTGTTATTTAGTGGAGAAAATTATGTTTAATGTTAAAAAAATGTTGGTTTTTCAATGAAATTGTT
This sequence comes from Adelphocoris suturalis, assembly GCA_030762985.1. NCBI lineage: Eukaryota > Metazoa > Arthropoda > Insecta > Hemiptera > Miridae > Adelphocoris > Adelphocoris suturalis. The sequence continues at coordinate 4,562,473 of CM061049.1, forward strand.
GGTTTTCTCGAAAGATGACCCTCCATGAACCTACGAGTATGGGGTCGGTTTCTATGTATTTTTTCACGCTGTATCGAATGGTAACATTTTTAGATCTCTCCAACTCCGTTATAACCGAGTTTTACAGTTAAAATCGCAAATGTTTAGTTTGATTGTTTCGATTAAATGTATGTGTGTTATGGGGTCAAACTAGTTAATTAAAGTGTGTAAAACTCGATTATAACGTAGTTGAGAGATCTGCAAGAGTTTCCATTTGATCCAGCGAGAAAGTATACATAGAAACCAATCCCATACTCGTTGGTTCATGGAGGGTCGTCTTTCGAGAAAACCAACAATTTCATTGAAAAACCCACATTTTTTAACATTAAAACATTATTTTCTCCCCTAAATAACAAAATAAAAGTAAAATTTATAATACCGTTGGAAAGCATATTAGATGAAGCAGTTTTCATGAGATTTGCCAGTTTCCAGGATTCTTTTTAAAAGAGTACCTAGTAAAGTTTTAAAGATGTTCAGAAATATTCTTTTTTCAAAATCGTCAATGTTTGAGCTGATGTGAGGGTCTTCGGATGGTACTTTTTAAGAACCCAAGTACACTATTCATACAGGAAATTGAATGCTGATACCGAAAATGAGGTTGAAAGTTAAAATTAAATGAGGCAAAGTGGAGAAATCCGAGTTTAAAATGAAAAAAAAAAAAACGGTATTCCTGAAAAAACCTTTAAAAAATCATATCTCGAGTACGGATTGAGATAAAAATATGCGGTTGGCGGCATTTTACTCCATTTTTGATGAGTTTCACCCAATTTTTTTTTTTTTTTTTTTTTTTTTTTTTTTTTTTTTTTTTTTTTTTGCATCTGCGAGGGAATCACCCTGTATAATTATATTCATTTATTATTTTTATAGCCTTTGCACTGATACAAAACCTATTTCTTCTTATATGAGTTGCCCGGATGTCGATAATTTCCAGATTAGAGAGTGTAGTTTGAGGTAACATTCGTTTAGCAACAGGGAAGTTAATGTTAGTAATAAAGTAAATGCATACCTTGTTTTGTTGGATGTTTATGACGAAACTTGAACAAACAAAGCTGAACTTAATAGGCTTGAAACTATATAAGATGAACGGAACAGTAAGTTGAAAACTTGATCCAAGATTCAAGGCGAAGATCCTAGGACCTAGGCGAAGTTCGGAGTCTTGACAAAAGAAGATATCGGATCACCTGATCTTCCAGATGTGAAGATGTGGAGATGCGTTCTAGGTCCGAATCTGAAGGTAGACCAACTAATCTGCGGAACATATAAATATTATTAATTAACACAATAAAATATATTATTATGCCTATGACGCATTTCCGAGTTATTTACTGGAAATGCAATCAACCATTATCCATAAGGCAAAGCCGAATAAATAGAGAACTCTAACTGGAGACTAGGCCATATGTTGAAACCATGACTTGGAGAAACTAATAATTCAACATGAGTTCAAATATAAAAAAGAAAAACTGGGTGTACAAATTGTGTGTAGCAAAAGCTTCCTTGTGTCGATAAGGGTGCCCGCGATTTTTAGAAAGGTCAAATTTTTATGACCTCCATCCGAAATTCCAATGTCAAAAAAGACTCCTGAATTTTTTCAGATTTTTTGCATAACAAAAACCTACGCTGGTAGCTCAATTTTGGTTTTTGAAATACCCTTTTTTCGCCAATATCAGACTTTTGAATAGTAGGTACCTATAGCTTTTTAGAAACGTCTTTGTAAAATTATGAAACTTCGTATATCTACTTACGTTTTGGGGGCGCTGAACTCGAATATGCAGACAAAACAAGTCGACAGCAACAAATTTTGACAGTTTGGAATCTCAAAATCGTCAAAATCATATCAAAAAATGATAATTTTTCAAAATTCATAGTAAAATTTTGAAAATTCGTATTCTTATGTTTTTTGAGTCGCTAAACTCGAATTTGCTTTTTTTGTTGAATTTTATGAAAATTCTAACATAAATACGTAAAAATCAAATTGTCATAATTTTACAGTGACTTTTGAAAAATTGTCGTTTCTTTACATGATTTTGACGATTTTGAGATTCCAAACTGTCTGAAGTTGTTGCTGTCGACTTGTTTTTGTATGCATATTCGAGTTCAGTGACCCCAAAAACGTAAGTATACGAGGTTTCACAATTTTACAAAAACGTTTGTAAAAAACTATATTCAAAAGTCTGATATTGGAAAAAAAAGCGTATTTCCACCCATTCCTATCCATGACAGACGTACACACAACACCAAAGCTTTCCAGAATGGTCTAAATCGTAAAAATGTAAGCCGAGATTTTCATTTTGGTGAAAAATATTTCATATCCCAAATGTGATATAATATTTTCTCTTCTTATAGACAGTGGCAATAATTAAAATTTATGTTTCTCTCACAATAACTACATTGATAAGCAAAAACCAATGGCCTGAGTTGACATGGAGATATTGTACGACGGTGAATCAAATATAAAAGAGACTTATTTTTTTTTTTTTTTTTATTTTTTTAAAATTCATTTTGATCTTAAACAAACAAACAAACATTGTTTATTTTTCCACATAATCTCCTGATTGGGAAACACTTTTTTCCCAGCGTACTGGCAGTTTTTTAATTCTATCCACGTAAAAGAGTCAGGTAGCCAATTGCGTACATATGCTTCAACCTCATCATCACTGCTGAATCTTTGCCCTCCCAAAGCTTCCTTGTGAGGACCAAACACATGTAAGTCGCAGGGAGACAGATCTGGACTGTATGGAGGGTGTTCCAGTGTCTCCCGACCCAATTGCTCCAATTTTTCTCTGGTCAGAGCTGCTGTATGGGGGCGAGCATTGTCATGTAGAAGAATCATTTTTCTCATCGGAAGGTCTCGTCTTTAGCGGCGATATGCAAGTCTGACCTCTGTCAAAATGTCGGTAGCCAAAACCTTGCCAGCCGATAATCGTGACTTGGCTTTCACTGGTCCAGGTTCTCCTTTCTTCCTCCACTCCATACTCGCTTGTTTGGGCTCAGGAGTGTAGTGATGCACCCACGTTCCATCACAGGTGACAATGTGAGAAAGAAATGGGTCTCCTTCTTCCCGAAATCGTGCAAAAAGACGCTCACACACCTGAAAACGATTCAATTTCTGGTCAACTGCGAGAAGGCGAGGAACCCACCTGGCACACACCTTGCGATACCCTAGCTCCTCTGTGAGTATAGAGTAAGTTCTCCCATAACTTATTCCAACCTCAATTGCAATATCCGAAGTTGTTAGACGCCTATCACCATCAACAAGTTGGCAAACACTGTTGATGTTGCCCGCTGTAATGCTGGTGCGGGGTCTGCGGTCATGGCTCTCAATTTCAACACGATCACGACCCTTCACGAACTGTTTATGCCAAGCAAACACTCTAGCTCGCTGCAGCATCTTTTCCCCGAACTGTGCAGTCAATCTCCTCAAGATTTCAGCCAGTTTTACACCTTCTGCAGCTAGAAACTTAATCACAATGCGTTGCGCAGCAGAGGGGTGTACCTCCTGCTCAGACATCGTCACGATGGATACTAGATCAATTACAATAGATCACTATTGCGCTCACTGGCCCAAAAGTCTCGTTTATATTTGATTCATCCTATTTAAAACAGTCCTTGAACGGAAGAGAAAGAAAAACATTAATTGGAAATACTGCGCTACAAAACATATTACAACAGAGATGTAAGTTGCAATATTTTGTAATCACAGTCCTATATAAATATATTTACATGCTATGCAGGTTTTCTGAGATAACGAAAACCTCCCCTAACCTGACCCCCTTAATATCGTAATCAAACGAGTTATGACAACATTTCAAAGTTAACCCTTCTTTATTACTTGTGTAAATTTCATAATTCAAATCGTGATTTTCATTTACTGGTACTTCCAATGCCAACTTGGAGAAACACCGAAAAAAAAACCAACAGCGCACTACAGGGAACTAGTATGTATTTTGGAGTGTCCACGATATTTCCGTTGTGACCTAAATTTTCAGATATGAGCTGGCCATGATGGTGTGCATGATTGAGTAATCTAGAACGGAGAAATGATAGAGAATGGTAGGATCAGTTTATGTATTGACTGTAGTAAAATAAGGCTTTTGTGTAGTAATTTGCAGCGTGTTTTAGTTCAGTTCATCAAGCAGGCACCGATCATTAAAATTTTAAGATCTTTGATTTTAAGATTTTCCTAAGTTTTTTATTGGATCAGAGAGAAACGAGATGGTCTAGTAGGTCCTGATGGCCCACCGTTAGCGAGTTGCAGGGGAAAACAATTTCCGGCGAAGTAACAGGTGCGTGAAGGGGGAGCGCAGCTGTTGAAGATTCGTTTTACCGTAGGACGTGCGATCCAAACTCTTCGTTATGTTACGTTTGTCTTGCCAATATCCACCATCTACGAACTAAATCACTCGCGATGAAGTTGTGGAAACCCATTTCAAAACGGAAGTTAGTGAAAAAAACGCTGCAAATTATTTCACAAAGGTTTATTATTTTTTCAATTGAGTATGATCATAGTTTTAGTTGGATTGCGTACGTCATAAGGCCCGTCCAGACTCCTCGGCGTGTCCTATTTCGAGTTGCCACAATCTATATTTCTATAATTATATACGTATGTTTATATTTCTCGATTTGAGCTCCTATCTATCCAAATAATCATTGCCTTAATAATATCATTAGCTAAGTACGTACGAAAAATCGAGAGGATTTGTTATTATTGTTATGCGTAGGCAAAGCATTGGTATTAACACACAAATATGACCTAGAAAGAAACGTATATTCATGTCTCGAAGGAACATGAAATTTGAAAGCAATACAAGTGTAGGAAGTTTTCCACGCCACCCTGGAGGTACTCCCTAGGTCTCGTTACCTCACAACCGGAGGTTCACCGCTCTATTTTACACTATCATATCACTAATATTTTTCCATCAACATTCATTTGAAAGTTGTGCATTTTGAGATGAGTGAATTTTGTCCTAACATGAGAATAATAATTATTAGGTCGTGCAGTTGTGGTCATGCATGATCTGGTCCTAAAGTGTTCTGTTGCAAAGTCCTACTGCCCATTATTATCCTAACCGTGGAATATTTGCTTGCGCAGTTGTGCTTGTGCAGATTGGAGTTTTAACACGTCAGTCTAACACTCAAAGCCTCGAAAAAGACACTATTTTGCCCGTTTTTGGCGAACGGGATGGTTAAACGTAAGGACCAACTAGGCCCCAAATGGAGTCTATGTGCGAAAGAACGGGTTTTCTAAGTCAATTCTTAGGCCTTTTATGGCCTGGACGGCAGACGGCGAACGGACATTTCAAATTTGGATTCTACGCACCTTGAAACGTAAAGTGACAAAGTTTGAGGGGGGGTTGAAACAATTTTTTGCTATACGATCACACAGGCTTATTATTGGAAATAATAAACCAAAATCGTTGTCTATTTCCACGAAAAATGAAGAGTTACAATGTTGAATCGATTTCGACGGTTAGGCCATCATCAGTAACAAACAATAACTGAAGACACATTAGAAAGGACACAGCTTTTATAGTAACAGGTGAAGGGAGAAAATTAAGGACATTCAGATGACTCCAAATGCTAAACTTGCATCTTTTGACGTGGTTAGTTTGTTCACCAATACCGATGTAGCTAGATGCAAAGATTCGGTGGGCAGGCTGATTCACGCCTCTTAACTTAATATTTTCGAAAAGGAAGAGTTGTTTAATTTGATGTCTGTTTGTATGGATCAAAATTACTTTTTATTTGAGGGGAAATGTTATACACAGCCACTATGGGTTCTACGTTATCTCCTCAGCTTGCAGATGTTTACATGGATTATCTTGAGCAACAAATATTTACAACTTCTAACACAAATGATATACTCTATTGGTATAGATATGTCTATGATATTATCATTCTATGGAAGGGCACAGAATGACAAATAAATTCTTTCCATGAAAAAATCAATAAATTAGATCCCTTTATCAAATTTACCCTCGAATTCCGCGGAAATAAACTCAATGATTTTTAGCATGTCATTTATATTTATAGAAAAGATACATACCTATAGCGATATAACTATCCATAATACTTCAAATCACCCTTGAGTCCATAAGCATGCAGCCTTCCATAGTATGATAAACCGAACACAATCTATTCCAATGAGTGAACAAAATTTATCACAAAAAAATCCATTATCAAAAGCATAGCGGCTAGTAACGGATATGGAGGAGATCTCGTTGATACCATATGGGATAAGGTTCTTAAGAAAAAGAGTAGGGAAAAAGTAGGAGAAAAGCAATGGGTTAGTATACCTTATTATGGGAAAATTTCTGATAAAATCGGCAAAATTCTATCATCGAGAGGTTACAAAGTAGGTTTTAAAACTAAAAATAGTCTTAAAGCATTACTAGGATCCGTTAAGGACAAAAACAATGGATCCATGTAGTGGAGATACTCGTTTGCGCTTGCGCAAATTTTGTACCTTCTCGTAGAGTCCATTTATGTTTTGAAAAAGTCCAGTCATGCAGCATGACCCCATGAGCGAATTTTTGAAAAAATCTTCGACATTTCAGTCGCTATTGATCGTGTAGAGAAATTTTATTCATGATTTTGATAGACAAAGAATGTTTCATGCAAATATTACCGATTTTTACAAGTAGCGAACGGCATTATTTCGATTTTTGACTGATTTTTCAACTTTGAAATTTTTGAAAACTTGATACATATTCTTATAGGAAATTTTACGCTGATTCCGAATATACCACATGTTAGTATGCTGAAAAAATTATTTCGCACAACAAATCGCAAAAAACAGGCTATTTTGAAATTTTTGACTACATTTTTGAAAATGTCAACCCGAAGATGTAATCCGATCATCCGATCCAACAAACTCGAACTTTCGTTTTGTGTCCTTAACATTTTAAAATTTATTTGAAGTTTCTAGCACAATTCTATGGACAGTTATCGTCTGGAATGACACATACATTGTTTTGTAAACTCTAATTGCCATTTATTTGCTGATGATGTTCAGTCTTTCATTCAATCACCAACTTCTGGTTTGCCTGAGGCTGTTGAGTTGCTGAATGATGATATGAAAAGGGTTGTTGACTGGGCCAATAAAAATGCGATAATAATTAATCCCAGTAAAACTCAATTTATCATCCTTTCCAAAGAATCTATTAAGTCACCCACCGCATTACCAGATCTAAGGATCGATGGTCACACCATAAAGCCTGTGTCAAGTGTCCGTGATCTGGGAATTTTCCTAGATGTACAGCTGTCTTGGAATCGACAAGTCTCTCACATATTGAAAAAGGTTTATAGTTCCCTTTACACTTTACGAAGGTTTAAGAATTTCACTCCCCCTGATTTAAAATTAATCTTAGCAAAATCATTATTAATACCACATTTCACTTACTGCTGTGAATTCTTTTCTCAAAGTTTGTCATCCAAAGAGCTCCATAGATTGCAAGTTTGCTACAATTCAATAGCCAGATATGTATTTGATAAAGGCCGATATAGCCATATTACTGAATTTTCAGAAAAATTAGTAGGTTGTTCTTTAGTAAACTATTTTAAATTTCGAATTTGTATATTCATATTTAAGCTTTTGTATGGTGAGGGCCCTGCTACACCAGAATACCTAGAGGGCATGTTTGCCTATGGGCGTTCTGGAAGGCTCCGTGTCTTGAATGTATCACCCCATCGAACGGTCTCCTTGGGTAATTCCCTTCGTATCGCTGGTGCAAGGATATGGAGCGCCCTTCCCATTGCCATCCGTCGTTGCCCTGACTTTTCTGCCTTCCTTTTGCTAGCTGAGAAGCATTTTGCAGCCTGAATTATTTATTTTAACCCACCACAACATTTTTGTTTTCATTATTATGTTTTAGCATACTTTATTTTTGTTTTTAATTATCTATATTTTTTTAACTACAAATACCTAACTATCTGAAAAAGAGCTGATTTGTATGTTAATGTAATTTTAATTTTTACACAACTAAAGGCCCACGAGGCTTATGTGTATGCATTTCGTTTGCCAATAAATCTTCTTCTTCTTCTTCTTCAATACATAATACATACATACATACATACATAAAAAAATGTGTTAAACTTCAGAATATGATTCAGAATAGCCTGAAACGGATTTCTGCATAAAAGTTTTTCAAAAATTCACATTCTACAAATTTTGAGGCGAGAGCAATAGCTTAATTTTCTTCAAAAATTCGCTACAATGAAGCCGAACGGACTGAGATGTTTCTCCCACACACACTTTTCCGTACCCGTAATGGTTGCCCTAGTACTTTTTTTTTTTTACTTGTCGTATTCAGTGAAACTAATCAGAATCTCATTCGTAGTTTCACGCTGAACGAATCGGACGTTTTGATGAGATGATCGGGCGTAACCTGGGACAATGAAAGACTGTTGGCGTAGGCGGGTGAACAACCTGCACACGAATCTGTATAATAGAGAGCTTGTCCTTCGGATGAGACGATAACATACTTTTTCTTTTTGGACATACACACAAGTTGCAACACTAACGCGGTCTTGATTTCGTTTCAATTCACTAAAACTACTTGCATCCAATGCGTTGCTGATTCCATATCAATTACTATTCTAACACCTCAAAGTGATAAACATATTGTAAAGAACCTCATCGAACTATGAGACAGAATCACTTATTCTAAACTTTAAAAAATACCTCATCTGTTGAGAGACGATAAATATTTTCCGATTTTAATTCGAAACACAGTGTTGGGCATAATCTTATCGTCGAATACGAATACGATTATAATCGCGATAATTATTTGTTGATTCTGAGTCAACTGCGATGATATTCGTATTCGTGTAATCGTATTCGTCTGTCGGCGATTACACGAATACAACCAATAAAAATGCTTCACGGTCATCAATTTCAATAGGGCGTCCCTCCTATAATATCCGAAGCCTTGCTAATATTACCTAGCTTCAGAGTGACGTCATTAAAGCGAATTCAACAAATAAGCCCTGCGTTTTCAATTCTCTCGTTTTCTATTTCAATAGGTCGTCCCTCTGAAGCCATTTAATATTAGCAAGGCTTTGCATATTATAGGAGGGACGCCCTACAGAAATTGATGTCCATGACGCATTTTTAGCGAATTTTTGAAGAAAATTAAGCTATTGCTCTCGCCTCAAAATTTGTAGAATGTAAATTTTTGAAAAAATTTTATGCAGAAATCCGTTTCAGGCTATTCTGAATGATATTCTGAAGTTTAACGCATTTTTTTATGTATGTATGTATGTATGTATGTGTCATTCCAGACGATAACTGTCCATAGAATTGTGCTAGAAACTTCAAACAAATTTTAAGATGTTAAGGACACAAAACGAAAGTTCAAGTTGTTGGCCAGCATGATCGGATTACATCTTCGGGTTGAAATTTTCAAAAATGTAGTCAAAATTTTCAAAACAGCCTGTTTTTTGCGATTTGTTGTGCGAAATATTTTTTTCAGCATACTAACATGTGGTATATTCGGAATCAGCGTAAAATTTCCTATAAGAATATGTATCAAGTTTTCATGATTTCAAAGTTGAAAAATCAGTCAAAAATCGAAATAATGCCGTTCGCTAGTTGTAAAAGTCGGTAATATTTGCATGAAACATTGTCCTCTCCTAATTATTTTTAATAATTTGATTCCATGTTTGTCTATCAAAATCATAAACTAAAATTTCTCTACACGATCAATAGTGACTGAAACGTCGAAGATTTCTTCAAAAATTCGCTCATTGGGTCATGCTGCATGACTGGACTTTATGGGTTGTATTTGTGTAATCGCCGACAGAAGAATACGAATATAATCGCAGTTGACTCAGAATCGACGAATAATTATCGCGATTACAATCGTATTCGTATTCGACGATAAGATTATGCCCACCACTGTTCGGACATCACATAATACAAAATCGCTCAACTCTCGAAGGCGGAGTCCGAGCATACAATTTCTGCCCTCTTCCCGACCTATCCAATCCCCCGCGTCACCCCGGAGCCATTAACTTCAGTTTTGACGGGAAATTGGTTCAGAGAGGATAACTCCGGTCCAAGGGCGTTAAACAGATTATGGAGTGAGTCTACATCATCAGCGAGGCTTCGAGTCGAGGAACGGACGAAGTCTGCCGGATTGAATTACAGAGAAACGGATTATAGTCGCGTTCGACGGTGAAAAAATACATAAAATTGTTTGAACAACAAACGTTACCGGTCTCCGACAACGATAAAATAACCGATCGATAGTCGCAGGGGGGACGCTAACCTAAAGGGCGCACTCTCAGGGCCGGCCTATGGCGAAAACTGCAAGAGTGCAAGACTCTCATTTTACGAACTAAATCACTCGCGACAAAGTTGAGGAAACCCATTTCAAAACGGAAGTTAGTGGAAAAAGTTGTCTATTTCTTCTTTCTTCGTTGTCTATTTCTTCTTTCGGGCTCATTTTATTCGTATTTTGATGACCCAGAGAGGCTCTCCATCAAATTTCACATTCCTTGAGCTTAAAGGACGATATACTATATACCTAACTCACTCAGCCGTTTAGAATGGAACCCGTTATTTCATTCGTCTCTTGAAGTCTCAGAAAGGCTACCTATCAACGTACTCACATGCCAATCTTAATTATATCAGACCGATACTGACACAAAATGTGATGTTTCTTTGTTTGGTAGAATACAAGAAACCCCTTGATAAGGGTCAGAAGAAAGTTATGAAACGACACAAGACGAAAAACTTTCCCCTCGTCTTTGCTTCCGTAACTTTTTATTCTTTGTACATGTCTTAACCCTCAACGTCTATACGGTCGTTATGAAGGGAAGAAAAAGTCAGACTCCATTGTTATAACATAGTTCGCTTTCAGGTTCCTTATATTCGGCTTTTCCTTTACGCAGTCAAAGAAAAAAGTTGGTCTCAGCTCATCGAAAAAACGTTACACTCACTTCGTCTTTCACATCCCTTATGATCTTCCCTCTTATCAACCCTTGTTCGTATTTTTTATCCCTTCCTTTCAGCTCTTCAGGAAAACGTATAAGTTTGTGTGTAGCTACAAGTAGGTACTTTGAATGTAATGTTGCCACTTTTGGGTTGTTATTATTATTATTTTACAATAAATCGTTTGTCAAATTTGGCTAACTATAACATCATTATCATCATTCAATCTATACTCTTTCAGTATTCGGGGAGGAAGTGTCTTACATGCCATGCTATTCCCGAGAATACTGGGGCCACTCGAGACTGCTTTGGTGTGTTATGCACACATATGGCCCATATTCTCGTGACGTCACGCTTGGAGTAGGTTAGCGTTTCAGCCATAGTCGGCCATGACTGCTCTACTTCAGGGAATCGCAACTTATGAATACAACGTAAATATTTCGTTCTGACAACATAGAAAAATCTGTTTTGACTAACAAGTTGAGTTCGTTGGCCAGCCGGATCGCTCCAGAATTTCAGGGCAGTTTACAATTTATTAGTCCAAAAAAAATGCTAAAAAATCGGTTTTTGGTTTATTATTTCCAATAATAAGCCTATGTGATCGTGTAGCAAAAAATTTTTGTAACCCCCCCTCAAACTTTGTCACTTTACGTTTCAAGGTACGTAGAATCCAAATTTGAAATGTCCGTCCGCCGTCCGCCGTCCGGGCCATAAAAGGCCTAAGAATTGACTTTAAAAACCCGTTCTTTCGCACATAGACTCCATTTGGGGTCTAGTTGGTCCTAGCGTTTAACCATCCCGATCGATTTACTCGCATAGATGCTATGGGCCAAAAACGGGCAAAAACGTGTCTTTTTCGACGAGAGCACGCCTGGCAGGGGGTCACGATGGGTGGAGAGGGGGGGGGGGGTGAGCGGGGGGTGGAGTGAGAGGAGGCGGCGGCGCCGCGGCTTGTGGTGGGTACGGCGCCGGCGTTCGTTCGAGGCATGAATATGTTTTTTTCAAGGTCATATTTGTGTGTTAATACCAAAGCTTTTCCTACGCATATTTAATAACATATCCTCTCGACTTTTCGTACGTACTTAGATAATGATATTATTAAGGCAATAACTATTTGAATAGATAGGAGCTCAAATCGAGAAATATAAACATGCGTATATAATTATAGAAGTATAGGTTGTGGCAGCTCGAAGTAGGACACGCCGAGGAGTCTGGACGGGCCTTATGACGTACGCTAGCCAACTAAAACTACGATCATACTCAATTGAAAAAATAATAAACCTTTGTGAAATAATTTGCAGCGTTTTTTACAATATGGGGGCATTTAGGGTCTAAGTATTTATCAGCGCTGAGTCGATTGCGCCACTCCCAGCATACCCTCCATTTGGTTTATTATTTTCAATAATAAGCCTATGTGATCGTATAGCAAAAAATTTTCATAACACCCCCTCAAACTTTGTCATTTTAAGTTTCAAAGTGCGTAGAATCCAAATTTGCAATGTCCGTCCGCCGTCCGCCGTCTGGGCCATAAAAGGCCTTAGAATTGACTTAAAAAATCTGTTCTTTCGCACATTGACTCCACTTGGGGTCTAGTTGGTCCTAACTTCTCGCCAGCTCGATCGCTCCACAGCCATGGGTGCTATGAGCCAAAAATAGGTGAAAAAGTTTCTTTTTTTGTATATTTCAAGTTGCAGAAATTGGAGATTTATGGGTGAAAAGAAAATGTTAGCTATTAATTTTGTGGAAAAAAAAAGTATTCTAAATGATACTCTTTTATTCAAAAATGGATTTTGGATTTTAAGCTATTTTTTGCAATTTTATAAGATTTTTTAAAACAAAATTTAATGAAGTTCAAGTTTTTAGCATAATTTCGTACATAAATTTTTGAATGTTCTATTTCATAGTTGATAAACTTTATTTGACCAATCTTATGCTAAAAAATATCAATTTAACGATTCTTAGCCATTTTCAGTGATTTTGTCAGCACATTTTTTGAACTTTGACCAACTAAATGATATCAATTTACAGTATAGGTAACACTTTTATGTGTTGGAAAGATGACTTGGTAATAAATTGTTTTGTTTATCAACTATATTAAAAATTGTGAGATTCCGCTGCTGTAATGGATTGAACCCATTTGTGAGGTCCGAAGCTCCGAGTTCCGATACTAAATATATTATAAGCGGCGTTTAATAGTTATGGACGTAGAAGGGCTGTCTAATACAGAAATAATAAACCTTTGTGTAATAATTTGCAGCGTTTTCACAAGACGTTTGCCGACTCACGTCAACCTGATTCGTGGTTATAAAGCCATTTTTCAACAGTTTGTTTTGCAAAAGTAATACTGTAGCAATACAAAGTTTCAATTCAACTAAATAGTTACGATAATCGTGCCTGCCACCGCGATTATTGGTTGTAGGTTGTAGCTAGGGTTGCCAGATCTACTTTAATTTAAAGTATCCTACTTTATTTTTGTTCAAAATACTGTAAACTTTATAAAAAATTTAAAGTAGACCAAAATACTTTATATTTGAAACGAAGAAGAAAAGTTCAGCCCCCGCACCTACTTACTAGTCAAGGTCAAGGTTCCCATACCTACCTAAACTTGAACTATCTACCAGCATGGACGAAAATTTCAAATGGCGAGATGAGAGGAACCGATCTTCGTTGAGCTAATCAAAAATGAACTCCTGATCACCACAAATTTCAACTTTATCTGCAAGGGCGCGCTTGAATATTTCAAGAACGAAAAGAAACTTATAGCCTCCGCGCGAAGTTGTGATAAATATTAAAATGCGAATGCGAGATCTCCCAGATTTTCTTCCACATTTTCAGTGAACTCAAGAATAATTTCAACTTTTTGAATTAATTCACTTGACTTGTTCTAATTCTGACTAATTCACTAATACAGATTCTAAAAGTCTAATTTACTTTTTTGTCAAGTATAAAAATTCCTTTCAAATTGTTAATTTTCAAAGTTTTTCTGAATTTTCAATTTCCACAGTTCTTCTTTCAGAATTTTCAATATTTTATAGGTACAGTGTTTCAGAGAGAGAAAGAGGGACTGAATGTATGTAACTTTTCGAGTTCCTAAAAAGTTCCTAATGTCCTTAGTCCTTACGTGCCCAATAGATGCACGAGATATATATGTTTTTTTTTTTTTTTTTTTTTTTTTTTTTTTTTTTTTTTTTAGTGAGAACGAGATGGAAAATGATATTGCTAATTACATTTATGTATGTGATACAACCTTACTGAAATATGGACTCGTCAAGATTGAAATGTCTAGTAATGTTTTCTTCGGAATAAAAATTTTGTGACCTACGCACAGTGAAAATATTACTATCCATGGTTCTTTTTTAATTCCTCAAACTGAACTTTCTTATTTTCAGTAATCTGACACTTGTTTTCAGTAAGCTTGCCCGTACTCATATAAATAAATAAAATAAATAAATACTTTACTTTTTCATGCAGCCAGGATATACTTTATATGATCCAAAAAAATCTGGCAACCCTAGTTGTAGCCAACAATGCCAATCTAACGGTGAACGAGTTTTTATTTGGATTTGGAACCTACTAAGTATTGTAGTTACTCAGTGTCCGAAAACTAAAGAACTTCATTCGAATAGGCTATGAGAATAATTAACCTGAAAAATAGTAAAGAAAAAATTATTGATGATTCTTCAGATGTCTGTACTGCAGTGTAGGTTATCAAGGATTTAGGTACCTCCCCAGAGGTGCAATGGGGGGCCTAAATCCTCGATAAAAAGGTAGAGGAGAATGACAGTATCCCGTCAGAGAGATACCCACTCCTACTAATAGCTTTTAATGAGCCATGTTCGGAGTAGACTGGTTTCCAGGGATCTGGATCACCCATCCAACGCCAAACTCAGCTTCTCAAAAACACGAGAAAAAGGCGTGCGACGCCCGTTGTTCGCCAACGGGGCGACGACAGCGCATTCTCTGAGATCCCGACGGGACCTCTATGAGGGGAACTTTGTCACAAGGTACATGGCCATTGATTGCTCAAGTAGCTTCATCAGCGTTTTACTATAAGTTCGTACTACTATGCTTAATTGTTATATTGAGTGAATAAAAGGAGAGGTTTGATTGTTTGTCAAAGTAAACAAGGCAGGTTGTTTCTAGACCTAGAAACGAAACTATTTAGGCAGGTAGATAGGTGTTACGTACATCCTACAATATTTGCCGTTGGTTAAAATTGCCTAAACAAAGTAGGTAAGTTGTTGCTTTGCCGACGAATACAGCTGCTGATTTGCAAGTTTGTTATATATCGAATAAGGAAATATGTAACATGAATTAAAAACCAGCTGTAAGGAAAAAACCTTGAAGTGCATTCTTCTGAAGGAAAGATTTCATAAAGACTGCATTGGCTGGCAGTGCAGTTATCACGCGAGTTTTGCAGTTAAGCAAATTTTAGGGACAAACAATTAGGTACCTACTTTTGTTTTTGTCTATGAAGTACATGAGGAAGTAATATTATACGGAAAGTACGTAGGGTATATTTTCCCTCTAAGTAATTACCTTCCTACTTGCGATACTTACCTGATATTCCCGTCTAGGCGAGCTCTCATGGCACGTCCTTTCACATGACCACTTTCACAGTACTCGAAAGATTTTCAGTTTCCTAATCGATTCAAAGAATAGTTCTGAAAACTAGATAGGTAATCCACAACATCTTCACGGCTGATGTCTGGAACATGTAACACTTCTATGTCAACTCCCCAACACATATTTCATATGAATGGATCTCGACCTCACAGAATCATCTTGCGTTCGCAGCGTTTGAGGTCATCGCCTGGTAATAACATGATGTAATTTGCATAAAATGTATTTCCTCGCATATTACAAATGATGAAAATATTGACTAGGAACTAGGTAAGACTATATTAGGCAGTATGTCCAGCCGTGTCTACAAATGGCGCATTTTCGCATAGTTTACTCGTCACCATGACAACAAGGTGAAATAACTTCGACATTGCCTTGCCTCGATGTAAGGATGCGCTAGTGTCGAAGTCTCGAGAATATCACCTATAATATGTACATATAAAGTTTTTACACATCCTGCGTGTACGTGTTTTACTTTCTACACCAATGCCCTACAGATACAATAGTTTTCATCCAATTGAAAATCTGTTGTAGTAAAAAGGTGGTCTTAGGAATGAAGGCTGCCAATTGTTATAGCGATTGTAGAATCGTTGAGCCGGTCGGGGCTGTTGGTAGTTTGTCCAGTATTTGTCGTTGGACGGCTGGTAGAAAGGCGGTGGCAAGTACGTCGGTCCTGTGGGATACCCAGTGGGATACCCTGTAGGATACGGATGCGTTGTGGTGGTTGAAGTACTGGGACTTGTGGTGGTAGACGTACTAGTACTTGTGGTGGTAGAAGTACTAGTACTTGTAGTGGTAGGAGTATTTGAACTTGTGGTGGAAGGAGTGCTTGCACTTGTGGACGGCGGAGTAGTAGTACTCGTGGGAGTTGTGGGCGGTGGAGTTGTACTTGAAGGTTCGCCTGGAAACAAAATATGAGCGATTTTTATTTCATTTACTTATTTCATTATTTATTTATTTATTATTACTTTATTTTTTTTATGAGGTTTTTTTTTTCCCCCAAATGTTTAAGCCGCTCTTCAACCGGAAGGGTCATTAGCGGCATTGAACAAGGTGTCCAAAGGGATACTGGAATTGGCGCGATTCTAAGGGGAGCCATGTTGCCATCCTTGACTAAAAAGGAGCGCCATCACGGACTCCACCGGCACATCGGATGGGGGAAAAAAATTAGGCGTACAGTGATAACCACCTTTTAGCCCCTCAAGTGGCCCCAAAAATGAAAAAATACAACTAAGACTAGATGTAAAATAGGCTAATAACTATATACATGTTGCTATATACATCAGCAGCGGCTCTCAGGTACAACAGCAGGGGTTGGACCTTGTCTGGTCCGGATAAAATGTCAACCCACTGAGGGGGCTGATGCTGGACTCGGAGGTTCACAAGGGCTGGGCAGTCCTCCAGAAAGTCCCCCACACCTCCCACCAACAACATCTCAAGCTTCTGCACTAAGCAGGTGTCTGTGAGTAAGACGGGTATGGCCAGTGACAACCCGGTTGACCACTATTTGATCCCTCCTTGGAAGTTGGGTAACGGAAGGGCCCACCGGGCACAAGTCCTGAAGGACACCACGCAGATCCGTCACCTCACCCTCCCATATCTCATGCGAGGTGGAATTGGCTTTATGTTGCATGTATGTTGATCCTTAATGCGTATAGGCATCATATCAATGGAGTTATCACCAATGACTCTCCTTGCAAGGGCATCTGCACACTCATTGCCATGAATACCCACATGGCTCGGCACCCACATAAAAGTTATGGTTGAACCCAATGTTGTGTCTTGGTATTACACGGTATGGTCACGTAGGCTTTGTATTAAGGGATCATCAGAATATGAGTCCCTAATTGCCTCGATGGTATTTAGTGAATCGCTACAGATCACATAATTCCCAACTCCCAAAAAATGGCAGTGTCACTGCCCACAGCTCTGCTGTGAACACAAACACAACTGGTGGTAGCCGTCTAGTGACTTGGAAGTTGGGGCTCAATAGAGCAAGGCCAACACCATCAGGTGTCTTTGAGCCATCAGTGAATATAAGAGTGAGTCCAGCATATCGCAGCATTGCCTCAGTGTAGTGACATCTGAGGATGTGTGGGGGTGCATTGCTTTTGACCCCAACCTACATGCGAAGGTCAACTCGCATCCCGGACTAGGTACAAGGAGGGGCAGGGGGCACCTCATATGGAACCAAAGGGTATCTCTCTACGATATCCCACCTTGTGAGCTTCTGAAGACGAATACCCAATGGGCGAGTTCGTGTTTGGATCCTGGAATACGTCTCATCTAGGAAGGGTGTCAATAGCACGTTGCAATATGTCACACACACATTCCTCAGATCATCGCCTCGGAGGAGAATTGTTAGATCATCCACATATAATAAGGGACGAATCTCCTCTCGGATATTATCAGCGAGATCATTTATAGCGACCATAAATAGGGTGCAACTAACTACTGAACCCTGAGGGATGCCATTCTCCTCAATATGGAGATCGGAGAAGACATTCCCTAGGCGCACCCTGAATTTTCGATGGGAGAGAAAGCTGCGGAGGAATCCCAGCATTAGCCCGCCCGCTCCCCACAGCTCCCCGTCTTTTTATTAGGTATATATATATATATATATATATATATATATATATATATATATATATATATGTATATATATATATATATATATATAAATGAATATATATATATACCTATTTTTTTATTTTATTTTATTTTATTTTTTTTTTTTTTTCACGTTTTGGGCCCAGAAATTGTTAACTGACAAAGGTTATGGCAAAAAAAAAAAAAAAAAAATTGTCTAAACTATATTTTTCACATTCAAACCAATTTAGGGATTTTAAATAAATATCTGCTGTTTCTATCGATTTTTTGTAATGTCTTAAGGATGGTGGTCAGTGAAAAACGTCACAAAAGGTAGGAAACCAAAAAATATTAGACGCGATCTTTTAGAAATTATCATTGCACATGTGTGTACATCATTTCGTCAAACATTTTGATGTCAAATGTCGAGATGGCAATGTGAAACAGCAATATTAATACCAATGTTGCTATTTACTTCTATGCAATCTAGCTACACTCAAACTATGTTTGGGGATACGTATATACTTAATTCTTAATGTAGAATATGTATGTTTTTACGGGTACTTTCTTGCTAAAAATCTGTCATCTAACAACGCAACGAAAAATGGGATTTAACAACGACAATACAAAATGCTAGTGATACCGTTGCATACGGTATCTTAGGCATTTATCATCGTACAAAAATTGTTCGCCAGTCATTGGAAAGCTCTCGATTTACCTAACCATATTAGGGAGTTCCTAAAGCGATAGGGAGATATAGATGAGGCGCCTTAGCGCGAAAAGAAAACACTACTGCGCATGTGCGGGGAGATGAGGCGCCTCATCCAATAATACAAATTTATTTCTCCTAAACATAAGACGCTTTATCCCGAACCAACCTATCTCAAAACTTCCTCCCTATTGCAAAGTAACCTTACACACCGATAACAGTGACATTCATTTCTTGTTGGTATTCATGATTCATGAAAGTTATATTCATTTCCTTGTTCATGAATTTTCAAAATCTGCCATTGCAAAACCTTTTTGTGAATAGGAAAAGAACTAGGAAACTTAGCAATGCTGGAAACTGAACACACGGGATAGGCGGGAAAATCTCCTTGGTGGTTGTTCAGCTTTACTTGAAGATAAGTAGAGTCACTTTAAGATAAAAAAAGTCCAGTCATGCAGCATGACCCCATGAGCGAATATTTGAAAAATCTTCGATATTTCACAGAGTAAACTCATCAGTTGTGATTATTTTTTTTTTTTTTTAACAAGCACCTACTACTTACGTTTTAAACAGCATGGTTCTAGGATTGGTTATACAGGGATACTTCCATAAGAGTAGTTCAATCTGAATTTGGACGATGTTTCATGCAAATATTACCGATTTTTACAACTAACAAACGGCATTATTTCGATTTTCGACTGATTTTCCAACTTCGAAATTTTTGAAAACTTGATACATATTCTTATGGGAAATTTTACGCTGATTCCGAATATACCACATGTTAGTATGCTGAAAAAATTATTTCGCACAACAAATCGCAAAAAACACGCTATTTTGAAATTTTTGACTACATTTTTGAAAATTTCAACCCGAAGATGTAATCCGATCATGCTGGCCAACGAACTTGAACTTTCGTTTTGTGTCCTTAACATTTTAAAGTTTGTTTGAAGTTTCCAGCACAATTCTACGGACAGTTATCGTCTGGAATGACACATACATACATACATACATTAAAAAAATGCGTTAAACTTCAGAATATGATTCAGAATAGCCTAAAACGGATTTCTGCATAAAATTTTTTCAAAAATTCACATTCTACAAATTTTGAGGCGAGAGCAATAGCTTAATTTTCTTCAAAAATTCGCTAAAATTTTCTTCAAAAACTCGCCAACAGTAATTCGACCCTCTTGACTTTATCAGGTTACCATCTGCTATGGCTCGTCCCAGTTGATAAAATTCCCAAGCACCTTATCTCAATTGACTTATCGTTTAGGAACTCTCTATTGGAAAGCTCTCGATTTACCCAACCGTATTATGTTAACCACTGCGTAGTGCGTGACCAAATTTTCTGAGGTAGGTATGGGCGTTGTTGTCAGAATAATTGTTTACATACAGGTGATCCTTCTCAGTTAATTTTCTGAACATGATTGCAACCACTATTAAACTGAAAATAAAACTTTAACGTTGAAATTTGATATGGAGACTCTCTGGGACATTAAGGGACGATTGAAATGATGGGCTCTTTCCTAATCAGCGGTTCTGTCAAGATTTAGTGCTTAGGACTTTTTTTTTCAAAAGCTAAGGCATGTATTAAATGAAAGTTCCAGTAATGCAGCATGATCGTATTAGCGAATTTTCGTAAGTTAACGTATTATATTTTGTCACATTGTTTTGAAATTTGAGCTTTTTGTGTGCGAAGAAAGTGTATGGCCTATCAAATGTATGGCAGAAAACGTATTCTAAACAGTAATCTGCAATTCAAAAAAAGATTTGGATTTTTAGCTATTTTTTTCAGTTTTTATCGAATTTATAGCAAGTTTGGATGAAATTTGAGTACATTGTTCAGCATAATTTTGTACATAAATTTTTTAGTGTTCTTTGTTAAATGAAATAAACGTTATTTGAGCAATATTCTGCTAAGAATTATAAATTCAACGATTTTTAGCCATTTTTAGTGATTTTTTTCAGCACATTTTTTTTTTAATTTGGTCAATTGAATGTGCTCATAAAGTGCTGGCTAAGAAACTCATCCTTTCCTTTGGATTTAGTGCTTAGGACTTTTCTTCGACGCTTTTTGGAACATTTAAAACGATTTGATGCAGAAAAACTGGTGAATCGAA
Organism: Adelphocoris suturalis; assembly: GCA_030762985.1. Taxonomy (NCBI): domain Eukaryota; kingdom Metazoa; phylum Arthropoda; class Insecta; order Hemiptera; family Miridae; genus Adelphocoris; species Adelphocoris suturalis. The sequence goes on from CM061049.1 coordinate 4,583,489, forward strand.
ATAGGTGTTCCTTGGCTTGACCATGCGTGTTGTTCATTACTATTTTTGATATAGTTGAATTCAAATTATGAATGAAGCACAGTGTACCACTTGAGCTGGTTGTGGACGTCGGAGTAGTAGAAGAAATGCCTGGGGTTGTAGTAGGAGTGGTAGTTGTAGGCGTCGGATTGGTAGTTGTAGTCAAAGTGGTTGTAGAAGAAGAAGAATTCGCTGGCGACGTAGAATTAGTACTAGTGGGTAATAGGGAAGTACTAGAGGGAAAAGGTATTGGTGACGGGGAAGGAGGTGTAGTACTAGTTGGTGATGTTGATGCAGTACTAGAAGATACAGTCGAGCCATCAGTAGTAATATTCGGAAAAGCTGGCGTAATAACAGTGGGAGTACTAGCAGGCGTTGATGTAGTTGTACTAGGCGACGACGATGGAGTAGAAGGCATCTCTGAAGTACTAGTTGGCGACGATGCTGCCGTACTATTTGTGGGTGTCGACATACTTGTAGAAATACTTGTGATTTCCAAGGTACTAGTACCAGCTGACGTCGGTTGTGTACTAGATAGCTCACTTGTAACAGACTCAGCACTAGTCGAAGCCTCAGTTGTTGTATTCCCTGATTCTCCCGGTGCTGAGAAGAACGTAGAGTTTATTAGCGATTTCTTCATATATATTTAAAAAATAGAAATAATTACCTCGAAAATTAAAAAAAAACTTTAAACGAAATTTCCAGATTTAAAACATAAAATATATATATAAGTATATTAGGGTGCTCGCTATTTTAAGGTGGAATTTTGATGACCACCACCTGAAATTTGGTTTAAAATGACAAAAAAAGACCCCTGAATTCTTTCAGATTTTTTTTTCAAAACAAAACCTATGCCGGTAGCTCGATTTTGGTTCTTGAAATACGCTTTTTTTCCAATATCAAACTTTTGAATATAACTTTTACAAACTTCTTTGTAAAATTGTGAAACTTCGCATGCTTACGTTTTTGGGGTCCCTAAACTCGAATATGCAGTCAAAACAAGTCGACAGCAACATCTTTTGACAGTTTGGAATCTCAAAATTGTCAAAATCATTTCAAAAAATGGCAATTTTTCAAAATTCACTGTAAAACTATGAAAATTTGTATTCTTATGTTTTTTGAGTCGCTGAACTCGAATTTGCTTTTTTGTTGAATTTTTGAAAATTCCAACAGAAATACGAAAAATACAAATTTTTATATTTTACAAATTTTTATGAATTTTGAAAAATTGTAATTTTTTGACGACTGAGATTCCAAACTATCAAAATTTGTTGCTGCCAACTTGTTTTGAGTACATATTCGAGTTCAGCGATCCCAAAAACGTAAGTATACAAAGTTTCACAATTTTACAAAGAAGTTTGTAAAAGTTATATTCAAAAGTCTGATATTGGCAAAAAAAAAGCGTATTTCAAAAACAAAAATCGTGCTACCGGCGTGGGTTTTTGTTATGCAAAAAATCTGAAAAAATTCAGGAGTCATTTTTTAGAAATTTTAAACCAAATTTCGGGTGGGTGTCATCAAAATTCCACCTTTCTCAAAATAGCGCGCACAACAATGTATAAACATACATATTCATAGGGTGTATTTCCCCTAAAAATACAACGTAAATATTTCGTTCTGACAACATAGAAAAATCTGTTTTGACAAACAGGTTGAGTTCGTTGGCCAGCCGGATCGCTCCAGAATTGCAGGGCAATTTGCAATTTATTAGTCCAAAAAAAAAGCTAAAAAATCGGTTTTTTACAATATGGGGGCATTTAGGGTCAAAGTATTTTTCAGCGCTGAGTCGATTGCGCCACTCTCAGCATACCCTCCATTTTTCTTTGAAAATTTGCTCTATTAGCCTTGCTGCGTGACAGAGAACTTTTCTATTATATTGCCAAGAGTCGCAGGGAAAAACGCGACATAAGAAGAGATGATTGTATTTTACACGCCTACATTGTTGATGTTGTTCATTGGATTCTTTTTTTTTTTTTTTTTTTTTTTTACAATTTTGTACAAACCTTAAGTAAATAGGCACGTACTTGGGAGTGTATCAGTTGAAGAGAGTGGGGAACGATCTATTAGAACGATTCAACGGGAAACGATTCAGATCCATTTGAATCATAACCAAAGTCATTCACATCAATCGTTCCCCTCTTCATCTGACACTCCCAAGCAAAGTCAACTCCGTGCCGAAAATATATCACTTTTAGGTACACTACAGCTACAGGTAGTCCCAAACAATGGGGCAGTCAAGCCTCTGACACCCCAACAGGTACCTAGGTAGGGCTGCCATCCGTCCCGATTTATCGGGACATGTCCCGATTTTCGAGGTGTCCCGGGCGTCCCGTCATAATTTTTGAAGCGTCCCGATTATTTTTTTTTTTTTTTTTTTTTTTTTTTTTGCTGTCCCGACTTCGTCCTGATTTTTAAAGTAGTTGAATCTCCGAAGTATTTTGTAAGCCCAGGATGAAAACTGGATAAACCCTGCGTGGTACAGATGTCCTTCATTGCAGGTAGGTAGCCGGACACCTTTGACTATTTGAAATTTATAGGTCTATGTTATAGATGATCTGAGCACCCAAATGTGATTTTTTTTTTTTTTTTTTTTTTTTTTTTTTCAATAATGATGTTTCTCCAACTTTTCAATACCTATTGTATCTTTTCCAATGATAAAACTTAGTCGTTCTATTTTGTCAGTGACTTGAAGTATATCTTGTCCCGATTGTGGTCCCGATTTTCTACTTTAGGCTGTCCCGATATGTCCCGACTTTTAGCTTACTCTGTCCCTACTTACGTCGAAAAGATATGGCAGCCCTAACCTAGGCATGTCTCTCTCGTAGCTTAGTTTCGTGTTAGACATCGTTGGGTGTACTCATTCTAAACTGCAGTGAATTTTCATATCATAAATGTTTAGTGAAATTGTGCATTCCATCTTTCAACACATCTCATGTAAGTTTTTTTAATTTATTTCACTGTATAACTGTCCACACAGTCATGTTATAGACATCATTCCATTAGCACATTAATTTACCGTTAGTCTAAGTTCCCATGTTTATAATCTCTATTACCCCTGAAGAGGTACGAATAAACGTACGAAACGTTGGCAAAACAAACCAGTGTCCTTAATCGACTGCACCTCAATAACCACCCGAAATCTCCGATTTCAATCATCTATATGATTCACGGTCAACAATTATATCAAACATATATATATATATGTTACCGTTAAAGTGTGAAATCAGTTAGTATATAAAATAACTAGTTAGTATATAGAATAACTACGGAGACCAGTTGAAGTGTGCAATTTCTCGAATTAGACACTTTAACTGGTTATTATATAAAATAACGGGAGTCCAGCCGTGAAGGTGTATAATAATATTATTGGGTTCAAGTATGAATGGGATTTCGTTGAGAAGTCAGTTGAGGAGTCAGAGGTTGAGGGTCATTTAGTTCAAAAGGGATCTTCTCCTATCTGTTCCTCCAATTCAATTCTGAGTTAACCAGAAATTGCACACTTCAACTGGTCTCCGTAGTTATTCTATATACTAACTAGTTATTTTATATACTAACTGATTTCACACTTTAACGGTAACATATATAAAACATAGTGTCAGTCACCTCAAAAAACTCTCTCCAAGTTTTACTTCGACTTCTCAAAAATGTTTTTGAAAAATGAAGGGGGGGAGGGGGGGTTTACTTTTGGGATGATAGGATTGCTCTTACCTTGAGGTACGGACTCAACAAACAGGCTCAAACCTGTCAGCAACGCAAATATCAGCCACCTCATCTCTCACGCGGTGCGTTCCCGGATCGAATAACTCGAGGATGACAATTTTTCCTAGCTTTTATACCTTTCGGACGACAAAGCTTTACGTGACGTCTCAACAACTCCCTTCCGAGCGATCTCTTTATCTTTGAAGGCTGCTGAGGAGACGAGGAAACCAAAGGGAAAAATATTTACTATATATTTATCTATACAGCTAACACATTTCGCACTTATTTTTCTTCAAGGCTTGATGCCATTCAGCGGATATGACCATGACTTGTAGAGAAACAGCTCTATGCAGGGTATCTAGACGTTGATTGTCTTTAGTGTTCCGATTCTGACATCATTTTTTATTATCCGTGTCAGCGGTGGATGTACGTTCGAAGCCACCATGAGGCATTTCGAAAAGTAGGCCTTTCTGTCCTCAATTATGGATTCATTACTCTTATTTCTTGTGACAATCTAACGATTGTCTTGATCAAAATTCTTGGGCTTCTATAGTATATTTCAATCTTTCGATGTAATTTTGGTAATCAGGTGAAATAAGTAGAGCAAGATTTCAACCACTGGGATAATTTATTACTCTTTTCTTTATGTTGCTCCAAAAGAAATGTAAACAGGGTCAGTAAATAATGAAAATAAAGAAATGTAATACAGGAAATGTAAATAAAACTTTGTTTTATCTAGCCTGTCGGTTGATTAGTTTCTTATATTCACTTCTTCTAAAGATGAAAGAAATACCTTATGGGAGAGAGGTGTGCGGGAATGGATTAGGTATTAGTAAAAACAATGGGAGTTTATATAATAATATTGCTATTGACACAAATGGAAGACAGAGGTAGACTCACCGTTTTGAAGGTTCAACAACGATTAAGAGCAAGCGGACCCGTGCATGTTGGGGACCGAATAAGGGAATAATTGGCAGCAATAATGTCAGTTCTGAATCTGGAGTGCAATTATGCGCTGGACCTCAAAGAGTTTGGGTGTTCGTGGGTAAGGTAAAGAAAGGTACCGACCCCTCAACTTTAAAACAGTATATTGATTCTAAATTCCCTGGGATTGACTCCGTGTTTGAAAGTTTAAACAGTAAGGGTTTTTTGAAAGTTATAAATTTGGTATCTGCAAATCTGTACAGAACTCGATTATGGAGCCACAATTCTGGCCAAATGGAATATTTGTCAAGCGTTTTTTGTGCCGACGCTCTCAAGGTTCAGTGGTAACACCTTGATTGAGCTTTCACAACCACACCTTACATCCCCTGAAGCATTAAATTTTCTTCACGCGAATGTTCAGGGTATCAGATCTAAGCTGAACTTCTATTAATCTATGTTTAGACGATCGTGATGATATTAAAATGATGGGCACTACAGAGCACTGGTGTAAAGATGGTGAAATAAGTTATTATGCAAGGTTTCAGTATGGCTTCAAGACGCAACACCAGGGGTGGTGGCTTTACAATATTTGTTAGAAATTCCATTCAGTTTTCTGAGTTACGTGAATTTTGTGATCTATCTTCGGAGACGATTTGCGCGATTTCAGCCATCCAGGTGACTTCTATCAACACTACTGTTTGCTGCATTTACCGGCCTCCATCCATATCTAATTTTGATGAATTCCTAGCTCGTATGGATCAATTGTTATTTCTAGCTTCGTGGGGAAATAACATGATCATCATCATGGGAGATGTAAATATTCATTTTGAGGACTCGAGTGATCCCATGTACACAACAAACAGAAATAGATTCTTGAATCTCCTAGAGAACTACGGACTGCATTTGGCCCTCAACGATGTCACTAGAAGGCCTCATG
>CM061049.1:5194066-5631566 GCA_030762985.1 Adelphocoris suturalis
CCTCCTCCTCCCTCCCCCTCCTCCTCCCTCCTCCTCCTCCTCCTCCTCCCTCCTCCCCTCCCTCATCCTCCTCCCTCCTCCTCCTCCCTCCTCCTCCTCCTCCTCCCTCATCCTCCTCCTCATCATCCTCCCTCATCCTCCTCCTCATCCTTTGGCCTCACCCTCGGCCTCACTCTGCCTTCGGTCTTGGCTTGGGTAGTTAAATAAATTTCTAAAACCTGACACTGCACCCTTTTATGCCCTCTGGGTCAGAGCCCTTTGAACGGATTTGCACCAAACTTTACAGGAACAATCCTTGAATCATGCCTAATAATACCTGAAAGTTTCATTACAATCTGTCGAGCGGTTTCGGAGTCTATAGGCAACATACATACATACATACATCCTCTTTTATAGATATAGATTCGTGTAATCGCCGACAGGCGGATACGATTACACGAATAATTAATTACACGAATTAATCGCAGTTGACTCAGAATGAACGAATAATTATCGCGATTACAATCGTATTCGTATTCGACGATAGATTATGCCCAACACTGTCGGGCTGCCTAGATTCTAGGACCTACTAGATCCCAAGTGGAGTCCATGTGCGAAAGAGCAGATTGTTTTCATCAAGTTAAAGGCCTTTTATGGCCTTTTTATGGAGGGCGCACAGTGGGACCAAAAGGGGTTTTTTGAGAAAAAAAACTCAAGTTCAGCTCCATTTCAGTAGGAAATTTTGCGCTGGTTCTGAATATACCCCATGTCCCTATACCTAAAATATACCTAATTATCGCGATTACAATCGTATTCGTATTCGACGATAAGATCATGCCCAACACTGCACTGGGTACATTACCCCCGGGGGCCGGCCGCTGTGAGGGGGCCCGGATTGTCTTTAAACAGAAAAAAAGAAAGGAGAGAGAGAGAAATTGAAAGATAAAACATGTCAAAGGGACGCACACGTAAATAACAATAAAAAAAGCACGTTTCTTATTTCAAAAAATTTTCGGGATCCCGATTTTCAACATTTTTTCAACCCTTCGCAGAAACCGTGCTTAAAAAAAAGGAATTTTCGCGAGTTTCGAAATTGACAACAATTTCAACGCGCTTAAGCTCGAAAAGTATAAGTAAATTCAACTGGCCGGTAACTGTAAACACTTCATCAGTAGGTAGGGAAAAATGGGGTAATACCGCCACCTGAAGCATATTTGTCTATCACAGCCCAGGTTCGCACTAAGGAGCTTCAGATTTTGAAGCAAATTATAAAAACACATCTCCAGTAGTGAATTACAATGTTTTTGCTGGTTTTGTAGCAACTTTATGTTAGTAAAAAGCAATTCACGAGACCCTTGTAAATGGCGGTATTACCACAGTTAGGGCTTGGGTAATACCGCCATATAAAAATAAAATAAAATAAATAAATGTGGCCGTCTAGGGACGCCCGAAGGAAGCGAAGCTTTATATCATAAAGCGTAGAATAGAATTATGAGTATTTTCGCACTCATAAACAATCTCTTCTAATTGGAATTAATTTCATATAGGTAATTTTAATAATTTGCATCCTTCAATTTTTGCAAAATCAGCTTTATTGCATACAAGTTCTCACATACAATATATAATATACAAGTTCCAAATCATTTACAAAGCTTAATTATCTGCCTGTTCATCAAGATCAGAAGTACATTCAGTAATTTCTACTCCATTATTCTCATTGTTATATTCTATGAAAGTGATGATTGGCGTCGTAGAGTAGAGAATGAAAGACCGGGGAGGCCACGGGTAGAATCGGGATCGTTTGGTACAGTTCGGATTATGACTGATCAATCAAACTGGCCATGACGATTTTCACGGGGGGACTCCCCGAGCGGAGAGCGTTCCTAGCGGAGGAGAGGGGGGGGGGGGGGGGGGGGGGGGGGGGGGGGGTCCGTATAAAAGCTTCGCTTCAACAAGGAGGAATTGAACAGTCTCATCAGAACACCAGAATAACGATTTATTGAATTTCAAAAACTCTTCCTGGGTAGCTTCTCAACATAGTGGGAACTTGGTTGACAAGACAAAGATTCACTAAAGGTTGACAAACAATTCCCACATCAGAATAGTAAAATTAGAACAAAATAAATATTGGTAAAATAATATTGGTTTTTCACAGGAACTGAATAATTGACAACGTTCAACGTTGAACTCGTTAAAAAAAGAAAGGTTATATGCCATTCCATCTTCCCAGCTTTTAAAGTTTTAAATTTGTGTTCTTCTTCTGGTCGCAGCAAAATTCACAAGACTAACGTGCATTGTCAAAACCAAAACGGGAACAAGATGAGTGGACTCTTACAACGATTATGTTGATTTAGGAAGGCAGTTAGGTAGATTCTGCACCATTATTCAGTAGATAGGTAGGTAAACATCTAATAAATTACGATTAGGTAAACATAGAGGTGCTTATGGAGAAGCTATCACAATATAATTCGTATCTTATATATTAATTTATATTTTAATTACTCAGAATCAATATAAATAGGTGATTATTACCAGAAAAACATCCAACAAGCTGATGATTGGGGCATTGGGGCAATACCACCATGGCGGAATTATCTTGAATTCAGTGTGGCGATATTGCCTCAGTAAACTTTTCGAGATGAAAAATCATTAAAAAACTAGAGTTTTCGGAAAAAATCATGAAGTAACGGGTGAAAATTACAGCTAAATGATTTTTCTACGTCGTCATGCTCAACAATTTACATAAACGTATGAACAACTATTACTTACCACGACAACAGTACTTAGTACCACTAGTACATAGTACTTATACTAGAACGCCAAGCTTGAAAAACTGTGAACTCGTTCATCTTTGATAAAAACACATTAATGACCCCAAACCAACTTTTCCAACATTACTGCTGGTCTAAAGATGACGATACAAGATTTGTCACTCAGGTGGTTAGATAATTATACGAGGTGGCGGTATTACCCCACTCTCCCCTACTTCAGTTTTCCTAATTTATAGTAAATAATTTTACTTTTACTCAACTAATTAGCGGAAATAATGATGTTTTAATGACTATAAACGTGGCTTTTATCAAAGAAATCTAGAGTTTTCTGGGAAATGGCTAATAGCTTCTACGAACAAGAGTTTACGCGGTCTCATGGCTGCATGGAATGTTAACACTGCCAGTTCTCTCAAACTCCGTTATAAGCGAGTTTTTGACTTTTCTTGACGAATTTCTAGTTTATGTTTTATGTTTTTTCTGAGGTAAAATATAAATTTTATGAATTTTGTGCTAAAATAACACATAAGGACTCTAGTTGGTCTTGACTCCTCGCCCTCTTTCTTGATCGACCCCTGGAAGAAAAAGTCTAGTCATGCAGCATGACCCCATGAGCGAATTTTTGAAGAATTGTACCGATTTTTACAACTAGCTAACCGCATTATTTCGATTTTTGACTGATTTTTCAACTTTGAAATTTTTGAAAACTTGATACATATTCTTATAGGAAATTTTACGCTGATTCCGAATATACCACATGTTAGTATGCTGAAAAAATTATTTCGCACAACGAATCGCAAAAACAGGCTATTTTGAAATGTTTGACTACATTTTTGAAAATTTCAACCCGAAGATGTAATCCGACCATGCTGGCCAACGAACTTGAACTTTCGTTTTGTGTCCTAAACATTTTAAAAATTGTTTGAAGTTTCTAGCACAATTCTACGGACAGTTATCGTCTGGAATGACACATACATACATACATAAAAAAAATGCGTTAAACTTCAGAATATGATTCAGAATAGCCTGAAACGGATTTCTGCATAAATTTTTTTCAAAAATTCACATTCTACAAATTTTGAGGCGAGAGCAATAGCTTAATTTTCTTCAAAAATTCGCTAAAACCAAAATTGAGCTACCGGCGTAGGTTTTTGTTATGCAAGGGTCTTTTTTTGACATTTTAAACAAAATTTCGGGCGGAGTTCATCAAAATTCCACCTGTCTCAAAATAGCGGCCACCCTAATATTCAGTCATCACACTTAGGTACATTGACAGTTATAACTAAAAACCCGAATAAGATCGAGCCAAAACAACAGAAATTCTGACTAGTTCTGCATACCAAAGCCGCTTTGCTTTTCACAGTCGTGTTGACGATTTTTCCCTTCTTTTAGCGAATTTTTGAAGAAAATTAAGCTATTGCTCTCGCCTCAAAATTTGTAGAATGTGAATTTTTGAAAAAAATTTATGCAGAAATCCGTTTCAGGCTATTCTGAATCATATTCTGAAGTTTAACGCATTTTTTTTATGTATGTATGTATGTGTCATTCCAGACGATAACTGTCCGTAGAATTGTGCTAGAAACTTCAAACAATTTTTAAAATGTTTAGGACACAAAACGAAAGTTCAAGTTCGTTGGCCAGCATGGTCGGATTACATCTTCGGGTTGAAATTTTCAAAAATGTAGTCAAACATTTCAAAATAGCCTGTTTTTGCGATTCGTTGTGCGAAATAATTTTTTCAGCATACTAACATGTGGTATATTCGGAATCAGCGTAAAATTTCCTATTAGAATATGTAGGTATCAAGTTTTCAAAAATTTCAAAGTTGAAAAATCAGTCAAAAATCGAAATAATGCCGTTCGCTAGTTGTAAAAATCGGTAATATTTGAATTGCAGAATATTATTTAAACCGGGGTTTTGGCCATACAATTGGTAGTTAACAATTTCTATTCCCTCAAAGTCCTTAATTTTCAAAACAATGTAACATAATATATATGTAGTACGATAATTTACGAAAATTCGCTCATACGATCATGCTGCATGACTGGAACTTTTTGAAATACGTTTTTTTTGCCAATTTCAGACTTTTGAATATAGCTTTTGCAAACTTCTTTCAAAAATTGTGAACTTCTTTTTTCTAAAATTGTGAAACTTCGTATACTTACGTTTTGGGCGTCGTTGAATTCGAATTTGCTTTCAAAAAATCAAAAATCTAACAGAAATACGTAAAAATACGAATTTTCATAATTTTACAATGAATTTGGAAAAATTGCCATTTTTTGACATGATTTTGACAATTTTGAGATTCCAAACTATCTAAAGTTGTTGCTGTCGACTTGTTTTGACTGCATATTCGAGTTCAGCGACCCCGAAAACGTAAGTATACAAAGTTTCACAATTTTAAAAAGAAGTTTGTAAAAGTTATATTCAAAAGTATATTGGCAAAAAAAGCGTATTTCAAAAGCCAAAATCGAGCTACCGGCGTAGGTTTTTGTTATGCGAAAAATCTGAAAAAATTCAGGGGTAATTTTTTTGACATTTTAAACCAAATTTCGGGTGGAGATAATCAAAATTCCACCTTTCTCAAAATAGCCGGCACCTTACTGAATATGCAAGTATAGACTCGGTGTTCTGCGCAGAAGAGCTATTACAGAAATAATATACAGTTGTTAACAACTTGCCATTTTTAAGGGCCCTAGAATCTTCACCCCCGGGCCTGGATTTTCTCTCAATGGTGCTGGCAGCGACTGAGTGACACTTTAACTTAATTTTCAGGGATTACCGACGAAAAAGGGACAATATGATAAGGATTTATGCCTCATTGCTCCCAGAAGTCTTGTTAGACCTATCCACTACAAACGCTATTTCGAAAGAGGTAAGTCACTTTGGATTAAGAATTTTCGATCCGATTTCGATACTCTCCCATTGTTTATGTGTTTTTGGCCCTCGATGGCTCTATTTATAAACTGTCATGTAAATGAAAGGAATGATTTTTTATTGTGGTTATACTTACTTCAACAGTAATTCACCATTGAAATAATTGTAGTAATTTTGAGAAAACGTAAAAAAAAAGAAAAAATTAAGGCTGAAAACTTCGATTGTCCCCTATATTTATTTACTAGCTGTGTACCCGTGGTTCGCTACGGGCAATTTATGGTAATTACAAAGCACCTTGTGCAATGTAAGGTAAGGTTTGATGAATCGTTTCGCTTTATGAATTAAAAGGCACTCGATGTGCTTCGAAAAAGTCAACTGTACCTAATCACAAATAGTAACCAAGTCTATTACTATACGAAGAAGGGCACCACAAAGTAGAGCCGGAAAACTATCGATAGTGCTATCGATAACTATCGATAGTCTACACTATCGTAAATTATCGATAGTCTACACTATCGTAAATTATCGATAGTTGACGGTTTGCAATCGATAGTTTTTGATAGTGGAGGTAATCACAAATCTGAGGTTATAATGCGTACACGTTTCTCTTCTTTACATAAGTTCTAATTGATATAATAGTTTTGTGTTTCTAGGGCATCTAGGGTTGTGTTTAATTAATTTTGTGTTTCATTATTATATGACAAAATGCCGAAACATAAAATTTCTGATGTATGGAGGTGGTTTGGCAAGAGTAATGATAAAAAATTTGCCAAATGTCCAACAGGAGGGCATCAATAAAAGCTAAAAATGTAGATATGTTAATTTTCCTTAACCAAAATAAATGGTTAATTTTATAACTTTTTAATGTACCTACCTACATATTTTTCATGAATAAAAAGTATTTTCGCTTCTAATAAGAACTGTGTTGTATGTTGAAGCTTTTTTATTGTAATGAACCAAGAAATTTATAAAAGGGTATTCATTATGGTTGAATATGTTATTACTCCAAGGCTTGATGACGATTGCCATACCAATATATGAGTTAAATGACCAAATTATTCAGAAGACTAATGTAAATTTAGCATTTTTTGAAACTATCAATAGTTATCGATAGTTTGCATAAAAATATCGAAAACTATCGATAGTGTATACTATCGATAGTTTTCCGGCTCTACCACAAAGAAAACAGCCAAATAGCACGGCAGGCGTGATCGATGGAAGGTAAAAAATGCAAATTTGGATGGGTTGAGTAAAAGATTAGATAAAGAGTGTACCAGTCCCGACTGCAAGACAGGGCGATATGATGGTAAAAGTACCATCATATTGGTAAGTTTTAGATCATCTGTAAATTTCCATCTTAAGATCTACCGAAATATGCATGGCCGATTTGAGCAAGGCCTTCGACTTAGTACGTTACCACACCCTGCTACAGAAACTTGGTTTTTATAGAATCAGAGGCATCCCACTAAAACTGTTTCGATCATACCTGTCGAACAGAAACAGTTAGTGAGTATATCAGGGTTGATATCAAGCACCGTAAATGTGCCGGTGTCCCCCAGGGCTCAAGTTTTGGACCTTTACTCTTTGCAAATTTTATGAATTATTTAGGACGCTACGCCAGGAAAGGATGCATATTGTACGCTAATGATTCCAGTATTATATCCAGTGGAAAAGACACCGTAAATTGGTACAACTATGGGTCACTTTTTGAGGTTTTTCATAAAATTTCCAGATAAATCTTTGTTTTAGAAATTTGGGGATTTTACTTAAGTTAGCTATACATCTCACCTTTCAAATGATGCGTTGGAAAAAAAGGAAAACAAAATTAGGGTGAATACGAGAGGGGAGGGAATTTTATTCCGGTGGCCCATAGTTGTACCCCTGTGGGTTACAACTATGGGCCACCTACTTTCAAGCTAGAAAACACATCGGAAACTTGACGTGGCCAATTGTTGTCACGTTTAATGTGAATCCACAAGTCGTCCTCTGCTTAAAGCTGCAAAAAAAAAAAAAAAAAAAAAAAGTTTTTTTCTTCCATTTTTGACCATTTTTTACCTTTTTTTCAATGTGAAAACATAGGTGTGTGGTTCAGTGACATCACATGACGTCGCGTTTTTTATTATGCTCTTCGACTAATAAACATTCGAAATGTATAACAATCTTAAAAATTAAAGACTACGTGTTACGAACAGATTTCAGGGACTAGATCTGACTAGTAGCAAACGAGATCAATTTATGTTGAAATAGTCACATAGTTTTCAATGCACTGCAAACATTTTCTTTGTTCTTCATTATAATCACATTTTAAGGTAGGTACCTACTCTCGAAAGTTTCAAGTCAACCAACAAAAACTTGCCTTCTCCCATTGCTTTTGGAACATTAATTTTTCTTATTATTTGGTTTCTTTAATACCCGACAATATCTGGGGGTCGGTGGCAATCCCCAAAATTTTCCATGTTTGTCCATGGCCGATACTGCTGCTTTTTTCTGTTTTTTCTTGCCATTATCTACAACAAAGAACACTAAGTATCATGATCACTGAAAAACGAAAATTCCAAGCCAAAACCAAGGAAAATAGGTTTCCCATTGTTACACCCTGAAGTTCCCATTTTTGATCACTCATGAGATTTTGTGTAAACTATGAAACATTTCAAGTCACCAAGTGCTTAGTTCGTCTTGGCAAAATAATTAGAGCTTACCAGATCTTGATATGAAGTTGAAGTCACTAATAACTCCCCACTAATACCCACTAACAAGGAATAATTAATCTGAGGGGCACAACAACAGTGGCAAGCACTGAAAAGGCGTTGCAGGGTCACTAAATGGTAGCACTACCCAGTGGATTTTTCTGGAACTCATGGGTTCAACTGTTCAACCTCTAGACATCAAAATGCTCACAATGGGTACAGTGGCATGTTGTTGCCCACTTGGAACAAAGTTGTATCATTTTACGTGCTGAATTGTGGTTCCACGCTAATAAACTAAAGATTAATCCCTAATCCATCCCTAATCCATCCATCCTAATATCCAACCATAAAGATGAGCCTCTATCAAAATCATCTGTGAAGATACTCGGCTTCCACCTTGTCACGAAGGTGCGATGGTGTACACATCTGGATTTCATGTGTGAAAAACTTGCAAAAAGCTTATTTCTCTTGAGAAGGTTGGCCACCACCGTGACTGGAGATGTTCTCAAGCTTGGTACTACGCTTACAGAAGAATGCAGTGCGAATAGTGGCTCGAGCAGGGTACCGAGAGCATGCAAAGTCTATCTTCAAGTATAAGATATTAGCAGCTTTTTCTTTATATGCATATGTTGTCTTGGTACACTTTCATAAATACCTAGACCAAAACACGAAACGTGGTGAAATCCAACAGCACTACACTCGGAAAAACTATGATCTTGAAAAAACCCAATGCAGGCTGGCCAGCTTGCAGAACCGCTTTTTAGCGAATTTTTTAAGAAAATTAAGCTATTGCTCTCGCCTCAAAATTTGTAGAATGTGAATTTTTGAAAAAATTTTATGCAGAAATCCGTTTCAGGCTATTCTGAATCATATTCTGAAGTTTAACCTCTTTTTTTATGTATTTATGTTTGTATGTATGTATGTATATATGTATATATGTATGTATATATGTATATATGTATGTATGTGTCATTCCAGACGATAACTGTCCGTAGAATTGTGCTAGAAACTTCAAACAAATTTTAAAATGTTAAGGACACAAAACGAAAGTTCAAGTTCGTGGGCCAGCATGATCGGATTACATTTTCGGGTTGAAATTTTCAAAAATGTAGTCAAAAATTTCAAAATAGCCTGTTTTTTGCGTTGCGCGAAATAATTTGTTCAGCATACTAACATGTGGTATATTCTGAAACATTGTCCCAAATTCAGAATGAACTACTCTTATGGAAGTATCCCTGTATAACCAATCCTAGAACCATGCTGTTTAAAACGTAGGTAGTAAGTGCTTGTTAAAAAAAAAAAAAAAAAAAAAAAAGTAATCACAACTGATGAGTTTACTCTGTGAAATAATCCGTCCTCCGATTCTCTCGGTCGCTCTCTTTAATGTTTTACGCTCTACTGTTTTATTTAAGACTTGATGTAGCTTTAATACTGACTGTGGCTTAGAAAATATCAGCCATGAAATTATGAAGAAGTTCTATTTATGTACTTACTAGCACGCAGACCCAAGGCCTCGCTCCGCTCGGCCGTCAGTAACGTTAATCTCAAGGCCTCCCTCCAATCCAACGTCAGTAACGTTAATCTACAAGATTAGTTTAATAATAAAAAAGTATGAGTACCTCCTAATTATTTTTAATAATTTGATTCCATGTTTGTCTATCAAAATCATAAACTAAAATTTCTCTACACGATCAATAGCGACTAAAATGCCGAAGATTTCTTCAAAAATTCGCTCATGGGGTCATGCTGCATGACTGGACTTTTGTACCATGGAGTGATTGTGATTAATCATTTGCCCCTGGACATCCGCCTACTTGACAACAGAAAATTTTCCACCTTGTCAGGAAGTGTCTCGTCCAGAATCCCCTGTAAGATACTGACGACTTCCTCAAGTTGAATTTTTAGGATTATATTAAAACCTAACAATGATTTATTTTCAGGATTACGTTAAAAATAGTTTATTTTGCAAATACCTGAACCATAGGCTATTTTTGTAATTGCTCATGTAAGTACATATTTTGTTTATTATATACATATATGTATATTTAAACTTGATTTCTACTGTTTGACGTCTTCTGTACCTCTTGAGGTGACTGAATAAAGCTTATTATTATTTTATGTGGATGAAAAGACTGTACCACACTGTTCATCATGAGTAGGAAGCACAGGACTGACGACAGAGGGTTCTCTTGGTGAATCCAAGAATGTGTGAATGAAGAATTATCCGCATTGCAAGCTGTTGATCTAACAAACAGCTTGAAAGTCAATATTTTACATGCCTAATGTCTTTGTAAAACTAGAATAACGTTAAATAACTTTGTGTGAATGAATTGTGTGAATGAAGAGGACATTACTTCTATTATCCGCATTGCAAGCTGTTGATCTAACAAACAGCTTGAAAGTCAATATTTTACATGCCTAATGTCTTTGTAAAACTAGAATAACGTTAAATACCTTTGCTGCATTTATATTAACCCTTGTATTGTTTCTAATTACTACCAAATGTCGTATTCCAGGTGTTACCGTGCCGCCCTATCTACCCACTTCGAAAGTGAAAGGTGCGTTGAAAGAAGTTGAAATCCCCGACCCTTGCTCTCCGCAGCAAATCTCCGACCAGATTCTCAAGCATCAGCAAAGAGAAATGGACATCAAATTCAGAGGTTCGCAGGCTCTTTGCATAGCGTTTGAATGCTTTATTTCGAGACTTCAAATGTCTACTTACTCCAAAATAGTGGTGGCTCACTGACTAGGATTATTGTATAGCTTTAATATATTTTATTATGTTTCAAGATGCTACGGATTCCAATACGCCGTACCTTGTCTCTCATAACGTATTCATCGAGCACAACGGAAGATTCACGAAAGCACCGAAACACCTTTTGCAACTCGGCGATTACAACACCAGAGTTTGCTATTTGGAGGACATCGGAGGGTAAATTTCATGGATTGTTTTTCTACATAATGTTTCCAATGTTTAAGATGTCTCCAAGACGTTCTTACGTTTTGCTCTTAAAAACTCTGCAAATTAATATACACAAGTTCATTACTTCAGTACCAATTAAATATTTATATGCACTGGTGTATCCGCACATAAAAACATGCGGGGTTCATATAAGAAAAAGCATTGATCTCCAGAAATTGTTTCAGAACGCTTCAAAATAGAATTAATAGATTTCCATGAAGAGAATTTTGGGAAATTCTATTCTTGAAATTCTCGGAGCCGTTGCAGTAGCTTCTTTTACTTCAAAAATTCGCTAAAAACCGCTTTTAATTCGAAAATCTGATAATGATGATTTAAAAGTCACCCCTTAAATTCTTAAAAAAGTCACCCTAGATGATTTAAAAGTCACCCCCGCAGCTTAAATTTTCAGGGATAATCTCCGCTGATTTGCGTGATTTTTGTAGATTATTTCGTAAATATAGTTCAGTAGCAATTTTAAAATTTTGATGACTCCACCCAAAATTTGGTTTAAAATGTCAATAAAATGACCCCTGAATTTTGTCAGATTTTTTGCATAACAAAAACCTACGCCGGTAACTCGATTTTGGTTTTAGCAAACTTTTGAAGAAAATGAAGCTGTTGCTCTCGTCTCACAATTTGTAGAATGTGAATTTTTGAAAACAATTTATGCAGAAATCCGTTTCAGGATATTCTGAATCATATTCTGAAGTTTGAGGCATTTTTTTATGTCAGACGATAACTGTCCGTAGAATTGTGCTAGAAACTTCAAACAAATTTTAAAATGTTAAGGACACAAAACGAAAGTTCAAGTTCGTTGGCCAGCATGATCGGATTAAATCTTCGGGTTGAAATTTTCAAAAATGTAGTCAAAAATTTCAAAATAGACTGTGTTTTGCGATTTGTTGTGCGAAATAATTTTTTCAGCATACTAACATGTGGTATGTTCGGAATCAGCGTAAAATTTCCTATAAGAATATGTAGGTATCAAGTTTTCAAAAATTTCAAAGTTGAAAAATCTGTCAAAAATCGAAATAAGCCGTTCGCTAGTTGTAAAAATCTGTAATAAAACTACAAGATTAGTTTAATCATAATAAAGTATGAGTACCTCCTAATTATTTTTAATAATTTGATTTCATGTTTGTCTATCAAAATGATAAACTAAAATTTCTCTACACGATCAATAGCGACTGAAATGTCGAAGATTTCTTCAAAAATTCGCTCATGGGGTCATGCTGCATGACTGGACTTTTTTGAAATACAGGTTTTTTGCCAATATCAGACTTTTAAATATAACTTTCACAAAATTCTTTGTAAAATTGAGAAACTTCGTATACCTACTTACGTTGCTGGGGTCACTGAACTTGAATATGCAGTCAAAACAAGTCGACAGCACCAACTTTTGATAGTTGGGAATCTCAAAATCGTCAAAATCATGTCAAAAAATGACGATTTTTCAAAATTCATTGTCAAATTATGAAAATTTGTATTTTTACGTATTTCTGTTAGAATTTTCATTAAATTCAACAATAAAGTAAATTCGAGTTCAGCGACTCAAAAAACATAAGAATACAAATTTTCATAATTTTACAATTAATTTTGAATAATTGTCATTTTTTGACATGATTTTGAGATTCCAAACTATCAAAAGTTGTTGCTGTCGACTTTTTTTGACTGCATGTTCGAGTTCAGCGACCCCAAAAACGTAAGTATACGAAGTTTCACAATTTTACAAAGAAGTTTGTAAAAGTTATATTCATATTGGCAAAAAAACGGATTTAAAATACCAAAATCGAGCTACTGGCGTAGGTTTTTATTATGTAAAAAATCTGAAAAAATTCAGGGGTAATTTTGGTTTATTATTTTCAATAATAAGCCTATGTGATCGTATATCAAAAAAAATTTATAAACCCCCTCAAACTTTGTCATTTTACGTTTCAAAGTGTGTAGAATCCAAATTTGCAATGACCGTCCGCCGTTCGCCGTCTGCCGTCCGGGCCATAAAAGGCCTTAGAATTGACTTAAGAAATCCGTTCTTTCGCACATAGACTCCACTTGGGGTCTAGTTGGTCCTAACTTCTCCCCAGCTCGATCACTCCACACCCATGGGTGCTATGAGCCAAAAATAGGTGAAAAAGTGTCTTTTTCGAGGCATGAATATATGTTTTTTTCTAGGTCATATTTGTGTGTTAATACCAATGCTTTGCCTACACATATTTAATAACATATCCTCTCGACTTTTCGTACGTACTTAGATAATGATATTATTAAGGCAATAATTATTTGAATAGATAGGAGCTCAAATCGAGAAATATAAACATGCGTTTATAATTACAGAAGTATAGGTTGTGGCAACTCGAAATAGGACACGCCGAGGAGCCTGGACGGGCCTTATGACGTACGCAAGCCAACTAAAACTACGATCATACTCAATTGAAAAAATAATAAACCTTTGTGAAATGATTTGCAGCGTTTTTTTGAAATTTTAAACCAAATTTCGGGTGAAGGCCATCAAAATTTCACCTTTCTCAAAATAGCGGGCACCCTAGTAGGTACTCATATTGAAAGTGCTCGATAAATATGTAATGTTTGAGCCATACTTTGTGAATTTTGATCTAGTATTTTGGGATATGGAATAGGAATAGGTAAGGTTCACACGGAGGAGGGTTTTTCTAAATTAAATTTGGTAATCTCCTATCTCTAACCTTCTAGATAAAGCCAGCAAATGGTGAGGGTTTTACCTTTTTCTTTGGTCGAGATAAAAATAACAACAAAAAAACAAAAACAAAACGTGAAATAGAAATTATGAAAATGTTGGAATGACGTAAGGTTGGATAGAGAATATTTTGAAAAGAAGATAATGGAAGAATTAAATGGAGTAACACATAGGAAAAAACGCTGCAAATTATTACATAATGGTTTATTATTTCTGCCAGCTATAGCCAGCTATAGTAACCAGCATGCTATTGGGCTTTCGCCAGTCTCTTTTCTAGTATCCACCTCTGTTCTTCCTCTCACTCCTCCCCCCGCTCACCACCCTCACCACCCACCCAAGCGTGCCAGGCGTGCGCGCGTGCGTAAGTCTGACACTCAAAGCCTCGAAAAAGACACTTTTCGTCCGTTTTTGGCCCATGGCATCTATGCGAGTAAAGCGATCGAGATGGTTAAACGTTAGGACCAACTAGACCCCAAATGGAGTCTATGTGCGAAAGAACGGGTTTTTAAAGTCAATTCTTAGGCCTTTTATGGCCCGGACGGCGGACGGCGAACGGCGGACGGCGAACGGCGGACAGCGGACGGACATTTCAAATTTGGATTCTACGCACCTTGAAACGTAAAGTGACAAAGTTTGAGGGGGGGTTATAAAAATTTTTTGCTATACGATCACATAGGCTTATTATTGGAAATAATAAACCAAAAGTAGGGAGCTACTGATCTATCTGGTAGGTACTAATCTATTTGTTTGTGTCTACGTTTAAACTTAATAACCTTGGATTCCAATTTTTTCTTCGTGTTTGAATATTTTAAGCCATCATTCTACTACACATGTGCATACCTGAGAATGTGCATATGTGAAGGTTGTTGCATCTACTCGGTGCAACAACTTTCTTGTGGTCGCCACTTAATATTCCAATACCTATTGTAAGCTTCGGATTTCCAGGCCGGAATTCAATACTCCTTTAGATGTGGCGATATTTGCCCAACAGATACTCGGGTACTTTTCCAAAGCGGTCATTGGAATGCTGGCTGGTGTAGCGCTTATAGAACTAATGATTGTGAGTACAGTATTGTTTATATTACCTACGCTGTTCTACAAAAAAAAGTGACCTGAAAGTTGCCGGCCTCATTTTATCATGGTTTTTTCGAGGGTGCTGAATCCGAATCCGTTGTTCGTTTTTTTCCAAATGGACGATTTTTTTCTCGATTTTTCGACGTTTTTATGGTTTTTTATTACAACTTTACGGTGTATTTTCCTGGTCATCACTAACTTCGTAAAAAAAAAGGGGGGGGGGGGGGGGGGGGGGGGGCTAGATTTATAGGAAATTTTATGCTGACTCCAAATATGACCCCATTTTTTCACATTGAGCCAAACCCTCCAAATCCCCCAAAAACCTACTAAAAAACTATAAATAGAGTTTTTTGCCTATTTTTCACCTACATTTTCGTTTTTGTTGACTCCAATGGTCCTGGCAAAAAATATCGAGGGCAACCAGTCAAAAGTTTAGACTCTCCTGCGTCGAATGAGACCAACTATCAAAAGCTGTAATTAGCGGCGTTACGATTTTTTAACGCTTGACTAATGGAATACGATTGAGTGGAGAAGCGGTTTTTAGATTCATTCATAACATTGGTATTATGTTATAGACTTGGTGAATCATTGCATTGGATTATTTGTCTCACAATTCAAAACAATTTGGTTTCTTCTGCCCTTTCAAAAAAAAATTTACAGCATCACATTCGCTAAAATCAATTCCATTTGTCAAGCGTTAAAAAATCGTAACGCCGCTAGTTACAACTTTCGAAAGTTCCAGTTGGTCTCATAAGACGCAGGAGAGTCTAAACTTTTGACTGGTGCCCTCGATATTTTTTGTCAGGATCATTGGAGTCAACAAAAACGAAAATGTAAGTGAAAAATGTGCAAAAAAAAACCTCTATTTTTACAGTTTTTCAGTAGGTTATGGGGGATTTGGAGGGTTAAGATCAATGTGAGAGAACGATTGGGGTCACATTTGGATTCAGCATGACATTTCCTACAAGTCTAGCCCCATTATATTTTTTGTAAGAAGTTTGTGAAGACCAGGAAAATACACTATAAATTGTAATAAAAAACCATAAAAGCTCGAAAAATAGAAAAAATCGTCCAATTGGAAAAAAACGGACAACGGATTTAGATTCAACACCCTCGAAAACCCCCTACCATGATCAAATGAGGCCGGCAACTTTCAGGTCACTTTTTTTGTAAAGCAGTGTTATCTTTCAATAAGGTAGACTGGATTGCAGCAGACGATGTTTTAGTTAATATTATTTTAATGTACTCGTAACATAGTCTCCTACTTTCCAAAAATATTCCTAATGTTCCAAAAATAAGCATGAGGATGTTCAATTAAAAGCTGCTATTCATGTTGGAAATTCAACGTTGAAGCCTTCACCACACATGATGGATCTGAAATGCCTCCCACAGTGCCTTTTGCCTAAAAACTATCACAAAAATGTAGAAAAATAGTAAAAATTGGTGAAAAACCTCGTACTATACATAGTACTTACACCAATGAAGACTTGTTGCGGGTTTTTTGAAACTGAGGGTGTCCGTATCACACTTCCTAGTTCTCACTGTTTTTCGATCACATCTAGGACATGTGAATTTACGACTCTCTGTAACTTTTTCAACTAAGGTATTTTCGGAGTGTGATGTTATTTGATTAGTTTAAAACCACATTTTAGGATCATTTCCATGATGAACAGGATGTACCTACGGACGGTATTTGGTTTGGGGAACTATCACTCGTTCTTCAACTTTTTCGTATTTAAGGGCATACACTGATGAGAAAATTGGTAGTGAAATATTTCTTGTTTGTTTATTGCATGGACAGGTTTTATTGTTGAATTTCCATAAATGGATGGCCCATTTGCTCTGAGCGCGGACCGTTCGCAAACGTTTGCAAACAGGTCGCGCCGCGCAGAAGTTTGCGAACGCCAAAAAGAAGGGTACGTTTACACTGCAAGGAATATGAGCATTTGCGGAAAAACCGAAATCGACGGAGCGACCCTGCGTACCAACGAACGCTTTTCACAAACATTGCTCGGCCCACCATGTTCGTGACCGTTCACAAACCCGTTTGCGAACGATGCGTGCTCAGTGTAAACGGGTTTTAAGACACGTATTTTTGAAGGCGGAAAAAGAGGCCAAGATGCCCATTCCCAAGACATTGCTATTGCACGATTGAGAGCTATGGGATACACCCTGTGCTCGAATTCTATAGTTTACTATTAAATAAAAACAACCCTAAATTGAATATTTCACAACCTACCTTCGCGAATGTGCCTTCTACCTTCTCTTTGCGGACGACTTGAAGATTTTCAGTCATGTGAGCTCGAATGAGGATTGTGAGGCCCTTCAGGTTGCCATCGACGAATCGGAGGACTGAATAATGCCTATAATTCGTGTGGGGTTCGCTTGGGAAGACGCGAGAAGTTGATTGATCTGGGGGTGATCTGTGATAGGCGGCTATGTTTCACCAAAAGAAACACGAAGGAGTTCTCCAATATTCGCCCTATTACACTGCTGTACAAGACGCTCGTTCTCCCAATTCTAGAATATGCCTCCCCACTTTGGTCTCCGACGTACAATGTATACAAATGTACCCTAGAGAGGGTTCGGAACTAATTCCTTCGTTACGTTGCCTATATACTCGGCATACATTCGCACGAGGTGAATTATGAATCTACAATGAGGATGTGCAACCTGATTCCCCAGGAGAGACGGTAATGTGTAGCGGATGTCACCCTTTTCCACAAGTTGATGAAGCACCAGATCTAGTGTCCGGCTCTGCTCTCAAGAGTTGGCATCCTGGTGCCTCGAATTTCGGCTCGGTCGAGGAATATTTTCTTCGTCCCGTTCTCCTCGACTAATTATTCGATGAACCGCCCCCTGCATAGACTCCCTCGTAGACTCCCTCATCGAAATGAGTCCGGAACTGGACTTTATCAATTGCACCACCACCACCCTCAGAAATCTGGTCGCATCGACAGCAGGGTTGTTAAAAAAGGAATCCACATTCCCATTACGAATTCCCATTCCTTTCGAATAAATGTAATTGCAATTCCCATTCCAATCTTGTAATGGTAATCGAAATTGCAATTACTTTTTCTGATTACATGTAATGGGAATGGGTTTTTTTGAATTCCCATTACATGTAATCGGAAAAAGTAATTGCAATTTCGACTACCATTACAGGAATTGGAATGGAGTAATGGGAATGGAGTAATCCCATTACACGCCTGTAATTGGATTACCAGGGAATGGGAGATTTTATGCAGTGTTGGGCCAAATCTTTTATTTTTATTGGTCCATGTATTGGCTCATGGAATCCTCAGGATTTTCGAATGTTTATATATATATATATATATGCGGAGAAAAATAGAACATATATATAGATAAATTACAAGGAAACTCACAGTTATTTCATTTCGGCTTTTGCCTTTGTCAAATAGAAGAGTAGGTAGCATATATAGATATATATATATATGCATATATATATGTGTATGTATATATATATATATATATATATATATGCATATTCAAAAATTTCAAAATGCAGAATTCAAAAAAACCCATTCCCATTACATGTAATCAGAAAAAGTAATTGCAATTTCGATTACCATTACAAGACTTGTAATGGGAATTGCAATTACTCTCGATGAAATTTTCTTGTTCAAAGGCCTGCATTCTGATTTTTGACAGTAGCTGGTGTCGCCCGAGGTGAATTTCCATCAAAACAGGAAAGTAATTGAAAAAGTAATCATTACTCAAAGTAATCATTACCTTCCAACTCTGATCGACAGTCACTTAGCCAGTCTCATCACCATTTAGCCAATACACTTTACCACGCTCATTAATTCTTCACTGACTTTTTACTTTCAATTTTTCCTTCTAACTTTTTTTTATATATTGAATTGTAACCATTCTTTTCCCTGTTGTATTTTCGTATTAGTTAATATTTTTCAATGTAATTGGGCGCTGCCCGTATCGCGAAATTAAATAAATAAATGTGTTTCAAATCCACAGGTGATGCATTTGATCCCAAGCGTCGAAGAAAATTTGCACGAGTTCTTTCGCATCTACAGCGCCATAGCCCCTATATTTTTCACTATCGTTGGTGCTTTCTCCATCATCGCATTGGTCGCTCTATTTGACTGGTAAAGTACTTTGCACTCTTCAAAAAATTGAAGACAAATAAAATATTAAATAAATAAATAAAATAAAAAATAGAAAGTTCAATGCGTGTAGCGAGGGCTGCTAGACGTCTAGCTTTGGTTCAGACATGTCCGGGTTTTTTACTCATCTTTCATGCATCCAGCAGGATAATTGAAATTTTGAGAAATGTCCGACTCTCCTTTTTGATGGCAGAATCACGAGTTTTTAGTTTATTTTTTATGCTCAATTTTATTTGTTTTGAGGTGAAACTAGTTAGTTAAAATTTAAAACTCGGACGGACGGACGGAGTTTTTTAAATTCGATTTTTGGACTCTGCGCATCTTGAAACGTAAACCAACAAGTTTTGAGGGGGGGTGGTTGAAAATTTTCATTTTTCTTGGTCGAGTGCAAAGGTTCATTATTGAAAATAAACCAACATTGTTGAAAATGACAAACCAAAAGGCAAATTTTTTTGGAGATTTTTTCAAAAGAGATAATCATAATATATTATAATAATATTACTATAATATATTATATTTCATTCATAATATATCATAACAATATTATAATTCATATCTCTTCTGGATCCCTTCACAGGTTGGACTTGGCTCATATGAACCTACAACATGCGTGGGACACGTATCTCCATCGCAGCATTTGGATCGTCATAATCCCCTACATAGTTGCATTCCTGCTTCGAAAGCTGAATGGCGAAGTGGACGATATGATTTATCTCCACGGTAACATCATAAGTCGCTACAGAATCCCAGCTGCGGATGAGGAAAATGTTGATGAGACCTTGGTGAGAACTCATATTGAATGGTCTGTTACTCTATTATTCATACTGCACAGCTTTATACAACCTAAGTTTATTAAGGGCTTTCAATACAATTTTAACAAGATTATGTTAGTTATAGTTAGAATTGTTCAGAGCTAGAATTGTACAGAACTACTCGTACAAAGAAAAACTGCAAATAATTTCACAAAGATTTATGATAATATATCTTATTTTGGTTATCTGTACTGCGTAGACCATTGGTCTAATGATAATTCTAAAACGGAGTATAAGGTTATCGTTTTCAATAACTACAGAGACCAAGACGCTCACCGGAAGAAACTTAAAATAGTATTTATATAGCATCTACCTACACTTCACTATCCCGACTTTTGGTCGGCACTGAAGGTTGACTTCTGGAAGGCAATGAAGGTTTTCTCACGGACACGATCTGCCATATTGACGGGGAATCGTCAAAAACATCCCCAGGAAATATAACAACTGTTAAAGTCGGGGGTAAGTGTTTACCCCCAAATCGTAGGTACCTGTTCCTAAACGTGATTTTTTCATGAATCCGTCTGTTTCCATACGAACAAATCCCTGAATTTTGTTAAAATTTCAAACATTTCAGGGATTTATATCCAGCGCCTTTTTCTTGTTTGTAAAACAGAACCTTGTAATTGAATTCCCAGTTTCTGAACTTCTGAGAGAATATTTGTAGACATTCTCGACCCTAGCGAACTCCGGATATTTGGAATTTTTGAATAAAATCCGCTTTTTAAGCAAAGCGAGTCTGAGAAAATATTTTGTGGTTCTGCTCATATATAATGGCAAAATTAATACTTCACAATATGTTATTCGGAAAGAGAATTTTTCTCGCTACAATTTCCACTATTTTCGAACCTAAAAATGTTGTGTCTTGTTCGAAATATCCCAATTCGAGCCATGAAAAAAAATGTTCACGATGACAACCATGAAATTTATATTTACGGACTCACGAAAAAATCACGTTTAGGAACAGGTACGATTTAGGGGTAAGGTTTTTCTGTTTCCTGGAGATGTTTTTGACGATTCCCCGTCAATATGGCAGATCCTGTTCGTGAGAAAACCTTCATTGCCTTCAACCACCTGTGTAGGTTGGTAGCACAATTCAAAACTCGATTTCTTGAAATCAGAATTCAATTGGATATCCAATGTGAGTCGTTAGATCGTTAGTAGGTAAGTAGAGTTTTACGTTGTTTAGACGTGTTCTCATTCACACTCATGTTGACTTTTTCTTGTACTTACGGAACGGATGAACGTGCAATTACGTTTAAGAAATTTTAACATGGAATCATGTTTTAGCGATGGATCCCCCGCCGAAAAGTGAGACTATACAGTGAGATGAAAATACCGCCAATAATTGTGATGATTTCCGCTTACAACCGAGTCGTTGCTAGGGGTATGATACTTCGTCGTTTTTCATCCCACAAAATTCGTTGACCATTCGTTCGAAAGCTCTCGATTTATCCAACCATACTATATTAACTACTGCGAAGTGCGTGGCCAACAAGCTGAGTTATGAGCATGGTTATATGAATTATTGTTTACACACAGGTGATCATTCTCAATTATTGATATTGTGAACATGATTGCAACCGCTTGTTAATTTCTGATGATTTCATTGAGCTGGTGTTTCGATTGTGTGATTCATAGCAGGTGATCCGAATATTGAACGGTTTGATTTGTGAAGCGGTGGTTAAATCATTTTAATAGGTAATTTCTATACTTTACACTATAGGAAGCTGTAATTTCGTGTGTAGCCTCTTTAGCCTCTTTCTATAAAAAAGTGAATGTTTACTCGCGAGTTTCTATTAGGAGATCATCATCTCACAAGAGCTCAATCGTCGTGATCATTTCTATAATAAAGTGAATGTTTACTCGCGAGTTTCTATTAGGAGATCATCATCTCACAAGAGCTCAATCGTCGTGATCATTTCTATAATAAAGTGAGAGCGAGGAGCTAAAACATGATTCCATGTTTTTTACATTTTAGCAGTCAGGCTCAAAGTAATAACGTCCGGGGGGGCGGAGCCCCTTGCGAGGCCCGAAGGGCCGAGTTTCATACGAAGATTTATTCATAGGAATAAAACATTTGAAATGGACCATGTACCTAAAAAACCTCAGATGTTGGGACATTGCAGCTTCATTTTATACAACCGCAATAATGGCAAAAGGAGAAACAAACATTGAAACAGTTACAAAATTAAACCACTCTATCCTCCGCATCTATGAATGGAAAAAAATATGGAGAATTAGATTGAATGAAGCGAAGTCTGTACATATGATGATTTCACAAATAAAAGGATCAACTGTGTGCCAGCCTTCCTTGACAACAAGGCGATTCCTTATGCCAATGAGGCTAAATATCTTGGGATGACACTCGATGCCAAGCTGAGGTGGAAATCACGTGTTAAAAAGAAAAATTTTGAACTAGTTATAAAATTCAGGAAAATGTACTGGTTTATGGGAAGACGCTCAAAACTGTCTATCATTACTGCACAAAGTAACCGCAACATTATTCAGCGCTTTCAGAATAATGTTCTGCGTACCTGCGTTGACGCATACAGATACTTCAGAAACGACAAATTACACTATGAGTTGAAAGTTGAATCTGTCAATGATGTTATCCACAAACAAGCCGTCAATCACCTTTTGAGGCTCAGAGATCATGTTAACGAGGATGTCGTCCAGCTCCTTGACACCGAAGATCTACTTAGAAGACTTAAAAGAACTAAACCGCATGAACTAAGTGAAATAAAATTAGATCTTAAGAAAATGTATAATAATTTGTCACTTGAATATTGCTTATAAGTTGTTATTACTTGGCGCAATAAAACTTGTAAAAAAAAAATTATACAAAAATTCACTGAATACACTTTTAATGATTCATTCTTTTATGAATACAGATTTCGGTTTAGAAAATTAAAGTAGCACCAGACAATTGGACGTTTGTTCTTTAGTTGCTCTGTTTGATTTTGTAGGCTTTCCGGAAAATGCTGTACAGATGGCAAGTGAGGGTTTTATGCTGCAACGCACTGCTCCTCGTGGGCTGGTGTCTGCTTGTCATCACGAGAAACGACGACCTATTCCTCCTCCACCTCGAATGCATGAAGAAGTATGACGTTAATATGGGACAACGTACACATAAACAAGAGATCCTTAACCCCTACCTTCCATTGAATTCGCCCTAGTAAGTTCCTGGTACTACCAACTGCAGGATTATTAATCGAGTGGTGCCTTCAGACATGAAACGATGGAAAACATCATTGGATCTTAGACCCAGGACCGCATGAAAGTTGTGGGCTTACAAAATATGAAATATCTCCAACAATCTTCTTGTCATACAACTAATAAACAAAAGCAAGATCGATATGCAGTTTGCAACTTCGCAATATTTTATATTCATGTTGGTTACAATATTAGAAAGGAATTAGGTATGTAACATTATAGGCATGCTCATTATAGGGAGATGCTTACCAAACGCATAATTTATACCATTTTAAAAGGGCTGATACTGATCAGATGATGCTTTAAGAAATTTATATAGCATTTACAAGTCAAATTAACCTTTTTACAAGTCAATTTAACCTTTTTACAAGTCAAATTAACCTTTTTACAAGTCAATTTAACCTTTTTACAAATCAAAATAACCCTTTTACAAATCAAAATAACCCTTTTACAAATCAAAATAACCCTTTTGCAAATCAAAATAACCCTCCTTGAGCAATGCGCGAAAGTCGTTGAAGAGCAAAGAAATAGGAGTACGGGTTTAACTGGCATTCCTTTTTCATGAATTTCTACCCCAGTATTCCTTCTCACTGTGATCTTTAAGTAATTTTCATATCCTTCTGTTTGTTGGCGATAACCTTTGTCGAGATTTCTCCGTTGTTGAAGTGAACATTAGTTTTTCGAGTGTCAACTACTATTTAACTATAATAATTAGATATGAGCGAGTCGGATTTGTGCAGTTGCAGCAGCAATGACAGTGACCTTTTTTTTCGGGACTCATATTGATCAATCAATTTTTGGAACTCTATATTTTGATTGACCTCTTTGCCTACCTACCTCATTTTTTTGTTGGAAAATTTTGATATATTTTTGGTTGGAAAATTGATATTTTTTAATTATTATTACTCCTACTTTGTCGTATTCAATGTATTCAGTTTCTTTTCTTTGCCCTTCAACGACCTTTGCGCATTGCTCAAGGAGGGTTATTTTGATTTGCAAAAGGGTTATTTTGATTTGTAAAAGGGTTATTTTGATTTGTAAAAGGGTTATTTTGATTTGTAAAAAGGTTAAATTGACTTGTAAAAAGGTTAAATGGACTTGTAAAATGGTTAAATTGACTTGTAAAAAGGTTATTTTGACTTGTAAACGCTATAGCTCAATTCAATAATAAGTTGCACTCTTAAAATCTAATCATCTTCAATAAATGTCTTTATGTTGGTATCACTGATGGACTCTGCGATGTGTAAACAAGATACCTACTTTTGCACCGCGTGCCAAATCTTGCATTCGCATTTCCCATGTAATACTCCTGCACAACAGTTCTGCCGTTAAGATGTGTTTATACACATCAATACCCATGAGATGTGCCGCTCCTATCTTTTTCAATGTTATTGATCACGAGTCATTGAAAAAAAAAAAAAAAAAATGTTTGGTCTCCAAAATCAAAATTTTCACTCGCATTTTAAGTTTTAGATCATTCTGAACAACTTTGGTTTCGTGTATGTCGTGTGTCCACAAATCCTTGTAACAAGCTTATTTTCCACAGCTTTCATCCGATTTGGATGACATCTTCAGGTAATGTGCGGGCTAGGGTGGGAACGTTCTCCTATCAGTTTCCATCGTTCCTGACTTAATACTTAACACGCATGCGCAAACGTAAATTCTACCAAGCATCAATTTCTCACGCCCTAGTCGTCCGATTTCCGACATCGTCAGTCGTCCGAAATGTTGAACATAGTGGGGGGGAGAGATTTCATCATCTCATGTCTATTTCAACATGATTATAACATTAATTGCTACTGCGCATGCGCCAATTTGAAATCCTTGTTATAAGCTCATTTCTCACATTTTTCATCCGATTTTGATGAAATTTTCAGGGAATGCGCGGGTTAGGTTCTAGATGGTCCCCTATCAGCTTCATTGTTGCCAAATTAGTACTTCACTCTGCGCATGTGCAAACGTAAATTCCATTACGCTCTGTTTTTTTACACCCTAGTCGTTCGATTTCGTTCAAATTTGGATGACAGTTGGGAGAAGACGATTTGATCATCCCAAATCAATTTGAACATGATTGTATCATCAATAGCTACTGCGCATCTGCCAATGTGAAATACTTATATCGACCTCAAGTTCCACAGTTTTCTTCCAATTTTGATAAAACTGTAAGTGAATGCGCGGGTTAGGTTGTAAATGGTCCCATACCTATTTCATTGTTCTCAACTCATCAGTTCATTTTGCGCATGCGCATACCTAAATTACATTGAGTATGATTTTTTCCGTTTCTTGATTAACGAATTGTGGCCTTTCTCGCTACTTCTTGATTTACTCTTTTCCACCATGAAATTTTTCAAGATCATTTAAAATTTTCAATGATCTCTATACATATGTGATATGTAAACGAGGAAGCTATTTATTTTGTATCGATTTTGATAAAATGGAAAGGACATATAGTGACACAATTAAATTTTTTTTAAAAGAAATTCTTCATTTGAAATTGAAAAAAGTCCAGTCATGCAGCATGACCCCATGAGCGAATTTTTGAAGAAATCATCGACATTTCGGTCGGTATTGATCGTGTAGAGAAATTTTAGTTTATGATTTTGATAGACAAACATGGAATGAAATTATTAAAAATAATTAGGAGGTACTCATACTTTATTATTATTAAACTAATCTTGTAGATTTAAAGACAAATGTGTATATGATAGATATATGAAGACATATGTGTATAAGAGATATGTGTATAAGAGATATGTGTATATGAAGACATATGTGTATTCATAGATTTCGATGTCCAATGTGGTCAGTATTGAAGGCAGTTGAAATCTTAACAGTATGTGATCAGTTGTGATTACATTTTTTTTAAACAAGCACCTACTACCTACGTTTTAAACAGCATGGTTCTAGGATTGGTTATACAGGGATACTTCCATAAGAGTAGTTCAATCTGAATTTGGACAATGTTTCATGCAAATATTACCGATTTTTACAACTAGCGAACGGCATTATTTCGATTTTTGACTGATTTTTCAACTTTGAAATTTTTGAAAACTTGATACATATTCTTATAGGAAATTTTACGCTGAATCCGAATATACCACATGTTAGTATGCTGAAAAATTATTTCGCACAACAAATCGCAAAAAACAGGCTATTTTGAAATTTTTGACTACATTTTCGAAAATTTCAACCCGAAGATGTGATCCGATCATGCTGGCCAACGAACTTGAACTTTCGTTTTGAGTCCTTAACATTTTAAAATTTGTTTGAAGTTTCTAGCACAATTCTACGGACAGTTATCGTCTGGAATGACACATACATACATACATATATACATACATATATACATACATACATACATACATACATACATACATTAAAAAATGCGTTAAACTTCAGAATATGATTCAGAATAGCCTGAAACGGATTTCTGCATAAAATTTTTTCAAAAATTCACATTCTACAAATTTTGAGGCGAGAGCAATAGCTTAATTTTCTTCAAAAATTCGCTAAAAGCAGGATTTTGAACGTTAGTGGTTTGTTTCTTTGGTGATCTTGGAAATGCTCGGGATAGGCCTGAATAACTCGCAATAACGAGTCAGAACACTGATTGGTCGAATTGACCTCGAGCTGTACCTTTCACTTCCTTGTGGGACTGTCAACTGATCTGCTTGCTATAGGCAGAAATACACCCCATTATTCATTCCCCTCAACATACGGACAAGATATCTACTACGTTATCGACTCGCTCAAAGTCTTTCCATTGAAATGCAAACAAACACGCCCTTTATTATAACATCTAATCGCGTTTATTTTCTACGCTTGTTTTTCATCTCCATTGCTTTCTAGTGTTCTTGTCTCTATATGTGCCACGAATTATCGTCTAATGGTAAATAGCTACAAGAACGCATTCCTATTTCCTGGTAAGCGCGACAGGGTGTTTTTTACCGCCATTCCATCAAGTGTGAACATTCCAGAGCGTAAGGAAATATTCTTTTCTTCACCGGACCTTCCCGTTCGGATGTCTAAAAATGCTTCCACACACACACACACACACACACACACACACACACACACACACACACACACACACACACACACACACACACACACACACACACACACACACACACACACACACACACACACACACACACACACACACACACACACACACACACACACACACACACACACACACACACGCACACACACACACACGCACACACACACACACACGCACACACGCACACGCACAAATGTACGCACACGCACACGCACACACGCGCGCGCGCACACACACACAGAGCCAAACTTGTTCAGAATGGTCTAAAACGTGAAATGCTAGTGGAAATTTTGACTCTTGGAGACCAACAATTTTTTTTCTCCCGAAAGTGAAAACAATGAACATTGCTTCCGTTACATGAAACGTGAAATGTTTCATGAACATTTACCGACTCTTCAAGGCACCAGTGAAACATTGGATTTTTCTGAAATTCAAACTTCGTGGCTTGTCCAAAAGTTGATGATTGTGGGAGTATATTACTCATTTAACTCTTTCAAATCAGCAGACTCTGGGACACCCCTCCCCCCCTTCCCACCTC
This sequence comes from Adelphocoris suturalis, assembly GCA_030762985.1. Taxonomy (NCBI): domain Eukaryota; kingdom Metazoa; phylum Arthropoda; class Insecta; order Hemiptera; family Miridae; genus Adelphocoris; species Adelphocoris suturalis. Next base: position 5,221,901 of record CM061049.1, read on the forward strand.
ATACGGCACAAAACTACTCTTTTAGCGAATTTTTGAAGAAAATTAAACTATTGCTCTCGCCTCAAAATTTGTAGAATGTGAATTATTGAAAAAGTTTTATGCAGAAATCCGTTTCAGGCTATTCTGAATCATATTCTGAAGTTTAACGCATTTTAGCGAATTTTTGAAGAAAATTAAGCTATTGCTCTCGCCTCAAAATTTGTAGAATGTGAATTTTTGAAAAAATTTTATGCAGAAATCCGTTTCAGGCTATTCTGAATCATATTCTGAAGTTTAACGCATTTTTTCATGTATGTATGTATGTATGTATGTATATATGTATGTATATATGTATGTATGTGTCATTCCAGACGATAACTGTCCGTAGAATTGTGCTAGAAACTTCAAACAAATTTTAAAATGTTAAGGACACAAAACGAAAGTTCAAGTTCGTTGGTCAGCATGATCGGATTACATCTTCGGGTTGAAATTTTCAAAAATGTAGTCAAAAATTTCAAAATAGCCTGTTTTTTGCGATTTGTTGTGCGAAATAATTTTTTCAGCATACTAACATGTGGTATATTCGGAATCAGCGTAAAATTTACTATAAGAATAAGTATAAAGTTTTCAAGTGTTGAAAAATCAGTCAAAAATCGAAATAATGCCGTTCACTAGTTGTAAAAATCGGTAATATTTGCATGAAACATTGTCCAATCCTCCTAATTATTTTTAGTAATTTGATTCCATGTTTGTCTATCAAAATCATAAACTAAAATTTCTCTACACGATCAATATCGACTGAAATGTCGAATATTTCTTCAAAAATTCGCTCATGGGGTGATGCTGCATGATTGGACTTTTTTTTTTCTTTTTTGTTCGTGGAAACTATCGAATTATGAAAGGGAGAGGATAAATTTCTTTAAGCTGTACCGGCCGGTCTGTATCTGCAACTTTCCCCGTAAAATTGGCTGAACTTGAGTCCCGCATTTGTGATGACTATTAAGGAACGGACTTGGAAAAGTTTTTGATTACGGAAGAGATTAGCAGATGTGTGCTTAGGGCTCTAGAATGTTAGAAAATACCAGATGAATTCCGGAAATACCTACTTCATCAGCCAAGCCGAGAGAAAGCACAATGCCTTCAAGTCTTTTTCTTCAATATAAGCGAAAATAAGTCAAATGATACATTTTTAGCGAATTTTCTTAGAAAACAAGCTATTAAAATGGCTCCAAAAATTTTCAAAAATTTTCTTCATTGAAATCTGTTTTGAAGCATTCTGAAATGATTCCTGGATTTTAACGCTTTTATATATATATATATATATATATATATATATATATATATATATATATGTCATTCCAGACGATAACTCTCGATAGAATTGAGATAAAAACTTCGTTCTTTCTCCGAAAAATCAAGCATTTCAAAAGAAAGGATGAGTTCGTTGGACAACACTTTTTGAGCACATTAAATTGGTCAAATTTCAAAAAATGTACTAAAAAAAATCACAAAAAATGACAAAAAAAGGCTAAACATCGGTGTTTTTATTTTTTTAGCAGAATATTACTCAAATAAAGTTTATCAACTATGAAGTTGGTAATTTAAAAATTAAAGCTCAAACCTATGCTCAAAATTGTAATTAAAATTCATTAAAATGTGCTACTAAATCGATACAAATGTAAAAAATTCTAGAAATCCAATATCTTTGTTTAAATAATGAATGTTATTTAGAACAAATTTTTCAGCTATAAAATAGATAGTTAACAATTTTTGGCAGACAATATGACGATTTTGTGCAATAAAATTAATAGTTAACATTTATTTTGCAGACAGTAAATTTCAACTTGAACGTTGCTAAGTGATGGGAGGCCGAAAATCATAATGTGAATATCGTAAACGTTAGCGTCTAAGACGTCCAGAATAATTAAAATTGATTTAGCGATGCAAAATAGTCAATTTTTACCGAGTTGTGTCGCAAAAATCACACGTTTCTTTGAGAATAAAGCTATTGCAATGGCTTCAAAAATTTTAAAATTTAAATTTTCGAAAATTTTCTTCATCGAAATCTGTTTTGAGGCATTCTGAAATGATTCCTAGATTTTAACGCTTTTTTATATGTATATTCAACAATTCCTTTCTACTGATATTGATCAAATTTCAATACAATTTAACATATTAAAATAAGATAGTTAATGAAAATTCGCTCACACGATCATGCTGCATGACTGGAATTTTTGGTTAGTTATCTATTTGGCAAATCAAATCTAGTAGCCATTATTACTACGAAGTACAAGTATTCATTTCAGATTAAACGGTTCTGCGAATGGGAGGTGCAGCAAGGACTCTCCAAGTGAAAGGCAAAAACCATAAAATTTCACTGTCAGTATTTTATGGATTTATCTCACGAACGCGTCACTCGTGTTGCATTGCTTTCCTCTCGACGCCAGAATTGCGGTTTCTGTTGATGGAAACAGATTGGCACTAGAGGCAACTTCCGTATTCTTTGAGCAGTTAAATAATAAACCAACAATATTTTTTTTTCGTCTTCTTACTCGCCCTACAGTATCTTGGGGGAAAACGATGTTTGAAATAAAACGTGTTCTGACCTCGGAAAGGAAACAAAGCCAAAGCTCTGCGGGGAGCGAAACATTTAACAACCAGATGACCTTTTCACACAGCGTCACCTTCCGCACCTTCTACAAAGAGCGAGAAATCTTGGTTGCACGAAATTAGGGAAGTACCAGGTAGGAATGTAGGTGTATTGTTGGGTAATGCATTTTTGGGAGAAAATTAATTAGTTCTCTTCTTTACTGGTATTTGATCGGTACCAAGAAAACAAAAAGTCCAGTCATGCAGCTGACCCCGTGAGCGAATTTTTGAACAAATCTTCGACATTTCAGTCGCTATTGAGAAATTTTAGTTTATGATTTTGATAGACAAATATGGAATCAAATGATTAAAAATAATTAGGAGGTACTCATACTTTATTATTATTAAACTAATCTTGTAGATTTAAAGACAAATGTAGGTAAACATTCATAGATTTCGATGTCCAATGTGGTCAGTATTGAAGGCAGTTGAAATCTTAACAGTATCCTATCATAACATCATCAAATCTTGACATAAAATAAAATAACATACCGACGTCATATGAAAGAAACGTATTTCCACAGCCAATCGATGATGAGGCTTTATATTACGAGTTATATAAAGTCAGTTGCATTCGAATCTAGTATCCTACAGCAAGAAATTGACAGACAAACAGAAGTCTCTGTGCATCTATTGACAGCCTAAATTATGGGGAAGTGTCACTTGGCTTTTCCGTAGCAACAAGAAAGAAATTGAAAATATTTAATACTAGCATTAAATCCCAATTATTGTTGATTTATCAACGATTAGATTAGGTAAATTCTTGAATTTTAACTGCTTCATGTCATTTGTTCGCTCTACTATTTCATAATTATATCCAATATCGAACATATTGGTTATTGAGGTATATATGTTCCTATCCCATATTACCGATTTTTACAACTAGCGAACGGCATTATTTCGATTTTTGACTGATTTTTCAACTTTCGATTTTTGACTGATTTTTCAACTTTCGATTTTTGACTGATTTTTCAACTTTGAAATTTTTGAAAACTTGATATATATTCTTATAGGAAATTTTACGCTGATTCCGAATATACCACAACATGTTAGTATGCTGAAAAAATTATTTCGCACAACAATTCGCAAAAAACCGGCTATTTTGAAATTTTTGACAACATTTTTGAAAATTTCAACCCGAAGATGTAATCCGATCATGCTGGCCAACGAACTTGAACTTTCGTTTGTGTTCTTAACATTTTAAAATTTGTTTGAAGTTTCTAGCACAATTCTACGGACAGTTATCGTCTGGAATGACACATACATACATACATATATACATACATACATACATACATTAAAAAATGCGTTAAACTTCAGAATATGATTCAGAATAACCTGAAACGGATTTCTGCATAAAATTTTTTCAAAAATTCCAAAATTCAAAAATTTTTTCTAGATTTCTTTGGTTTCCCACTAGAGAATAAACGTGGTTTAGTTTATTTATTTGTCAAAAACATAATATGTGTGACAATTGTCAATAAGAGATGCAGTCAAACATGATTATAATAAACCTATCCATAGATCAAACATGAAGTTCGTCCTGCAGCCAACAAGCAATAGAATGAGTTTGAGGGCCAGCAGACTCAAACACCCGCCCATATGGCGGCGCGGCCAGGGCGCCGCGGCCGAGCCCGGACCCGACCCACCATGACGGCCTCGGCAACACGGAGGGGGAAAAAAATGAGGGGTACAGTGATGAGCTCTATTCAGCCCCCAAAGTGGTTGAAAAAAAAAACCAAAAATAAAGGGATACAACTAAGACTAGATGTGCGGGGGCTGATGCTGGACTCGGAGTTCCACAAGGGCTGGGCAGTCCTTCAGAAAGTGGCGGATGGACAGATCACCCCCACACCTCCCAGACATAACATCTCGAGCTTCTGCACTAAGCAGGTGTCTGTGAGTAAGACGGGTATGGCCAGTGGCAACCCGGTTGACCACTATTCGATCCCTCCTTGGAAGTAGGGTTACGAAAGGGCCCACCGGGCTCGTCCTGAAGGACACCACGCAGACCAGTGACCTCACCCTACTCATGCCAGATGGAATTGGCTTTATGTTGCATGTAGGAGATTTGATCCTCTATGCGTATAGGCAACATATCAATGGAGTTATGACTCTCCTTACAAGGGCATCTGCACACTCATTGCCATGAATACATGGCTCGGTACCCAAATAAAAGTTATGGTTGAGCGTTGAGCCCAGTGTCGTGGCTTGGTGTAGCGACACACGTTGGCTTTGTATTAGGGGATCATCAGAATATGAGTCCCTAATTGCCTCGAATGTACTTAGTGAATCGGTACAAATCACATAATTCCCAACTCCCAATAATTGGCTGTGTCGAACAGCCAGTGTCACTGCCCACAGCTTGCTGTGAACACGGACGCAAATGGTGGTAGGCGTCTCGTGTCTTAGAAGGAAAGTCGCTGTTGTAGTCCATTTAATTAATTTTTAATTAAATTTCTACGTTGTTGTTATACGTGGATGGTAATGAGCGGTAGGCTCATCTACGAGTTGCGCAGGAGGGCTACCTCCTTAAAAAGGTATTATTAAGTCGTTAAATGGCAATAACGAGCCCTTAATATGTGTTATAGTTAGTCGTTATCGGGTCAATAATGAATGCAATTTGTTTTTACATGGAAAAACACCAACTCCCGGCCACGCCAGACAGAACTAAGGTTTCCAAATTTGGGTCGAGAGACACTTTTTTTTTTTTTTTCTTTTTTTTTTAGGACAAAACTTTTGTTTCTCCCGTTTGACCCCCAACCACTTCGACAAAATAACAACTCGAAAAAAAAAATCGAAACCATTGTTACCGAAGAAGAGGGTTATGTAAGGACTGGAGGGCAGGCACTTTGAGGAGGAGAAGGGGATGAATTCCAGAGAAGTGAAAGACGAATCTGAGGCCGCGGTAGGGGAATCTTGCTCGGCGAGCTTCTGGTACTGGAAGACAGAAGTGGGAGGATTGTGTGGTAGGGATACACCATCCACCATCAAGAGTCAGTGTCTGTAGTGCCAACCCGTGAACTAGGAGTCAAAAAAGTATACCTCCTTATCAGTTGATGTGATTTTTTTTTTCAATTTTTGTTCGTATTTATTCTTTTTTTCCCGTCTTTTCTCGCCTTCATCTGCTGCCTTGTTCGAAATTTTCGTTTCCTCTCCTTTCAAGATGGTTTTGAGTTCGAGTTTCTTCGACACTGTAAGTATACATAATTGACAAACTTAATTTTTAAATGTAATATTGATTGTCTAGTGAAGTGTATTCAGGGATTTAGTACATAACTCCACTGTTTACCTCAGGTGGTGAAAAACACACTTAATAAAATAGTGACGTACCTTTTCTGCTTAATAAATCAAGGGTTATAATCAACATTACTGGCAGAATAATGATATAATATTAACATAATTATCTATTATGTCCATTATCCTCCTATTTTATAGTTAGTTAATGGTTCAATTTTACCTATAAGGAATCGATGCTTTAAGAAATTCCACAGTCCGTTCAAGTTAGGCTATTGAATATGTATTCATTCTTTTGAGAAATGTATTACGTATTCCTGCTGAATGAAAAGTCATCTGTATAACGTTTAAAGGCAAGAATGTTTTGCATTTACTGTAGGTAAACAAAATGTAAACTTTATCAAAAAGAGAAATCTTTGCCTAAACGAACTAACACATATCGGCTAGTAGATAGGTAGGTGGGTAAGTAAGTAATCGATTGCTTCATTAAAAGAAAATCTTCCTCTAAAAATAAAAAACTAATGATAATGATGATAATAATAAACCAAATAAACAATAGTATTAAAAACAGAATGTGAGTGTACTCTGTTGGTATAACGTGAAATCAATTTGTTGGAAAATGTGGAGAAAAATCTTTGTTGTCACTTTAACTGGGTATACATACATATTTATAGGGAGAGTTATTTGATAATACATCAACAAATGATACGGATTCACTCTGCTACATTCTCGGTACATGTATTATGAACCTATTATCCACTTCAAAGGCATTAGGTATTATATTTTTCGATATTTTTCTTACCTCAGTTGTTTTATGAATGTTGAAACACATTCTTAGATAGACACACTATTAGTGTATATAGCAAAAAGTTTCAAATGTTATGAAACCGAAATTTGTTGATAGTTTAGAATGAGTGCCAAAAATCTAACATTTTGAATAAACAGGTACATTTCTTGTAGGTAGTTAATCAATTTGCACACGATCCGCTCTATGCCATAGAGCTTATGTAGTCATGGAATACGTGTTTAGTAATTCCACTTTGTGGATCCTGGTATAATGCAGAATTAACTGAAAAGATACGAATTAGGCTTTCAAAGTGAAGTGTAGCCCAGCATCTCGTATCGGTTGAAGGAGAATTCAACTGGTGGTCAAGATAGATTCACCAAGAATAGCGCTTCATTCAGTTTGTTTCGTATGAATTAAAACATCTGTCTGGGGATATGTTTGGCAGGTGGTTGGTATATCTATAGACAAAATCCAACTGAGCATGCGCCAAGTTTCTGCATTATTTCTTTAAAATGATTTTTTAGTTTCAATAAGGTATTCTGTAGGTATTCAAGGTAGTAGGTGAAAGGGTATACATTAAGGTATTGTTCAGCCAAAAGGTCTGGCGCCCAAATATAGATAGGTATCTTTGTGTCTTGAAGAATACCTATACTATACTACCAAAAACTAAATTTGCACAAATCCCACATTGTGCAGTTTTGGGGTAATTTCTATGCTGCATCATGACCTACTAATGCATGTACGACATCTGATGAAACCAGCCAATTTAGATAGTCTTCATGAAGCGAAGCAATGCTTGGAAATAAAAGTAAAAAAACCCTCCACCATTCAGCTATTCAACATCCTGCATTCATATTGAGTCACGATTTGAAAAAAATTATTTGGCATGAGTTTGAACCATACAGCTACAAAATAAGTAATATTACTTCAAAAATTAGAAATAATACCACAATCTGTGATTTAAACAACTATGAAATCACACCACGATTGAAATCATCAATAATTTTAGCTATCCGCTATTTTTTAGCGAATTTTTGTGGACATTGAAGCTATTGCAACGGCTCGGAAAATTTTAAAATAAAAATTTTTGAAAAATTTCTTTATTGAATAAATCCGTTTTGTGGTATTTTGAAACAATCCCTGAAGTTTGCGCTTTATATATATATATATATTTGTGAGTGTGTGTGTGTGTGTGTGTGTGTGTGTGTGTGTGTGTGTGTGTCATTCCAGGCGATAACTCTTCTTAGGATTGAGATAAAAATTCAAGTTCTTGCGCCAAAAAATCAAGCTTTCCAAAAGAAAGGATGAGTTCGTTGGTCAGCACTTTTGAGTACATTAAATTGGTCAAATTCCAAAAAATTCCTGAAAAAAATCACTAAAAATGGCTAAACACCGCTAAAAGTCGTTAAATTTATTATGTTTAGCAGAATATTGCTCAAATAAAGTTTATTAAATTCAAAATAGAACATTAAAAAATGAATGTACAAAATTATGCTGAAAAATTACTTAAATTTCATTAAAATTTGCTATAAATTCGATGAAAACTGCAAAACTAGCTTTAAATCCAAAATCTCTTTTTTTAAAAGCAGATTACTATTTTAAATACGTTTTTTGTCGTAAATTTGATAGCTAACACTTTATTTGCACTGAAGAAGCTCAATTTCAAAACAATGTAGGATAATATAATACGTTAACTTACGAAAATTCGCACATACGATCATGCTGCATGACGGTTTTTTTTTTTTTTTTTGTAGTATCTTAATTAATATTTCTATTTTATTCTTAATGATTATGTTCTCAAACTATGAACATGGAATTGCAATAGGTATATGTTTCATCTTATACTTATTTAATGTTTCTCATCATAGCTGAAAGATGTAGTACACCTACAGCAGAGTCGTTAGGTAATGATTACTTTGAGTGATGATTACTTTTTCAATTACTCATCATAGATGCAATGAAATGAGTACAGTGAGTATGATTAGGTATGTCTACAAGCAAAGACTGGAGTTTTAAGCTGGTAATTAGCTGTTTTATTACCATCACCATGCCTGTTATGGGAATGGATAAAGCAATTACCATTACTTGTTTTTGGGAAAGTAATGGGTCCTTCCAATTCCCCCCCCCCCCTTCTTCCGTCTTAAAAGCCAACGTTTCGATGTATTTAAACATAATCATCAGGGCTTGGAGAATTTAGGCAGGTTTCTACAAAGTCATTTCGTAGTTGATATTACATGCAGTATGTATATTCATGTCATGTACATGCATTAATTAGTGAAAAACGTGACAAATTGAAAACTTTTAATTAACGTTTAAGTCACGTTGAACGTCACGAACGTGACAAATTGAAAACTTTTAATTAACGTTTAAGTCACGTTTTTCTCTAATCAATGTATGTACATGACATGAATGTACATACTGCTAGTGATATCAACTACGAAATGACTTTGTAGAAACCTGCCTAAATTCTCCAAGATGATGATGTTTAAATACATCGAAACGTTGGCTTTGAAGATCTGAATTTGATTATCCTGATCGACTCTCGAGATCCTAAAACTGTGCTAATTATCACCTAGCGGTCAAGAAACTAAACCATATTGAAAAAAGGTAATGGGTAATGGGGATGGAATTACCCCCAGTCCCATTACAGTAACTTTTGCCCTCACAGTCCGCGTGAGGGTATGTGTGTGCGCGCGCGCGTCTGTGAGTCATCCAGCATTATCATTCTCTCTCGAACACTTTTCAAAATTTCGCCTGTTGCCTGTCGCGGTGTGAACAGAGGATCACAAAGTTCGTGAATACATTTATACATATATTTATCATTATATACTTGTTTGAAATTATATGCATATACATATGTATGTGCATACACATTAAACATTATATACATGTTTAATATGAATGTAATATATAATATGTGTATATAATATATAGGTTATATTTATATACATATATATTTTTTTTTCACAGATGTGCAGTGAAAATTATAACGCAAATAAAGAATGGTTTTAGGAAAGCTTACACAATTATTTATATTTCGGCGTTTGCCTTTGTCAAAATGAAGAATAGAGTCTCTCCTCTACTAGAGAGACTCTACTCTTCATTTTGACAAAGGAGTAGAGTCTCTACTTTACTAGCAAGACTTTACTCTTCATTTTGACAAACGAGTAGAGTCTCTACTCTACTAGAGATACTCTACTCTTCATTTTGACAAAGGCAAATACAAATATAAATAATTGTGTAAGCTTTTCTAAAACCATGCTTTATTTGTGTTATAATTTTCACTGCACATCTGTGCCAAAAGATATACTGTTCTTATATTTTATAAATACTTGCGTAATTTTGGAGCAGAATAGTGCCCGTTTGCAGTCACATAAAAAATCTTGTGATGGGTCATTTCTTCATGAAATCTTTCGTGAAATTCAAATCTGCAATCAAAAATGAGGATTCCCATTTAAAATAACGAAGTTGGTCAATTGCGCACGTTTACGCAAGTGCGCAATGCGCAATTTTGTCATTTCTGAGATCCTCACAAAAACATTAAGATTGAAATATATATATATATATATATATATATATATATATATATATATATATATATATATATATATATTTATATATAAACGAAATCCGTAGGATTAAATATAGAAAATTGAAAACATAAACATAAACTCACAGGGTTTTTGTCGACGTTTCGCGTGATCGCGTTATCAGAGACTGATGGTTGGTGAGTGCGTCCACGTGTTGTTGTTGTTCAGCTCTTTTTCAGTGGCTCCGGTTCGGTTGATTGGCGGAGAATGATCAACCGTTCGTCTGGTTGTTGAGCACCCAGTGGGAAACATTACCGGGGATAATGAGATAAAGGACTGGTAGGGAAAAATTTTAAATTAAAAAAAAAAAAAAAAAAAAAAAAAAGCGCCCCTCACAACTGGAACCTCACAGCTGTATATATATATATATATATATATATATATATATATATATATATATATATATATATATATATATATATATATATATATATATATATATTTTCGTAGCTGTATATATATATATATACAGCTGTGAGGGTCCTTACATTTTAATTTTGAGGACGCTGCGCACGAAGATCTAATTTAATTACCAAATACTTTTGTTCTTGTTGCAAATATTATTTAATTTACATCGAGAGATGATTTTATTGTGCGCAGTTCCTTCCATCAAGTCCTACTTGTAGCTTCCTATGAAGGTCAGGTTGAAACGGGGACTTCTTATTGGCCGTGCGGCTTCCACCAGGCCACGCCCACTCCCGCGATCCTGTCTTTCTCTCGTCAGGAATAATCGCACCATTCGTTCCTGCGAAAGAGCGTCCAGAATAAATGCCGCTTCAAGATTGAATAGAAAATATTTACATCAAAATCCTGATACATCCTAAGACTCAAATCGTTTAACAGTTTCGCGAATAAGATACAGAAACGATCAACCCTCACGCACAGTACCTACTTTGGATGTGATTGCGTTCACTACAAAAGGTAGTTGATCCCTATACTCCTGCAAGAAGTAAAGACATTGGTAAGTAATACATGCCATACAGGGTGTGGGTTATACGAATGACAAAGATAATTATCAACAGTGGTGGTTAAATTGTTCGAAAATAACAACGCTACACGCACATAAAAAGAGGAATGTATGTGCCATTGGCTTCCCTGGTGACTACATCACCTAACAAACCATTTGTGAGAAAAATCAACAGAGTATTTGAACTAGGGAAAAAAAACCCTGCAGAGTGGAGGATTGATCCAGTAAGAGTCCAAAAACAAGTTTTTATGTATAAGCTAGGAGTTCTCAGGAGGGTTAAGGAGGGGGAAATTGGGCTATTGGAATGTGGAGTCATGTGTTATAAATTCCCAGAGCAATTTTCCAACGGACGATTTTGGTGGGATGGGAAATCAGGAAGTTATACTGTCTTTGGCAACAATTAGTAGTAGTTGAAAAAAACCGTGACATTTTTTGCTGTCGGACGAAAATTTTGAATTATCCCCAAATTCTTAGCTCTTATTTCCTTATCCATGTAAGGAAAAAAAAAAAATTAAACTCAAATGATTAAAATTTATACTTCAACGAATAACTTCAGGTCTCAAATTGAGAGACCATAAAATATTAAATAGAAAGTCATGCAGCATGATCGTATGGGTGAATTTTCGTAAATTATCGTATTACTTTTAGGTTAAATTGTTATATTTGAGCATTTAGAGGGCAATGAAATTGTTAAATATAAGTGGACTACATATCAGTAGTGATGTGAATTTTCGGGCCAATATTAACCAACCACCAATACCAATACTAATACTGGTAATACTTACCAATATTAATGGCCAAGTAGTCTGTTTTTTTCTTCTTTAAATCATAATTTTATTATCGTTTTAGAAGCATTAAAGGTATATTCAAATGACGAGAAAAGAAACAAAAAAATTTGAATTAGGTATTTTTGTCTGCGTACTTCCTTGCCTACATAGGATGTGATTGCGTTCACTACAAAAGGTAGTTGATCCCTATATTCGTGCAAGAAGTAAACATATTGCACACATATTGCAGTAAGGCATGCCACTCTATGAATGGATTGTATGTAATTTTGGTGGAAATTGAAATGAATAAAATTCTACTCTTCTTACTGTCCAGGAAATCAGATGAATATAGTAAAAATATCACGATTTATCGCTATTACCCCCTTCCATCATGAAATATGAAACTCCTGTCATCCCAATACTAGACGAAGTTCATAATTGAACGAAAAATGATCACGAAAATCTTACGAGATTAGTTGAAACATCATGATTTATTGTTACCCCCTCCATTCAACCCCTTCCGTAACAACATTTGAAACTTCTGATATGCGATCCCAAACTAGACCGAATTTATAATTCAATAACGTTTAACGTATATATCCTACTTATATGTATGTATATATATATATATAAGTAGTAAGTGGGGCGCTTCAGGACACCCTGGTAAATCCTGTTGAAAATGCTTTTCTGTTAAGCCCCTGATAAAACTGTTTAACACAAAACATCAGAACACATTTTTCACTTGAATCTCTGATGTTTTTATTTTCACTTGAATCCCTGATAAAAAGTTTTATCACAAAACTTTTTATCAGGGATTCAAGTGAAAATAAAAACATCAGAGATTCAAGCGAAAATATGTGTTCTGATGTTTTGTGTTAAACAGTTTTATCAGGGGTTTAACAGAAAAGCATTTTCAACAGGATTTACCAGGGTGTCCTGAAGCGCCCCACTTACTATATATATATATATATATATATATATATATATATATATATATATATATATATATATATATATATATATATATTCAAAACGATAACTCTCCTTAGCATTGAAATCTTGCGCAAAAAAAAAAAAAAAAAAAAAAAAAAAATCTTACAGATAAGGCTTCGTTAATAAGAGGGACGACTGTTGGAATTGATCCAGGGGGGTGGGGGACAACCCAAGCATGAGAAAAAAAGCGTTAACAAACTCGTGAACGAGTTCCACTATCTGCTTTACAAGCAGATACCATGTTACATGGATATGTCTTTGATTGGGGGTCTCATAACGATTGTCCTGGAGAGTTGTAAACAAACCCTTTAACTTGCCACACTTCATTGCCACCGGTCATATTGTTTATAATAGTCCAATCAACATAGTTTAGGAAGGTAGCCAGGGGAGGGGGAAATATATAACTTGAGATGTGAACATTTATCGCATAAATCAAGCGCTTTCCAACGAGTGGCGAACGATTTCTGTGCGATGAAAACTGCAGAAGTTCCATTCCCCTAGCAACGGCTGGGTTGTAAGTGAACATCATTAAAAATTATGACAAAATTTTGCATGACGAAAATTTTTGGTTGACCTGGTTGAGCAATGACATATCCATGTCCAAAAAAAAAAAAAAAAGGTGCCAATTGAAAGAACGGGTTCGTGCTGGCCAGCACTTTCTGAGCATAGTAAAAACTCAAATTTCAAAACTCAGCGCTCCGCGCCTCGCCAGGGGGCAAGCCCCCTGGACCCCCGGTTACCTCTATTTACATACTTTGGACGAAATTATTGAAACACAGAATGTGTTTGCGTTGTCGCGCAACCAAGTGACAACCAAACAAGCGTCATTGTTTACTATTCATTTACTATTCATGCTCATAACTCAGGTTGATGGCCACGCACTTCACAGTAGTTAACATAATATGGTTGGATAAATCAGGAGCTTTCCAACGAATGGTGAACGATTTCTGTGCGATTAAAATTGCGGAAGTTCCATTTCCCTACCAACGGCTCGGTTGTACGTGAAAATCATAAGAAAATTTACAAGCGGTTGCAATCATGTTGACTGATCAATTATTGAGAATGATCATCTGTGTGTAAACAATTGATTCAAATAACCATGCTCATAACTCAGGTTGATGGCCACGCACTTCGCAGTAGTTAACATAATATGGTTGGATAAATCAGGAGCTTTCCAACGAATGGTGAACGATTTCTGTGCGATTAAAATTGCGGAAGTTCCATTTCCCTACCAACGGCTCGGTTGTACGTGAAAATCATGTACGTCACACATTTCGTTACCATCCCGCGTTCCATTTTCGGCTAGTTAGTCCATGGCTAAAACACATTCTGTGTTAAAATGTGATCACAAAATCACTGTAAATGGCTAAAAACTCCTAACAATAGGTAAATTTATGTTTTTAAGCTGATATTGACTGGAGATAATGAATTTGGTTTTGAAATCGCGTATCTGTCATATCATTCCTCCAAACGAGTTAAATGGGAGGGTTGAAATTCTCAAAAGCCTGTAGTTTTGCTAGATTTTGATTTCAACAAAAATTTTTTTACCCGAAGTATCGAATAACACAGGTCGCAGTTGTCGAGCACCTTTGATAAAACAGCTGTAAATCATATCATGATATTCAGATAAATGAATAGGTCATGGATAACTGATCTATCCGAAAGGTTCATTTACCTAGACCTAATACATGCAGACAAATGAAAATCTCAGTGTGAAAAATTGTTATGCTATTGGGGGTTAAACTTTTAACACAGAATGTGTTTTTGCGATGACCTACCGAAAAAAAATCGTCACAAAAAACCGACAGAAAAAACCGTTATGCGCCTTTTATAATGATTTTCACGTACAACCAAGCCGTTGGTAGGGAAATGGAACTTCCGCAATTTTAATCGCACAGAAATCGTTCACCATTCGTTGGAAAGCTCCTGATTTATCCAACCATATTATGTTAACTACTGCGAAGTGCGTGGCCATCAACCTGAGTTATGAGCATGGTTATTTGAATCAATTGTTTACACACAGAGGATCATTCTCAATAATTGATATTGTCAACATGATTGCAACCGCTTGTAAATTTTCTTATGATTTTCACGTACAACCGAGCCGTTGGTAGGGAAATGGAACTTCCGCAATTTTAATCGCACAGAAATCGTTCACCATTCGTTGGAAAGCTCTCAATTTATATAGTATTTTTCTTGTAGTTACATATTTATTTATATAATATTTATAGGGTTTTAGACCAAATTAAATGTCTAACAATTATTTATTTTATTATTGCCAAATATTGTTATTATTCTCGTGCAACCAAGCCGTTGGTAAGGAAATAGAATCATCGCAAAAACACATTCTGTGTTCCTATGATTTCATACAGAGTATGGAAAAAGAAATAAACCGGGGGGTGCAGGGGGGCGGAGCCCCCGCCGAGGCGCAAAGCGCCGAGTTTTTTCTCTTGGTCGAAGACAAAGGCCCATTATTGGAAATGCTAAACCAATAAAAAGGCCTAAGACATGCAGTTTAACATTCAATCAGATACTTGACAGTTCCGCACACTATAAGACGATAATGTAAGGGCAACGTCATCGTAAAAATTTACAACCCATTCACCGAGACTTTTTATAAATATCAGATTAGCGGTCGGGGCGGGCAAGGGGTTTTATGCGATGGGCTCATTGTTTGTTGGGCGTGGAGAACAATAGCTGCTGACTGTGGTGTAGGTACCAGACGCGGTGGTGCTTCAGGGAACAGCCCCAGAGCTGATGGAGGTGCTACATCACCAGCCTCTCACTGCATATGGGTGATTCGGGGCTGCCGTTCTACACGATTTGTATTTAACGTAAAAGTTCCAGTTCCGTCGTGATCGTGTGAGCGCTTTATAGTAAATTCTCGTATTATACAGGGTGATTCCCTCGCAGATGTAAAAAAAAATTGGGTGAAACTACATCAAAAATGGAGTAAAATACAGCCAACCACATATTAACACAGAATGTGTTTTAGCCATGGACTAACTAGCCGAAAATGGAACGCGGGATGGGAACGAAATGTGTGACGGATGATTTTCACGTACAACCGAGCCGTTGGTAGGGAAATGGAATTTCCGCCATTTTAATCGCACAGAAATCGTTCACCATTCGTTGGAAAGCTCTTGATTTATCACGAATTTATTTCGTATTTTTTTTCGTAGTTTCATACTATAACTATATAAATTGATGTTATAAATGAATAGTAAACAATGACGCTTGTTTGGTTGTCACTTGGTTGCGCGACAACGCAATTTTCGTAGTTTCATACTATAACTATATAAATTGATGTTATAAATGAATAGTAAACAATGACGCTTGTTTGGTTGTCACTTGGTTGCGCGACAACGCAAACACATTCTGTGTTTCAATAATTTCGTCCGAAGTATGTAAATAGAGGTAACCGGGGGTCTAGGGGGCTTGCCCCCTGGCGAGGCGCGGAGCGCCGAGTTTTTATCTGAATCCGTTCTCGAGATATGGTTTTTTAAAGGTTTTTTCAGGAATACCGTGTTTTTAATTTTAAACTCGGATTTCTCCACTTTTCCTCACTTAATTTTAACTTTCAACCTCATTTTCGGTATCAGCATTAAATTTCCTATAAGATTCGTGTACTTGGGTTCTTAAAAAGTACCATCCGAAGACCCTCACATCAGCTCAAACATTGACGATTTTGAAAAAATAATATTTCTGAAAATCTTTAAAACTTTACTACTCTTTTAAAAAGAATCCTGGAAACTGGCGAATCTCATGAAAACTGCTTCATCTAATATGCTTTCCAACGGTATTATCAATTTTACTTTTATTTTGTTATTTAGGGAAGAAAATAATGTTTTAATGTTAAACAATGTGGGTTTTTCAATGAAATTGTTGGTTTTCTCGAAAGATGACCCTCCATGAACCAACGAGTATGGGGTCGGTTTCCATGTATTTTTTCTCGCTGGATCGAATGGAAACTCTTGCAGATCTCTCAACTACGTTATAATCGAGTTTTACACTTTAATTAACTAGTTTTACCCCATAACACACATACATTTAATCGTAACAAACAAACTAAACATTTGCGATTTTAAGTGTAAAACTCGGTTATAACGGAGTTGGAGAGATCTACAAATGTTACCATTCGATACAGCGTGAAAAAATACATAGAAACCCACCCCATACTCGTAGGTTCATGGAGGGTCATCTTTCGAGAAAACCAACAATTTCATTGAAAAACCCACATTTTTTAACATTAAAACATAATTTTCTCCACTAAATAACAAAATAAAAGTAAACCTGATTACACAGTTGGAAAGAGTATTAGACGAAGCAGTTTTCGTGAGGTTTGCCAGTTTCCAGGATTCGTTTTGGAAGAGTAGTAAAGTTTTAAAGATTTTCAGAAATATTCTTTTTTCAAAATCGTCAATGTTTGAGCTGATGTGAGGGCCTTTGGATGGTACTTTTTAAGAACCCAAGTACACTATTCTTATAGTAAATTTAATGGTGATTCCGAAAACGTGGTCAAAAGTTAAATTTAAATGAAGTAAAGTGGAGAAATTTTAGTTTAAAAGGAAAAAAACACGGTTTTCCTGAAAAAACCTTTTAAAAATCATATCTCGAGAACGGATTGAGTTAAAAATATGCAGTTGGCGGCATTTTACTCCATTTTTGATGCAGTTTCACCCACATTTTTTGCATCTGCAAGGGAATCACCCTGTATTTATGATAAACTAGGGAGCTTCAGACTTCACGTTTCGTTTCTAAACGTCCCAAGAGGCCTCCATTTGAAATTCCAGTTTTTCTTGAAAATTTTTTTTTTGATTTCCAGAATTTGTTGGCCAGCACTTTTTGAGCACATTAAATAGGTCAAATTTCAAAAAATGTGCTGAAAAATTACTAAAAATGGCTAACAACGGCCAGAAATTGTGAAATTGTCATTTTTAGCGAATGTTCGTAGAAAATGAAGCTATTGCAATGGCTCAAAAAATTTTAAAATCAATATTTTTGAAAAATGTCTTCATTGAAATCCGTTTTAAAATTCTAAAATCGCTTTCTAAAACGATTCCTCTGATCTTAAAGATTTTTCATATATATATATATATATATATATATATATATATATATATATATATATATAGATAGATAGATAGATAGATAACTCTCCTTAGAATTTTGATGAAAATCTCGTTCTTGCCCCAAAAAATCAAGCATTCCAAACGAAAGGATGAGTTTGTTGGTCAATAACTTTTGAGCACATTAAATTGGTCAAATTTCGAAAAATGTTCTGAAAAAATCACTACATATGGCTAAAAACGGCCAAAAATTGTTAAATTTATAATTTTTCGCAGAATTTTAATCAAAACTAAATTATCAAAAATTTATTAGGTTAAAAAATTTTGCTGTAAGGTATACTGAAAAACAAATTATAGTATTCTTTGCTAAAAAATCTGTAAAAACTGCTTCTAAAAATCCAAAATCTCTTTTGAATAACCAAATTTTATTTACTACAAATTTTTTGTCATAAAATTGTTTTTTAACAATTTCTTTCTGCTGAAATTGTTCAAATTTCAATACAATATAACACATCACAATACGATAGATAGTTCAAGAAAATTCGCTCATACGATCATGCTGCATGACTGGAACTTTTACCATAGTTTCAGTCAAAACCAAATTATTAACGATTAGCTAGGACACTAATTTTTAACAAAAATATGCATGCTAAATTCTGGCTTGCCATTTGAGCTGGAGAGCTGGGGTTAGTCTCATTCGACGCAAAATTTAATTTTCTAACACTTCTCTGTTAGGAAAAAAAAGCGGTGCTAATCGGCTGTAGGTATACTGCTAAATATGTTGAAAAACGAGTTTTTCGATGTTTTTTTCGCCAGAAAATATTACCTATGTGTTATGAATTTTCTTGACTATAGGAGGGTGTGTTCGAAATCAGTGTCAAATTTCGTATAGGAATCGCACGTAACATTTCCATGCCCAGAAAAAGCGCGTTTCGCCCCACGCTAGACTGAACTGTAGGAAATTAGGCTCAAAACTCATACATCGGCCGAGAATGAGCCAATAATCGGCATCACTTTAGATTAAGGGCTGAAAAATTGAAAAATCAAGACCTGGAAAACTTTCAAGGTAGGTACCTACCTAACCATTGGGGGGGGGGGGGGGGGGGGGGGGGGCGGGGTTTATAGCTATTAGCCCAAAGAATCGAAAAATACCACCCGGGCCGAAGTTCGATCATCCTTTTGCTCACCCAAAGGGCAAGAGAGAATATATATATATATTATCACGAGAGTGAATCGCAACTAATGAAACATTGTAAAAATCACCTTGAAAACTAAGACGACCGTAACAGCTGATATAATTCCAAAGAAACTATATAATTTCCACTTCACGAAATCGAGTTAATTTATAACTTTGTCTTTGGATGGCCTTGTGAAGCTTAGATTGGTGATTTATTCAACCCCTCTCAATTTTCGGTTGGCAGGTCGGTTCTTGATAAATAAATAAAGAAAGAGTAGTAAAGTGTAGGTGTTTTTAAAAATTAAAATGTCTTCTTGGTTGGCGTCCATGCCTATGTTGTTACACTTGGAAATTATGATATATTTCGTTTTACGATTTTCACAAGTGTTCTGCGTAGAAGAGCTAGAAATATAGTATATAATAAATCTTTGTGTAATAATTCGCAACGTTTTTTCAGTTTTATTCTTGCGATTGTATAATTCTTTTAGCCTTCTACGAGTACAAATAGAACGGAACGTTGACAATGAAATTTTCAGTATTTTTCCTTCCAACACCGACCCTCAAGCGCCCTCATCCAATCTTCATATATCACATATAGTATTACATTCCACAAATACCACAAACATGTCAGTCGAATGAGTTCAGCACTGATCGTATTTTTCAAAACGTTCACGCCATAAAACCTCCAGTTTTTGACAATCAATCGAAAAATAGCAATAAATGAAGATTTTATTACTTTTTTCTTGGAAGTAGATTTAGGTTTGTAGCTTTTGCAATATTTTAATTGGCGTTTATATGATGACAACGACTTGAAATTTCTTAGAAAGGGATTTCAACGAATACGACCCAATTTCTCTTGGTTGGCAGCGATCCTCTCGGCAGCGACTGCGGCTTTTAGCATAATGAAGACATTCGCACATGATTTCTCCGTCGTCCAACGAGACTTATTTCTTATTTCATGCTCGTAGTCACTCTGCCATCAGAAGAACAAAGGATCTACGAACCCACTTACATGTCGTACGTGCTTTGATTGCGTGAGCACACAAACCCACGAAATACTTGCTCAACCTGATGTTTTTCGTAATATGGGAGAAAGAACCTCGTTCTAAATAATATTGTGCGATTAAAATAAGATTTTGGATTTTTAGCTTTGCAGTTATCAATTTTTTGGCAAAGGTTATTCAATTTAAGTAAATTTTTCAGCATAAGTATATGCATACATTTTTTAATGTTCTAGATCATCGTTGGTAAAATTATTTTGGCTAAAATTCTGCTAAAAATAAAAGTTCAACAAATTTCATTAGTTTTTAGCAATTTTTTTGTGATTTTTTTTTGCACATTTTGGTTTATTATTTCCAATAATAAGCCTATGTGATCGTATAGCAAAAAATTTTTATAACCCCCCCTCAAACTTTGTCACTTTACGTTTCAAGGTGCGTAGAATCCTAATTTGAAATGTCCGTCCGCCGACCGTTGTTCGCCGTCTGCCGTTCGCCGTCTGCCGTTCGCCGTCCGCCGTTCGCCGTCCGCCGTCCGGGCCATAAATGGCCTAAGAATTGACTTAAAAACCCGTTCTTTTGCACATAGACTCCATTCGGGGTCTAGTTGGTCCTAACGTTTAACCATCCCGATCGCTTTACTCGCATAGATGCTATGGGCCAAAAACGGGCGAAAAAGTGTCTTTTTCGAGACTTTGAGTGTAGACTTACGCACGCGCGCACGCCTGGCACGCTTGGAAGGGGGTCACGTGGTGAGGGGGGTGAGCGGGGGGTGGAGTGAGAGGAAGAACAGAGGTGGATACTAGAAAAGAGACTTGCGAAAGCCCCAGAGCATGCTGGTTACTATAGCTGGCTATTTGATTCAGAAATAATAAACCATTATGTAATAATTTGCAGCGTTTTTTTGAAATGTGACCAATTTAATGTAGGTACTCAATAAATGCTGGCAAACGAACTCGTCTTTTCATTTGGAAAACTTGATTTTTTGGCGCAAGAACTGCATTTTCATCACAATCCTAAATTTTCACACACACACACACACACACACACACACACACACACACACACACACACACACACACACACACATACTCACGCACACACACACACACACACACACACACACACACGCTCCGCTTCTTGCACTTTCCGTAGAAAAGCCCCAATGTGGTTCTATCAAGATTATCAGTATCGCAGATTGAGATGGAGTGATTAGCCACAGACCTCACTTAGATGATCAGCAATATCTTGAAATTCATATGCATTTCTCAAAAAGTGTTGTGAATGTGTGCAGGAGCCCTCTCGCTGCATCTCTTGCTAAAAGTCCTCTCGAAAATCCGAGACAGTTCTGAAGACAACGGGCCGATGCATTCGCCGTTAAACTTAGCTCTTTTGGCGTCGACTCGAAAATAATGCAAAGCTCGATTGAGTCAGCAATGATGAAATAGGGAGGCTGGAATTGCTGTAATCGTAAATTTTGGATTGATCTTCAAGATATTCAGGATTTTAATCCTTTGAAATACAATTCTGTTTTGAGCTGATGGGTTGCCTCAACAGCATTCCATTTTCAGTGCTAAACATTAACTTGGTTAAAGAAGGGTGCAATTTTCTTGATGAAGTGAAATAATAACTTATTACCTAAGTTGTTGGTACGCTGTAGTGGCAGCGAGACGTGGATATTTTAGTACTTCTTATTTGGAGTTGTTCAAGCCAATAATCCTTACTATAACTTCGATACCTATTTCGAAATGGTCATTTAAGAAGTTGGGCAAAAATCTATCTATAAATACCTAATACGAAACCAAAGTGAATGCTTCGCAATAAAATAAAGACAAAAATAAATCGATTTCGTTCCAAGGACAAGGTCAGGGCGCGGTCTTGTAAACATTAGATCAACCACCCGCCGAAAATACGGCGTGGGCGGCTTGTTATGGGCAGACATTTCTTTTTATAATTTAATGATTATAAACTCGGGATTCAAAATTAAATTAACTTTTCAGGAATTAGAAGCAATGACAATGTAATGTACGACCACCGACGGTGTCTTTTATTGTTATACTGAAATGCCATAAATCGTAGCATTTCGTTTCATTGTCTCCCATTGCTATCGATGAGAATGTCCAACTTGTACATCTTGGTTTTATAGATCTCTGGGAATAAATTGGATTAATTTGCATCCACATATTAAAATGTTTATCTTGGATATATAATAAAGGAATACGAATAATAATAAGAAATTAGAAGTTACCCACAACGTGTTTAGTTCGGGTTCATATAGATTCTATATTTTGGACACGAAGTACCCTGGTCATTTTTTTCGGGTTTCAGTTATTAGAATCTTACATTAATAAAGAAATGAAAATCCAAATAGTTCTATATCGCTTTATGTCTCTCACCTAGTTAGCAGAATTTACTGATCCAGATGATTCCTATATCATGAAACAACAAGTTACAAGTGTACAAGTTAACTAGTACAGGTACTTGTAATGCACGGTAAACTAGAACAAGTGTTTCACCAAAACAAAGAGTACAATTGTGGAAAAGTTACACTTGTAGAAGCAAAGTTTACAAGTGTAGCAGAAAAGAAACATGGCGTGTGGGGACAAACGAAAAGAAGCGGGATGCCGAAATTGAAGTTTTGTCAGCGAATCGTAATGTAAAAACGGTTCTAAGTAGGTAAGTACACGATAGGATGTTTATCGTACATGACTAAGAAGTGTAATGATTGGAAGACAATCAAATTATTAACTGAAAAGTGGAAAAAGTGTGTATTTGATTTCAATTTATTCTGATGGCTGGCATAATCGGATTTTTCCTCTTCATTCAGCGGAAATCATTAATCAATTCATCAAGTCATATCATAAGTCTGGGTTAGGAATGTCATGTGTAACTTCGAAATAATCTTCACTTTGTTCTTCAAAGATGGGGAGATTTTCAATACCCGATCAGGAAAAATTGCAGCATTTGAATCATTCAAGGGACTTGAATAGTAACGTGTGGTTAGTTAATAACATGTAGAGAAGAGACTATCAAATATTTACCTAATTTGAAATAATTCAAGTTTCTATTATCTGAATGAGCATCGGGGCGAATTTCTTTGCTATTCGACCTATGAAGCTGGAATTTTGAATGGCATGAAACATGATCCGTTAAAGAGCTTTTTAAAATAGAGCAATGTCTCTATATGCGGCTGATCCCTATATGGTTCTTGTTACCTATGGATTTCGTAATTAGAGTGGTACATTCAACGTATCATGAATGATTTTCGAGTGAAGATGTTAATGACCACTCATAACGCTAATATTTTCATCTCTTACCCCGATCTCTCACATACCTAACTGCATATTGCTGTAATTTTCACCACAAAGGTAACTGTTTTAATCAGTAGCATCTAAGTATTTTCTTGTAAGTATATTTTCATGATTGTTCAGTTTCATGATTGTTGAGTGATCCATCTCTCTAAAACCATAACACTAGCTCATCGGTTCACGTCACAGGTCAAAGTCCTATATCCAGCTAAGCCGCTTCTTACACCCATTGTTCGCACCAGACAAATATTTCCATTGTCGACGCCTGATCGAGTTCCGCCTGCAGGGGCCAAAACCACACCTCAATCCTTGCTACACTTAGCCGCTTACGACAACGTCGTCTATTTTTCATTCACTTTTTTTTTTTCGATTTTTCGCCCCGCCGATATTAAAAAAGTAGGAGGGCTCAGCAGTATGGAGAATAAGGTGCGGCAACGCGAAAAAATGGTAGTGGGAGACCGTAGGGGCAAAGCCTCCAAGCAAAGCTGACCTTGGGGGTAGCCCCAAATCCGCCGAAGTTCCCTGGCACTTCTCTTCAACCTCCAGTTATCATGTTAAGTTCCTACGGTGTTCTTCTTATAACGAACTTGTCAGGTAAATAATTCCGAAGATTCGTCTAACTTGAAGTGCATTTCAAGTGTTTCGGATAGGTACGTTGGGCTGTGACTACAAATCATCCCCCGGGCCCATAACCTTCCCAAGAGGTTATAATAGGTTAATGCTGGGTTCGTGGCTGCGATGACCTTCCCCTTCTTCGCCTTCCGGGTCGAGATTCACTTTATCCAATTCCGAAGACTTTTTACCTCTGTTCCTTTTGTTCTGTGGTCTCCTAAAACTGGTGAGTCGCCAACATTTCATTATACTTCATCGTCCAAATAGGTTCAGCCGAATAAAAAAATTTTGAAACTAAAGAAAAATTGATTGAAGCGCGTTATAACATCATATGATATAGACCGTAGGATATCCAACGCTCCCAATGTAAGATAAACAGAATGGCTGCACATTTAATCGTGTATTGTCCTGTCCCTATAATATGATGTTCAGATTAATTAATTTATAAAATAGAAACGTTTTTAGCGAAAAATTGTTGTTTCAAATCCATGTAAATGAGAACCTATATTGCATAGATTTAATTTTGTTGAGATCAATAATCCACAGTGGATGAACCTCATAGTGGATTGATGAAAAAATACAAGAAAAAAAAAAGTTTTTGTAAAGTTATTTCTGTAAATTTAACGAGTTCATCTAATTAACTCGGTTTTTCTTCCGGTGCCATAATATCACTCGATGAAACTCTGCGTTTTTTTACAGAATTGTAGCCTACAGAAGATCATCTATCTACTCGTAGAAGCTATCCCACTTAGTTACTCAAAGTTCATCAAATATAGTCGTACATGATAAATTAATGCTCGTAGTCCTTCCAATTCTTTTTGTGATAAGCTAACACCGTCAGATTCAAAATTCGTGTCTTAAAAACTGTTAAGAAGGCACACGTGAATCATGCAGAACGGACAAGCTATTCTCACTTGTCACTTTTTGTACGGTTGATTTCAACTGCTCTTTCTCTCTGCATATTTTCAATATATGAATGCCGAACGTTTTTCAAGGTAGTGGAGTTTACGTACTTCTCGCATTCATTTTCTCGTATACGAAAATGGCCTTTCCAAAATGAGAAGAGGTTTTCGTAACGTGGAAACGCTTTTTGGAACGGGAAGAGTCAGCTTTACTCGTGCTCAGCTTTTTCGGGATCGTAATTACGAGACGACAATTTGACCTTTCTCTAGGATAACACTCTGGAATAAGCAGTTGGCATGGACACACACACCCAACAAAATCGCCAGAATTTTCCCCGTGCCGTTTTTTGTTGTAGATTTAACCTTTGCATTTGTCTTTCTTTCGTGTTTTTTCCCCGCACCTCAACCAGAAGGGCCATTTCGTTCTTGCTTTTGACGTTTTATCGAAGATTTCAGCTTTTTCATTCTAAATATTTCGTTTCAAGGTTCATTTTACACGTTTTAAAGTTTCTTGTTTTCACGGTTGAATCGTTTTTATATGGTGTAGAGGTAAGTGGTCGTTGTTTCTTAATTCCTATTATATTTTGGAAATTGTCTGCTGTGACAATTGATTTTTGAGCGGTGATTCACTTCTAGAGTCACGTTAACGTCTCTATAAGAGTTCTCTTTCTCTCGGGCTAACGAAAACGTTACGAGAAATCGATGCAAAAAGGTTAGCATTCATTGTGCTCGCTCTATCAGCTTTTTTTTTTTCTTCTTCATTTGGCATTAGCTTCGGCCATAGCCATGAAGCATTTTATTGCATATAAATTAAATTACAAAAAATGAAAAATCTATCAGCTTATTTTCGTGTTTTCGAGAAATATCAATACGGGAAATACTAAAACTCTCCAATAATATCTGTTTCACATTGGCCAATGCCAATATTGGCAATGCTCTGCGCATACTCTTGTCCTCGTCTTTGAACACTCGTCACTTTCGAATCATCTGGTCTTCAACGCTCTCTCAAACTGTCTTCAGAGTTTCATAGAGGGAAACTAAACTTATTAAACCACCTAACTAAACCTACCGTCATACCTACTATAAATCAACTGTATCTCTGCGAATATTGTTCGTGATAAATAAAATACGCTTATAGGCACAATCAGAGTTCTATATGGTTTAAAAAATATTCCTACATGTTCTAGGAACACAGATTACTGCAAGAAATGTATCAATCGAATTTGTGTATTTAAGCTAATTTAAAAATGATACACCTTACTGAGCTGGCAGATGAAGGCATCATTCTGTTAAGACAGTCGAAGGTCGTATTCTGCGGTTTTACTCATCAACCGCTAGATCCTTTTTGAGCCCAGAGAGACCGAAATAGAATTACCACCACAGAGGAGTTTAAAAATAGACTCAGAGGTGACTCATTTTTGATTTTGAACACTTGGAATTCCTGTCACCTTTTTTTCATTTCAATTTTCCACCATAGGTAGGGGATTGAGGCAGTTTTTTCAGTACCACGGATGGACCCGCTTACCAAAAATTAAATAAATAACTCATCTTCAGAATTTTCTTTCAATTAAGAATTTATAAGGCCGATTTTGAGTAACTAGGTGGAATTGCTTTTGTCGGTCCATTTGCTTCACTATTCAGTAGACAGTACTAATTGATGTTTAATATAAATAACTTCTAATCATTTCGCTCCATCATTTAGTCTCCTCTGCGTTGATTGATAGATGATAAAACGCGTTCGAAGGACGTTGAACTTGAGTCTGCAAATGTAGTTTTGTGTCGGATAACAAATCCGTGAGAAATCGGTCTTTGAAGGGAAATGCCGATGTTCGAGAGAACCTGTTCTAAAAGTGCGGTCCGCTACTTTAGCGTAACCCCCAATTTTTGCTGGGGTGAGCTGCCTTGCTAAGCATATTAAACCGGTCTATCTATAAATTGCAATCATGCGCTCAAAAAGGGTTCGGATTAGTACGAAGAGTGCAAAAAAAGAAGGTTCCCACCGCCGGAATCATTGAAGTTTTAATGCATATCCATTTTCGTGAGTAATCAGATGGTAATGGAGGGTTTTAGGTGAATCCGAATAGTTTGAGTGAATAATTGACGGTCTAAAAAAAATCCTAACTGTATTTCAATGCGTTTAGCTACAGAATTGGTGAATTTCGTACCTGCCATTCAAAATCCCTTGAAATAGTTTCAATACAATTCGAATACGTTGTAAATGCTTATGTGTGATGCTTGATTGTTTTCATCAGCTTTTGCAATCAAATGTCATATCATAAGTAGCAAGAGTGCTGCTGAAAGAAGAGACTGAAACGAAGCATATCGAAGTTAATTTATTGTTGCAGTAATATGGAATGGAAGATGACAAGGCGATGCAATAATTCTCTCATATTCATCGATTATAAGAGAATTTCATTCCAGCAGAGAGCCTTGAGTCATTAATATTTAAGGTGGGATATATGTACAGGGTGTCCCACGGGAAGGTAGAAAAAATAAATAATTTAATAATTTCCCCATAATTTCCCCTGAATACAGCGTAAAAAATTGGAACCAACGCCATTCTTCTTAATTTTTTTACGTAGATGGCAGGAAAAATACTTTCGCGCGCACCACTTGCGTCAGAAAAGGCACAAACAACATAAACTTTGTTTTTTCAAAAGGGAACCTCCATTTTTTTTATTGCTGCTTCGAATCCTACGTGAAATTTTATGAAGAAATGTCCCATCATCGATTTTTTAAGTGCGCGTAAATGGGCGCAACTCCGCTCTAAAAGTTCAAAAATCATGGAATACTGAGATTTTGAAAATATTCAATTGCCACATGTAATACATGATTATTAGGTATTTTTTCTAGCTGAACCCCGTAATGACGTTCATTTATTGATATTTGCAACACCAACTTGGGGAAAACACCAAAAAATCGACCAGAATCGCACTTACCTATAATACACATTTCCACACATCAGAAAGCGTACTACAATGTAGATTTTTCGGTATTTTCTCAAGTCGGTGTTGCAAATATCAATTAATGAACATTATTACGAGGTTCAGCACGAAAAAATACCCCAAAATCATGAATTACATGTGGCAATTGAATATCTTCAAAAACTCAGTACTTATTTCACAATTTTTGCACATTTAGAGCGGAATTGAGCACTTTTGGAGCGCAGATTCCTTCAAGGATATGCCTCAAATGACTTACCGCCAGTAAATAAATATAGGAGGAATAGTGTCTCATAGGCATCTACGAGTTCAGCGTTCAGAAGTGCAGCGGCCTGGTTTACACCGATGAGAGCGTCCACGGTGCAAACTATGTGGCATTGTTATTGGAGGCTCTCATTTTACCTCTCCCTATACGTCTCAATCCTACACATGTCAAGGGCACGCAGAATGAGAGTCACAAATTTGTGTCTACCGGCTGATCTGTAAGCAGTGCACAGAAGATCAGCATAGAAGCTTCTACGTTGAGAAAGCAACTCAACTAAATTTGAGAATAAACAACCATAGAACTTGCTTAAACTAAGCAATACCTCTCAATCCTACACATGTCAAGGGCACGCAGAATGAAAGTCACAAATGTGTGTCTACCAGCTGATCTGTAAGCTGTGCACGGAAGATTAGCACAGGAGCTTCTTTGTTGGGAAAGCAACTCTTGCTTAAACCAAGCTCGGCCCCTGCCATCAATGCTGCATGCGAGATCACACAATCATACAGAGACATTTATCGAATGCTTCGGAGTGAAAGTTCTGAAGCAGATACCACAACCAACGGTTGACAGACTGCTGCAGCAGTCTTAACGGGCTCATAGGTGGGTACTGGGATCAATGAGGCCTCCTGGTTTCAACCTAAACGATTGAGCTGCACTGAATTAAAAGTAAAGATGCTTACAAGGTTACGAGCTTCCCAGAAACACTTCAGGCCCCGTTGTTCAGAAAAAACCATTAATCTTATAATTTTGAAAAAGATTTACTAGAAATATAAAATCACTCTTTCATCTTTACATCTTTATACTTGTCAAATTTCTATAATTTAAGTTAAATGAGTTATTTAAGTTCATTTATACTTCAATTCCCCCGTGTACTGTTCAGGAAGTCAGTATTTGTGTCCGTTTGTTGTTGCCAAGTAATGAATTGTGATGCGATATAGCTTCTGTGACTGCTGAATCAGCGAAAATAATCGTCGAATAATTAGATAGTACAGTTTTGCGTGATGTTGAAGGAATGTAATATATTGATTGTTCTACAAATTTCCTTTCTTTGATTTAGCGAAATCAAAAACCTCTTCTGTGCTGGCGATGTGCTAGTTTTGAACATTTATTTTTATCGTGATGTTCAAAATTTAAATTTTGCTAAACCGTAACATACCTACTATATTATTTACAAACATAATCATAACTGAGGATCCATCTAAACGAATTTTCCAGGTCGATGAAGTGTGATATCAATGTCGGTAGAATTTTCTGTTTGTTTATAATCGAAAACTGGTGCTGCTTCGAGAGCAATGAAATTGTTATGGAAATTTTTCTATAGAAAATTTTGAATATGATCTGTACGGATCTGTGAAAGGAAGAGAACCTTGTTAGTTCTGGAAACTCTGAAGCCCAGAGTGAATGTAAGCTGATTCTAAAGCTTCCGTAGTGTGAAAGCGAAATACAGGATGGCTGCTTGAAGAAAAAAAGTAAAATTGCGATTGAATTACCTCATTTCTGCATGGTGAGGGATAGCTACATGATTTGCCAAAAGCTAGTTGCTTCGTCGCACAATGGTCGATACTCGCGTGTTTAATATTTGAATATCAAAACATATACCTTATCTGTTCTATTTATAAATGCCTGTGTTTCCTGTGACGCCATAGCGAGAGACGTTATGATGTATTGAGGTGCGATGCATAATTCCATCCCTACTGAACGTACGGCTTTCAAATCTAAAACAGCTAAAACAATTAATGAGACGGATAGGTGTGAGATAATTGTGTGTATATTTTGTATGCTTCGAGGCTAATTTCAAATTTTTCAACCCTCATCTCTCCCATACTATTTTACTCTTAGGATGTATGAGCTTGAGTGTAGGAGTTCTAGGAGTTAAAAAAATAGCGTAACCTAACACTAGCGTTTTGGAGCAATGGGAAAGTTTTTTCTGAGCCACCCTTCATTCCCCCAGGTGCTCTTCAACAATCTCAACTATGTACTCGTATTAGTAAAACCTCTTGCTCCTACTGCGTCTCCTGACTTTCTACACAAGACGTTTTGAGCAAAAACAAATTTTATGTATCAAAACAAAATAACAGCGAGGAATTCGGGGAGCAATGTCCCGTGGAATGTTATTTTCTAGATTCTGCCGCCTTCCTTGAGACTTTCATTCCAAATGACGTAACTCCCGCCCGCCTCGTCTGATCCTTTTTCTGGACATGATTTCACGCGGCGAATGGAGAGAAAGTTGGCAAGGTCCTCAGCTTGTAGTTTCATGATAGAGCTTGTTAGTTGGTGTGTTTTTTTGCTAGTCCAAATACACTGGAGTAGGCACGAGATGTTTTTCGAAATGTCTTCAGGGAACCACTTATGAATATACGAGCTCTAGGTGGAGTCATAAGTAAAGTAACCAGGTCAAGACAAGACATATTGTTAAATAATGCACTCATATTATTACATGAGTATACAGAATTATTCATTGTTCGGTGTGAAGAGAGTGAGAGGCTGAAGCCGACTAATAGTATATTAACATGATGTCAATCAAACTAACACAGGTTTAAATTTATTCCATTGTAACGAATAATTTTGAAACCCGAGTTATTCTTTACGTGGGTACAAATTACACTTACCCAATATCCCTAATTTCATTCATCAAATTTTGGAAGCACTAAAATATCGTTGAAATGAGCAATTTTCTTTTGCTTAGAAAAACACGAAGATGAAAACAGCAGCTATACCAGTCACCCAACCACTGGTGGTTAACTGCCATAC
This sequence comes from Adelphocoris suturalis, assembly GCA_030762985.1. NCBI lineage: Eukaryota > Metazoa > Arthropoda > Insecta > Hemiptera > Miridae > Adelphocoris > Adelphocoris suturalis. Next base: position 5,252,894 of record CM061049.1, read on the forward strand.
TAGTAATGGCATTTGGGGAAAAAAGTTGCTGTTCAGCATTATCTCGGCAGGTTTCAATATGGTTCAAATATGCTGGGATAGTTCGATGAAAACAGCCTCTTGACCACATCATCTGCTTGGTGTGCCTCACTTGAAGGCCTGCACTGTTGGACATACCGTGATGATCTCCATTGGTTACCAGTTCACGACAATCACACGTCTAAGGGAGATTGTCTCTTCTAAACGCAATGAAACTGAAATTTGAAGAATTATATTATCCAATAGCTGTCATAACTACGTACTTGTAAATCATTGAGCCATTAGTTCTATAATTTACTAACTCCGATCAATATTAAATTGGGCAGAATCATAAGGAACACACATGGAAACCCTTTTATTAAAGATCCCCTAATAATAAAATCTACGAGATTGGAAAGGTAGATTACCAGTTTCCTAGAAGGGTATTGCGATTGAGTTGAATGTCCAAGTATTAGGGGTAGTAAGTAATGCTAAAATAAATTTTAAAAAATAGAAAGGTACCATAAATTATTTTTGTATTTGGTTTAAATTCCCTGCATATGAATTCAAATATGAACCAACTCTCAAACTACCCATCATGGAGATGACGAAATGAGAAAATGAAATGTTCTATATTTAGTTTACTATTAATATAAGTTGAACAAGTATTACAAAACTGATTAAATTGCTTACTTCCATTGAACTTAAGTTTAGACATCCTGCACTAAACAGCACTGATTTGCTCTATGGGACCACTACCCAGGGATAGGGAAAAATATAGGTAGCACGCACTTTGGGTTAACTGTTTTTTTTTATATTAATCAATAATAATTGAGAAAAGAGGAAAGGTGGAACTTGACAAGACCCTCCATTGGAGGGAGAGGTGTACTCCAGAATAATGTACAGAATAAGCACCTTACATCAACAGTGAAATTTATGTTATGAGAAATTTCGGACATGACAAACACCTTCGTTTATTTTTATGAAACAGTAGGAACACAAAACCGATCGGTCGGAGCCTAGAAAGATACTCCTAAGTAGCTGTCTTGTATTTCATTCTGATCACGTCCCACGATAACCAGCAGCAGCCAGGTAATTCCGAGGTGATTATCAAGAATTCCTCGCCTACTTGAGCTAGGGAGGGTTGTGATTCTGAAATGTATTCAGTATTCACGGTAATGTCGCCAACGCGATCGAACGCTCGAGCCTGGTCCTTGAGGAATCCCAGCGGACACAATGCGTCATTCATTATCCGGCATGGTGTGGACTGCCAGCACTTTTACTGCTTGTGCGAGTATTATTTATACATCATGTTCTCATTATTCATAAATGTTAGAAAAGTAATAATTTATACGCTGATTGGATTGCGGATGCTTCGGGTGACCCAATATCATAAAATCGTTGATCATAAAAACGTTCATTAGCCTTTTTTCCTTAAGGTAAAAAACGTGGGTCTTCTCTGTTATATCCCCGCATTTACAAACTATTTTCTATAAAATGAGGATTGATCGGATTGATGATCCCAATCATTTTTACGTCCATTGTGGTCAAATAGATCAGAATACTGTGTATAGTTTGGTGGTCTGGATGGTCGCAAGCTCACATCTAAAAAAATCGTGTGCGTCGGACCACACGGTGGAAGTTATACTTCTGTGGCCATTCTCATACACCCACTCACGCACACAAACAGACAGGATATATAAATGAAATATAAGACATTTTTCAATATTATTCAATATATTTTTCAATATATTTATCTTCAATATATTGAAGATATAATAATTGTAATTTATAGTATATACAATATATAATTTTATATATATAATAATATATATAATATATATAATTATAGTCTAACGGGCGCAAAGAAGTATAACTTCTCAGTGGGTAGAGCGCTCGACTTTCACTCGAGAGGTGCCGTATAATCGATAGTTCTTAAAAATTTGTTCTTACTTTTCAGCGTGACGCGGTTTCTCGACCAACATCCCATCCCAAAGTGTCTAACCCCACATCCCACCCCCTTACATAACATCAAGTAATCAATCCCTTAGTGAAAATTCAAATTAGTTGGACATGTAGGTCAGAATGAATGAATAATAAAGAATTAACGGAAATATGCGGGGATTTAACAGAAAAGGCCCAAAAACGCCTAGCAACAACGCAACAACATTACAAAAATAACAATGATTGATTCCCCTTGAAGGGCTCACAACCTGATTACTTCCACTGTTACTGACAAGTCTCATAATCTGATGCTCCATGATCCTGCACTGCTCATGCATCAAGAACTTCCACTTTTTATCATAATGGAAAAAAATTGAATTAGTTGCTATTTAAATGAGATGCAATAATTTAAATTGATGTATAACACACACTAACAACCCTATTTTCCGCCTTTATGCAGTAATAATGATCCGGCAGTGTTGAACTTTATAAGGTACCTATTAGGTTGTTATTTAAATGCCCGTAAGCTTTTATCATTTGGACACTGAAAATGTGTTTTATACGACCAAAGCTGTCAATCGTGATTATATTTGTCGTGCCCGACCTTTGTACTTTGTAGGTTTCCGAATAAATATATTTACAAGCTCTGGCACTCAGGACTCATTCTGTATAACCATCTTAAACCAACCACTTCCTTCTTTTCACAAACCTCACTTCCAGTTTGCATTCAATCTAATTTCTCCTCAGTGTTATAATATATCCAAATTTCAAATTATTTTAATCATCGTACGCAGCCACAACAGTATTCATAACCAATCACACTCCTCAATTGTGAGCGAATTTAATTATACCGTAAGAATTGGCTATTTCATGCATTTCCTTTTTGAGCAAGAGCAGATGCTTTTTATTTCCCAAAAAAGGTAATAGGTACATATAAATGAAGAACTCTTATGAGCTAAGCTAAGGTTAGGGTGGGGGAGATAGGGAGAGAGATAGATAGATAGATAGATAGATAGAGAGAGAGAGAGAGAGAGAGAGAGAGAGATAAATTTGCAAAAAAGTTTTAAATTCAAAACCTCTATATGAATAGGAGATTATTATTTAGAATACGTTTTTCTACCCTAAAATTGATAAAAACTGCAAAAAAGCTAGAAATCCTATACCTCTATATGAATAGGAGAATACGTTTTTGCCATTAAATAATACTTAACCATTTACTTGCACTCAAAAAGCTAAAATTTCAAAACAATTTAACATTACACAATACGATAATTCACGAAAATTCGCTCATACGATCATGCTACATGCCTGGAACATTTTTTGAAATTTTACCTATTTAATGTGCTCAAAAAAGTGCTGGCCAACGAACTCATCCTTTCGTTAAGAAAGCTTGACTTTTTGGCGCGAGAACGGAGTTTTTATCTCAATCCTAAGGAGAGTTATCGTCTGGAATGACATAGGTATATACATATATATATATATATATATATATATATATATATATATATATAACTTATGAAAAAGTATTAAACTTTAGGATTTGTTTCAGAATACCTCAAAACGGATTTCAATGAAGAAATCTTTCAAAAATTTTGATTTATAATTTTCTGAGCCATTGCAATAGCTTCTTTTTTAACGAAAATTCGCCAACACTCCTATTGAAGTCGGTATGAACTTACGGAATGAGAGCCTTTCTCTTCAAGTTCCGACGTTTCGCGTCAAAACCTTCACCAGCCGGCCTCAAGCAACTCTGTGACCGGGGGAAGGCCGAGTTCCAAGAAGCCGGCATGACCTCTCCGAGTCTACTTAGCAGGTTTGCCGCAATCTCTAGACATGTCCTTATCGATATCGTTTTTCTGCTTCCTTTTTTTTCCTATTTTCTTTTTTTCCTGCTTCTTCTCGCGGTCTTTCTCTTCTGTCGACAGGCTGTCCATCCTTCGGGCCGTCTACCTTATTTTCTTCGGCCTTTTTCTCTTCTCCAAGTTCCTCGAAAGGTGACGTCGAAAGGTGTCACAGAGTCACTGGGACGGTATGTCACGAGAAGCCGGAACTATTTTTCTTCTTCATTTTATCTGTCTTCCTATACCGCCGGCCTATATAATAATTATTGGCCATCTTGCTTTTGCCAGCTAGAGAAAAACGGCTGTACAGGGGGTGGCCGCCCACCAACTTTAAAAAGGGCTTATTATGGACACCTGTATTTAATCCTTAAAGAGCTTATTTGTTGGTAAAACACATGTGCAGTAGGGTGCCCACAATATTGAGAAAGGTGGAATTTTGATGACCTCCACCCGAAATTTGGTTTAAAATGTCAAACAAATGACCCCTGAATTTTTTCAGATTTTTTACATAACAAAAACCTACTCCGGTAGCTCGATTTTGATTTTTGAAATACGCTTTTTTTTCCAATATCAGATTTTTATAATTTTTCAATGAATTTTGAAAAATTGTCAATTTTGACATGATTTTGAGATTTCAAACTATCAAAAGTTGTTGCTGTCGACTTGTTTTGACTGCATATTGAGTTTCAGCGACCCCAAAAACGTAGTATAAGAAGTTTCACTATTTTACAAAGAAGTTTCTAAAAGTTATATTCAAAAGTCTGATATTGGCAAAATAAGGGTATTTCAAAAACCAAAATCGAGCTACCGGCGTAGGTTTTTGTTATGCAAAAAAATCTGAAAAAATTCAGGGGTCATTTTTTTTTTTTACATTTTAAACCAAATTTCGGGCGGAGGTCAACAAAATTCCACCTTTCTCAAAATAGCGGGACCCTACTGTGCAGACCGACCAACCGACCGACCGACCGACCGACAGACCGACCGACCGACCGAGTTTGAAATTATGGGCAAATCGCCTAGACCTTAACCAACAGCACCGGCCAAGCCTACCATTGGAAAAGTAACCTAGGCGAGTAGCCTAGTTTTACTTTTGTATTATCATAATATCTATGTGTCTTTATTGAAATAAATCTATCAATATATAAAAAAATCTTATCTATTCTCTGAAAGTTTCTTTACTATCATTGCTCCTAAACCACATAATTCTCAAATCTTCAAACATAATTCGTTACTCAAAAATCTTGGACTTTCCTGATGAATTCCGATTCCTTGTTTGTGTCCACAGAACAACCGAGCTAGATGATTTTTTAAATAGATTCAGCGGGTTATACTCAGGCCTAGATAGTATATAATGAAACCTACGCTCAAAGATCGATAGAGGCCTCTGCAGATGGACAAATGACGACTGTTCAAAACGTCTTCACGCTCAAATTTTGCGGGTAGTCGAAAACTGATCATAAGATGATTCTGCGAGAATTACATCGTAGTCAGATCAACAGAGGTCTCAGAACTTGTTCAAACATGAAATCCTGCAAATTGCAACCGCAATCAAGATAATTACCAATAAATCACACCTTCGAAATGTCTTTTGCTACTGCAAAACTTTTTTTGAATCAATATATTGATAATCCCATAGATACCACGTTCTAAACCATCGTATTACAGATACAACGAATCCCATATGCCACATCTGGCTTGGCAGATACTATTACGTTTAATATTACCTCCGGCCACTTACGTACTTTGATGATTGGTATTGTTATGCCTGAAACGTAAGCAATACTGGGAATGGATCAAGCAACTAATTTTTATTTCGTTAGAAAAATGCTAACAGATTCTAGGCTATTCTAGGCGCATACACTTGAGAAACTATCCTCTTTCCCATCTATCCCATATATTATTAAAAGCATTGCAAAAATTGCAATAGAATTCGTGTGACCTTTCCGCAAGAAGCTCGATAATTTTAGATCGAAAAAAAGGTATTCATAATAGTAATAATAAACCAAAAACAGAATAAAATCGATTATAGCACATTTTTGCCATTGAAATCCATTTTGAGGCATTCTGGAACGAATCCTAGAGTTTTCTAGGAGTAGGCAGATTTTCGCCAAAACATCAAGCTTTCTAAACGAAAGGATGAGTTCGTTGGCCAGCACTTTTTGAGCGCATTAAATTGGTAAAATTTCAAAAAAATGTACTAAAAAAATCATTAAAAACTGCCAAAAACGGCTAAAAATTGTTAAATTTATATTTTGTGGCAGAATATTGCTCAAACAAAGTTTATTAACTATAAAATAGAACATTAAAAAACTGATGTACAAAAGTATGCTGAAAAAGTACTTACTTAAAATTCATTAAAATTTGCTAAAAATCGATAAAAACTGCAAAAAAAGTTAAAAATTCAAAACCTCTCTATGAATAGGAAATTATTATTTGGAATACGTTTTTTGCTATAAAATTAATAGCCAAGAATTTTCTTGCACTCTTAAAGCTCAAATTTCAAAACAATTTAACATTATTCCATACGATAATCTACGAAAAATCGCTCATACGATTATGCTGCATGACTGGAACTTTATAATTCGAAATCAACGATAAGTAATGCAGTACCTCCATATAACTCACACTTATACTTCAACCGCTCTATTTAGGTAAAGCCGACATGTGGGGTAAAGCCAGACGGAGATAAAATTAGAATGAATGGCAGGAATTGTTGGATCTCATGATGCAGTTCCGTACAAAAAATTGAGATATGTGCGGATTGACAAGGGTGAAGAACCAAAGTTTGACGTCAAATACCCGCCAAGGGGGTGTTCGGGGCCCACGTGTTTCCCACGGCTCGTGACGTCACACACGTGTTTGTACGAGCACGAGACGTAAATTTTTTTTGACGACGGACGTCATCGTTCCTAAGGCTCCCATCCTCTTCATGACGTCACAGAGTTTTGCCTGTAGACATCTTTCTTTAATGTTAAAACCTCCTAAATGGGGAGTCGGGTTTCAGATCGGATGAGTTTCAGTTTCGATCTGTACTCGGATATCTAAACATCGGGTGACTTTTTTGTAGTTTCATAACGATCGAAAAGTAACGGATAAAGTGCAAGGGATGAAATGGATTCCAATAAATTGCTGCAAGTAAGATCACCTACAAGATTATTATAGAATTTTGCTTCTCAATTTGATCAAAATCAAAATTTCCACCTTCCTATTGTGTTTCATATCATTCGTTTTCAATTTACGTGATGTTTCTTTTTGTGCAGTGGTCGTTCCTCGTCCCGAACAAAACTAAATTATTATCAGCCCGATTATATTTACTTACTTGAAATTCTCACTTCTTGACAAGATTATGAAAATTCGATTTGTTTCACCAATATTCAATTAAAATTAAGGAAAAGAGATTGATTGATTGATATGTTTATTGCTCTGTATAATTTTGGACTATAAAGTCCACTCTTACAACTATACAGAAAAATATATAAATGAATGCAATAAATTAAAAGTCAGGTGAAAATCATTACAGCGTAGATATAACGTTATCTACGTATATAATATATACTCTCCTATGTAATCGCCTCAGGTTTCGTAATTTCTCTAAATTGTTTCTTAAATGATGCCACGGTTTAATAAACCAGGGTGTTCATTCAGCAATTTGACACTTTGAATGGATCGTTAAAATGCTGAGATTTTGTGGTTTTTTCCTTTAAATTATCTATTTAACTAAATGTTGTTAATTATATAGCAGCGCGAATCAAATAAGAATAGGTAATTTACGAAAAAGAAAATCTTTAAAGTTGTAACTTTACCTTGAATTTTGATGACTTTCCAGAATTCAGGTGGATTTGTGTCAGACAAAATTCAACTCTCTTGCCTATTGTACCCTCGATTTTGTTTTTATTGGGTAAATTATGGGGGTTAAGAGTATAGGTACTCAACCGTAATTGAATACACAAGATGCAAAAACTTTATAAACCTAAATACTCCCGTGATCAAAGGTTTTTCGAAAACATTTTCTGAATTGAGTTTGTTTAGAAGTCAGTGGTAGAATCGAATTTTTGGATATTTATGTATACCTACATCATCAATTTTTGTTGACAAGTTTTATTGAGCCAAGAAATAACAACTTATAAGCAATATTCATGTGATAAATTATTATACATTTTCTTAAGATCTAATTTACTTCACTTCAGACTTATTGTTCTGATGATTGAGCCACTAGTCTTGACGTTCATTTTATTTCACTTAGTTCATGCGGTTTAGTTCTTTCAAGTCTTCTAAGTAGATCTTGTCGGTGTCAAGGAGCTGGACGACATCCTCGTTAACATGATCTCTGAGCCTCAAAAGGTGATTGACGGCTTGTTTGCGGATAAACCTCATTGACAGTTTCAACTTTCAACTCATACTGTAATCTGTCGTTTCTGAAGTATCTGTATGCGTCAACGCAGGTACGCAGAACATTACTCTGAAAGCGCTGAATAATGTTGCGGTTACTTTGTGCAACGCACCCCCACAGTTGAGCACCATATGTCCAGACAGGTTTGAGGACCTGCTTGTACAATATGAGCTTATTGTGGATAGACAGTTTTAAGCACCTTCCCATACGCCAGTACATTTTCCTGAATTTGATAACTAGCTCAGACTTTTTTGTACTGAAATTAACTTCTTTACTTCAACAACTTGACACAGCTTACAGCTCCTAGGGGTGTGTGAACAACCGTAGGAACGAAGGATGAACAGTAAATGAGTAACGTCCTTTGGAATTTCAACCTGTTGAGTCATTAGATCGTGTTGAATCTCCGAAAGGTCGTTCCGCGAATCCTCAGTGAAGATCATCAGAGATGAAAAGGGTCACGCAAGACTTTTGTGTTGCTTCCCGCGCTCCTCGACACCTATGATTTCGACCGCCGCTCACATAAATGCAGGTTCCATTGTTTGAGAATGCGGTTCTATTATAATTTTACTCTTAGAGGCGTTCTCTTTGAGTGATGGGTTTTCCCTGGGGTCCTCTACCAGGCCCATTACCAGGATTTCATTGAGTTCGGGAAGTTAATACAGCTTATCTCGGTGAAAGCCGATTTCAATGACTTTTGGTTTACCATTTTCAATTATAAATTCTGTAATTGTAGTGCAATGCTTTGGGGATGGACGGACGTGCATAATTAGGGGTCGTAGTTACGGGAGTATCTTTGATTTGTGTAAAATTACTAAGCGTCAGCGTTGTTTGTGACAATCTTCCGATTGTCGTGATCCAAATTCTTGATATTCTATAGTATATTTCAATCTTTTGATGTAATTTTGGGATTCAGGTGAAATAATTAGAACAAGATTTCAATCACTGGGATAATTTATTACACTTTTCTTTATATCGCTCCAAAAGAAAGGTAATAAGGGGTTTTTTTTTCTATATAGCCTGTCGGTTGATTAGTTTCTTATATTCACTTCTTTTAAAGGTGAAAGAAATACCGCAGGAGAGAGAGAGAGGTATGCGGGATAGCAATGGATTAGGTATTAGTATAAACAATGGGAGTTTATGTAAGATTATTGCTATTAACGCAAAATGTAAGAGAGAGGTTGACTCACCGTTCTGAAGGTTCAACAGCGATTGATTGCAAGCGGACCGGTGGACGTTGGGGATACCAACGGGCACGCCGCACAGTGGGGCCAAGATGGAAAAAAATCCATTTTTGCAAAGTGACTCAAAAATGGATGTAATGTGGTTTTCTCAAAGTTTATGACCTGTAGAATAAGGGAAAAGACCTTCGGTGGCTAAAAATTGTTTTCACTACCAAATTGAGGCTGAAACATGATATTTCGAGATTTTAAGCTTTTTGAGAGTATAATTTGGAAATTGCCTACCGCATTCTATGTGATTGAAAAAAATCCTAAATTGTATAATGTTGGCAATATATTCATGTAGTATCGCTAAGAAATACTAATTATTTTTTCAAAATATTATGGCTTGAACATTGGCTCCAGATTTGGGTTTTTAGAGCGAAATACAGCTTGAGAGGCATGGAAAAAACGAGCTTTGCCTTCCTTTGGTTCGGCTCATTTTTTTTTCTTGAAGTTCTGACCATTATCAAGAAGCTGTACAAATTTCATCGCCGTATTCCACCGTATTCAGGTGTAGTGGATTAAAATGTGATCAAAGACATAGCGAGACCGTCTTTGCCGTCACACATTAGATTGGTCAATTTTCTTAAAATGTGTTGAAAAAATCACTAAAAATGGCTAAATATGGCTGAAAATTATTGAATTTATATTTATTAGTGGAATATTGCTCAAATAAAGTTTATTAACTATAACATTGAAAATTTTACGTTCAAAATTATGCTGAAAGATTTAATTAAATTTCATATAAATTTGCTTAAAAAAAAAAAAAAACTGAAAAAAAAAAATCCAAAATTTTTTTTTTGAATAACAGATTATAATTTTGAATTATTTTTTTGCCATAAAGACTAATAGCCAACAATTTCTTTACACTCAAAAAGCTCAAATTTTAAAAGAATTTAACATTATACAATACAATAATTTACGAAAATTATCTCGTATGATCATGATGCATGATTGGCACTTTTTCGCTCCTTCTTTGGAATTGACGACGAAGCTATCATTTCGCCTGAACATCACGAATTCATGTTACGAAAATCGGTCACGAAATTACGACAATCAACTCAACTCAAATCGGAAATTCAACTATGAGAATCAATATCTTTTCAAGATGCAAGAACGGTAAAAAAATGCGCCGAAAGTTCACCTTTTCAAGGTCTAGCCAATTTGACTTTTACTTCCAAAGATTCTTCCATTAAGTGAGGAAGCTAAGGAATTATTAATTTTGTAGAAGTTTAATCGCTTAACATTAATTTAATTATTTTTTATACTGTATTTAAAACTGTAAAGTCTGTCTGTAGACCCCCTGAAGATGATGGAATAAACCGTCGAAAGCTAGGGAACAAAATTTACTCAATCACCTGACCGAATCTCGATAATCAGTAACGCACTTTGCCGAAGCTAAAACCTACCTATATAATATACCTACATACATATTTATAAAGAAACCTTAATTCAAACAACCATTATCACCGTATTCCACGACCTCTGAAACTAAAAAGACAACTTTTTCAACGAAAAGTTGGTAAATGATCACAGTAAATTTTTCACACCCTTTCCCACTTTTATTAACTTTAATTTTTTTCAAAAGTCACAAGATTTAGTGCTAAAATAATAATTTTAAACTTCAGAAAACATACTTTTCTAATGTATTTTTGTATTCTGAATCGAATGAAACCATTCCCAAGTCAAAACACTCATTCATTTCAAAGATAATGATTTTTTTCCCATTTTTGGCCATTCGGTCCTTACGGTGAACGAATCACCGTAACAGTTTTCGATAGCTGTAACACGTTTTATGAGGAAATGGTATGGAATCAGGGGGGAAACGTGGAAATGACGGAGACATTCCTGGCACATTTACAACCTCGTGGTTATTCAAATGATTATTTACTTATTTCCCCTGGACCCAAATAAAAACGATGAGTTCTTCTAACTACCTAAATGTTCAATGGTACACTACGGATGCTCTACGGAAACTACGTGTTCACTCACAGAGGGAGCAGAAAATTGTCGTTTATCAACCTGCACGGCCAAAACGTTAAGTTCAACTAAACTCCTTGCCAAATCAAGTAGTTCTGTAACCAATTAGCTGGGGACATTTTCACCACCAAAGCATGAATAAAGTAAAATACTGTCTTCAGCATTCAAACAATTTATTGGGTGATCAGAATCATATATTTTGAGGTATCCCATAAAAGCTTAAGCGGGAAACTTATCAATTGCTTTGTCAAAAAAGTCCAGTCATGCAGCATGACCCCATGAGCGAATTTTTGAAGAAATCTTCGACATTTCAGTCGCCATTGATCGTGTTGAGAAATTTTAGTTTATGATTTTGATGGACAAACATGGAAACAAATTATTAACACATGCACAGAGTAAACTCATCAGTTGTGATTACATTTTTTTTTTTTTTTTTTTTTAAGCACCTACTACCTACGTTTTAAACAGCATGGTTCTAAAATTGGTTATACAGGGATACTTCCATAAGAGTAGTTCAATCTGAATTTGGACAATGTTTCTTGCAAATATTACCGATTTTTACAACTAGCGAACGGCATTATTTCGATTTTTGACTGATTTTTCAACTTCGAAATTTTTGAAAACTTTATACATATTCTTATAGGAAATTTTACGCTGATTCCGAATATACCACATGTTAGTATGCTGAAAAAATAATTTCGCACAACAAATCGCAAAAAACAGGCTATTTTGAAATTTTTGACTACATTTTTGAAAATTTCAACCCGAAGATGTAATCCGATCATGCTGGCCAACGAACTTGAACTTTCGTTTTGTGTCCTTAACATTTTAAAATTAGTTTGAAGTTTCTAGCACAATTCTACGGACAGTTATCGTCTGGAATGACACACACACACACATATATATATACATATAATAAAGTTCCAGTCATGCAGCATGATCGTATGAGCGAATTTTCATAAACTATCTACCGTACTATAGTATGTTAAATTGCATTGAAATTGGAGCAATTTTAGTTGGCAGAAATGGTTAAAAACCAATTTTATGGCAAAAAACTTATTCTAAATAAAATTCCACTGATTCAAAAGGGATTTTTGATTTTTAAATTTTTTTGCAGTTTTTATAGATATTTTAGCAAATTTTAATGACATTTAAGTACGTTTTTCATCATAATTTTGAGCAAAAATTTTTAATGTCCTAGTTAATCGTTGAAAATTTAGTTTTGACTAAAATTCTGCAAAAAAAAAAAAAAAAATAGAAATTTAACGATTTTTGGCCGTTTTTAGCCATTTTTAGTGATTTTTTGGGAACATTTTTCGAAATTTGACCAATTTAATGTGCTCAAAAATTGTTGTCCAACGAACTCATCCTTTCTTTTGAAATGCTTGATTTTTTGGCGAAAGAACGAAGTTTTTATCTCAATTCTATCGAGAGTTATCGTCTGGAATGACACATACATATATATATATATATATATATATATATATATATATATATATATATATACATATATATATATATATATATATATATATACATATAAAAAAGCGTTAAAATCCAGGAATCATTTCAGAATGCCTCAAAACAGATTTCGATGAAGAAAATTTTTGAAAAATTTTGGAGCCATTGCAATAGCTTTATTTTCTAAGAAAATTCGCTAAAAATGCGTTAAACTTCAGAATATGATTCAGAATAGCCTGAAACGGATTTCTGCATAAAATTTTTTCAAAAATTCACATTCTACAAATTTTGAGGCGTGAGCAATAGCTTAATTTTCTTCAAAAATTCGCTAAAATGAAATCCAATGAACAACAAATTTCTCGATGGGTGCAAGCGTGAAAAATTGAGTTATTTTTTGGTCCAGAATGAGCGTTCGATTTTATTGGTGATGACTGTGAAATAGGTGATGACTTTTTCTTATTAAATGTTTACCTAGAAAAATCATTATATTCTAAGGTATGTTGAAAATGGCGGTACAAAAGGCGGATGGCCTTTTCTCAATGCATTATTGAAATCTACCGATACTAATTGAAATTCAAACCAGAAATGTTCTTACAAGGAAAATCCCAATTACATATTTGCACATGACTGGAGCAATTATTCTTTTAGAATAATTTCCTGAAGCTCTACTAAAATGTCTTCTTGTTCTAGTGGGGATATTTGCGGCTTATAGATACAATATTCAATGGTGTGTACACTAAATGGTTGTGGGAGTATTGTTTTCCACTCGAAATGTAACGTGCCCCTGTACGTATCACCTGAGTATCCAGTCTTCATGCCAATATATCCTCCTGAAAAGAAAACAAGAGTCGACATTTTTATCGTCAGATTTCGACCATAAAAATTATTTAGATTTGGTGAACCAACTACACATTTCCCTTCTGAAGTTTCAATCCATCTGGAAAACATGTACTATACAATGCTTTTTGCAGTTTTAAATATAGGTACATTTACTGCATATAGATTTTTATTTGAAGGCACTGAGTACTGTACCTGTATATCAACCTAAGACTCCTGAATCGACATCCATTAAAGATACTAGACAGCGACCTGACTGCATATAGCTTTTGCCATTCGTTATTGAACCTGAAAATAGCAACTTCTTTATTCTTCGTTCATGTACGTTGCATTATAAACAAAGGACTATTGGTTTTGTTTCAGATGCCTCAGCGAGTGCCTACGGGAGAGCTCAGCCCTGCGCCTGAGGACTACACGGCAGTCTTCGCCGCCGACTCCTTTGACCTCTCGTTGCTCCCAACCACCTTACAGGGTGTGGGCCTGTACAAAGAGACGGAATTCGGATTCCCCTGGTCACCCATCAAAGAAGAGTCTCTAGTTCCCCATCAAGAAGGAATACCCTGGTCACCCATCAAGGAAGAACCCTTGTCAGAGGAAGAGGGCGAGCTGGGGCCCATCCCTGACCACAAGCTGTTGCGAGAGGTACTCAAAGACACGTCTTTCCAGAAACGGTACAACTTGATACCGGTGTCTGTCGGGGAGCTGGGCACGGGCTTCAGGGCAGAGATGGAGGAGGTGTCCATGGACTTGGCTCAGGAGGAAATCCAGCCTGTCTTGTCCATGGCTATGGAGCAGCTGAAGACGGAAATCCACAGCACCTGCGCAGTCCTTGGCATATCCAGAGGTGAGTTCATACCTCATCAGGATAATATAGGACACGGTCATGGATATACATAATAAAAACAAGAACTGGTTGCAGTTGAGGCTGACAACGATTGGCACATAAATAGGACTCAAAAACTAAAGGCTAAAATTGAAAAAATTTAAAAACAGTGCTGGCAAGCATACAGAGCTAAACTAAACTAAAATCACAGACAAGTGGTCTGTGATTTTAGTTTAGTTTAGCTCTGTATGCTTGCCAGCAGTGTTTTTTAAATTTTCAATTTTAGCTTTTAATTGTTGAGCCCTATTTATGTGCCAACCGTTGTCAGCCTCAACTGCAACCAGTTCTTGTTTTTGTTATGACATTTAACTCACAATCCATGACCGTGTCCTATACTTTGACTCCATAGAAGATTCTTGAGCCCTTATGATGGTTTTATATTAACCGAAAGCTCGGTGATAAGGACTATTATTCGTTTTTGACCCTTATCCTTAATTTGACTTCAGATTATACAGTTAAGGTTGACTGATGGGATGTGGGGAGAACTTCTTTTGTGTGTGTGTGTCTTCGTTGATGGCCCAAAGCAAATGTTCATTTTCGCATATAAACTATTCTGCAGGTACCTATTCAGATAATCATGAAGTTATGTTTAGTCCACGTAGGCCATTCACGTTCGCGTTTCTTCAGCCTCTCCTTCTCATTACTTGTAACACGAAAACTTACCATAAATAATGCATAGGTACGTTACAGGAAACCCCCTTTCTTGTGAATGTAACTACAGTTCAGTCACACAGTAAACACAACACACAAAATCACACAATAAATGTCAGAAGATGAGGTTTCATTCCTTAAGAAATGTAACAGTCTTATTACAATGTAGCCCCCATGAAGTAAACGAGAGACAGGGACATAGTGTACAACTCTTGAATCGTAAGGGAGTAATGGTAACCTCAGCATTGTATACTTAATGATTCTCGCCCTCCTGTTTGTATAGAGGCGTCGCGTCGCCACAATATCATATTCAAAAATTTGCGTACTACATAGTTGAGAATTGTTTGGATGTCTGAACAAGTTTTATAAATCGCACTCATTTGTCCATGCACCTTTCTAGGTGACTTTTGACATTTTAGCTATGTAGTGCATAAATTTATCCATAGACTCAAAACTGAGGCAAGCAAAAAATTTCTTCGGGAATCTGTTGTGAATTTAAGCCAACCCATCGTAGACCTGCAAACCATAGCAGGTGTACAGCCTAGATACTACAAATAACATTATTGTGGTAATGATTTATTTGAATGGACACAACTTATCTTTATCATTTAAATTTCCGTTACATGTAAAACAAATTTGTGCATAAAAAATTTTACAAAAATCTGTATAATTCATTCTATAACAGCAAGACCTAGTAGGAGAGTCTAGAAATTATTTTTTCAAGTGGCCTGCGATTAGATACATAGGTACTAGAATACCAACTAGATAATGAACTTTAAAAAACGCGGCAGGCCGCTCGTACTTTCTCTCTTATGAGAGAACAGCTATGAGCATTGAAAATGTCTCAGTAATTTCAATGTTTTTTATTGTTTTAAATAGAATAACAATTAGAAAAAAATTGGTAACTCAACACGACGTGTAACAACAAGCTTAAGTTTGATTAAGTTTTAGCAATCTTGTTGTTGTTTGATTGTTCTGTTAATGAATTTTTAACTTTGTAAAAAAATAAATGAAATTATTTGATCGATAAAAAAAAAAAGCTTGTATTGACGTCGGTCGTCATGGTGACAACATCGTGCTTTGTTAGCATTCATGTTTTGTAGTTTTCTATCATTTTGCCCAAACAGTGCTTCACATGAAACTTAGTAGTGACAACTCGTACCGATTTCTCCAACCAAACATCATATGATTTATTGCTAGTATACACAACCATAACAACATCTAACTTGTTAATTGGTTGCGTGACGTTTTTTTCTTTGCGTAACAAAATTTCCGGTTGACCCGTCGACTAAGACATTTTCAATGTCAGTACTAGATCTGCCGAGAATATCCATCACGTGTGCGAGCCCGTGAAAATGATTTTTCTTCTCCCTCCGGCGGCAGGTGCTAATAAAATGTAAATTAGGTACGTCGTGCCGAGCTTTTGATTCCGTCCTTGAGGGAAAACCCCGAGAGAGGTCGCTTCGCCGCTCACTGTTGAAATCAAAGATCAAACAATCTGAAACAGTCGAGAAGAGTTGTGGGTTGATTCAATGAAGTAAATCGATTTTTCGCTTCCTTGTTCCCCAAAAGCGAGAAAGCATTGCATCCTTGCGGACCAATTGTAGTTTATCAATTTTCCATAAGTCTTTGGTACCAAACAATTTTTTTACGCACTCGCTCCTCTCAACTTCTAAATCACGTGACTGCAGATCGTGTATACTCAAAATTTCGACATAATTTTTGATCAAACCCAAAGGGTAAGATTTAAAGAGTTCAAAAATCACTATCTTCAAAACTTTTGAAATCAAACACTAATAAATCAGTTGAAATTTCCGTGCAATAACTTGGATGAAACCACTCGTTGCACCATACGATCAATTATTGTACATGCTCCTCAAGGACTCAAGAGAAAAGATTTGTTTAAATTAAATTGAAAAAATTAAAAATAAAATAATAATAATTATTATCTATAGATAAATAAATAAAATTATCAACACGATTGTTCATCACAAATTTTCTCAAAATTGGAGGACTGATGATGATTAGTCTCAAGATTATAATGAATAAATTAATATTTGTATACCCACTTTATTGATGATGAATTTCATCGAGATTGGATCAAATATAGCCACTGGGCATGCGCGAATGTTACATTTAGAGGCTTACAAGTTTCAACAGAATGCCATACGAATCAAGTATAAACTCAATGGTAGGTACCTGCATTGGAATAATAGGTACATTGTCTTCTGTGACGTAGGTACTTATTTTGTTTTGAAATATACCCACTAGACCTTGATAGGAGATAGATATTAATATGGACGGAAGATTTAACTGTTACAAACAAAAAAAACCCAAGAATAGTTGTCAGCTGTCTTTAATATTCTAGAAGAATCAGTGCTGCCAACCCGTTTCAGCGAAAAATCCCCTCGAATCCACGAAAAATCCCCAAAATCCCCAGGAAGAACCAGAAAATCACATAAATTTAAAGTGCCGTTAAAAGCGATTTTGGACACAATATTGATCACAAATTGAATTATTAATTAGGTAATAAAAGATCATATAACAAGGAAAACAATGTGAAAGAAATTAAAGAGCGGATTATAAGGAAAAAAAAAAGGAGAAACTACGTTACCAACATTAAGCAGGTACTTACGGTGAATCATGTTGTCAATAAAAGAAAACCTCGGTGGGTAACTTTATCACGAGTAATAAATATTAATAGGTTTACATCAGCATAACACGGATCACCAAAAAATGTAAACCAACAAGTATGACTAGTAAGTAAAATAGGAAAAAATACAAGTACACCCACTGTACATGATGTTGAAAGATCCATTTATTTGTCCTCCAAAATTTTGGAGAAAATCATTTTTCTTGTGATTCAAAGTCCTTCCCATTCCTACATCTTCACTAACTCTCGTCTGATATGGTTTGGCTAAATGACGTTTGTACCTGACACTGTCCGTGCGTGTCAATTTTCGTTGTTCTGAGAACGATCTAGTGGAGGAATCATTTTTGGTTTATTATTTCCAATAATAAGCCTATGTGATCGTATAGCAAACAATTTTTATAACCCCCCCCCTCAAACTTTGTCACTTTCCGTTTCAAGGTGCGTAGAATCCAAATTTGAAATGTCCGTCCGCCGTCCGGGCCATGAAAGGCCTAAGAATTGACTTAAAAAACCCGTTCTTTCGCACATAGACTCCATTTGGGGTCTAGTTGGTCCTAACGTTTAACCATCCCGATCGCTTTACTCGCATAGACGCTTTGGGCCAAAAACGGGCGAAAAAGTGTCTTTTTCGAGGCTTTGAGTGTTAGACTTACGCACGCGCGCACGCCTGGCACGCTTGGCAGGGCGTCACGGTGGGTGGTGAGGGGGTGAGCGGGGGGTGGAGTGAGAGGAAGAACAGAGGTGGATACTAGAAAAAAGACTGGCGAAATCCCCAGAGCATGCTGGTTACTATAGCTGCCAGAAATAATAAACCATTATGTCATAATTTGCAGCGTTTTTCATTTGTATTTATGGTGAAATTTACCTTTGATTCATATGTAAGGCGGTTAAAAAAAAAAAAAAAAAAAAAAAAAAAAAAAAAAAAAAACTCGGCGCTCCGCGCCTCGCCAGGGGGCAAGCCCCCTGGACCCCCGGTTACCTCTATTTACATACTTCGGACGAAATTATTGAAACACAGAATGTGTTTGCGTTGTCGCGCAACCAAGTGACAACCAAACAAGCGTCATTGTTTACTATTCATTTATAACATCAATTTATATAGTTATAGTATGAAACTACGAAAAAAAATACGAAATAAATTCGTGATAAATCAAGAGCGATTTATCAAGTAAATGTCCTAAAGAGGCTACATACGAAATTACAGCTTCCTAGAGTGTAAAGCATAGAAATTAGCTTTAAGAGCCACACATCTGATCCGGACCCTGAGCATCGTCAAGTAAATGTCCTAAAGAGGCTACATACGAAATTACAGCTTCCTAGAGTGTAAAGCATAGAAATTAGCTTTAAGAGCCACACATCTGATCCGGACCCTGAGCATCGTCAAGTAAATGTCCTAAAGAGGCTACAAACGAAATTACAGCTTCCTAGAGTGTAAAGTATAGAAATTACCTATTCAGATTATTTAACCTCCGCTTCACAAATCAAACCGTTTTCGTAATACTCAGATCACCTGCTATGAATCAAATCATCGAAACACAAGCTCAATGAAATCATCAGAAATTAACAAGCGGTTGCAATCATGTTCACAATATCAATTATTGAGAATGATCACCTGTGTGTAAACAATTATTTATATAACCATGCTCATAACTCAGTTTGTTGGACACGCACTTCGCAGTAGTTAACATAATATTGTTGGATAAATCGAGAGCTTTCGAACGAATGGTCAACGAATTTTGTGGGATGAAAAACGACGAAGTACCATTTCCCTAGCAACGACTCGGTTGTACGTGAAAATCATCCGTCACACATTTCGTTACCATCCCGCGTTCCATTTTCGGCTAGTTAGTCCATGGCTAAAACACATTCTGTGTTAAAAAATCAAGGATTGTCAGTGAAGCTCGAAAATCCCCCAGAAATCCCCTCCCACACTTCATCCCCCTGGGGCTCTGAGAGCCCTTAAAAATCCCCCACGAGGGGATAAATCCCCCGCGTTGGCAGCACTGAGAGGAATTTGAATTGATATCATGTCGGTATTACTCGCCAGGTAAATTTTCTTAACGTCACAGCCACTGAATTATGTATTAGGTATAGTTTCACTCAGTAGAGCTGCCTTGATAAGAAAGAAATTTCCATTTGAGGCTCGAGGTTTCAGTACGAGTACATATATCTCTCCATTATCAACAATATAGATGTTCAGAACGGTTGCATTCTAATAAGAAAACGGAACGGACAACAGACCTTGAAATGGGGATAGAAGTAGATATAATCGTGTTTACTCTCGCTTCGCGCCAGCTAGGTGCCTCCGAGTTCTCCTAATCGCCTTAAAATCGAAAGTCACTCGAGATCTGATTTACTTCCCGAGGAGTCACGACTCCGAACAGCAAAGCGAAAAAAAAAAACCACTTCGTGATCAAGGAAGGGAGGTACCTTTCAAGTAATGCTTTCAAGTTATTGTTCCACCGGTCTCTGATTACGTTTTCGCGGCGTATAAATCAATGGCGATTCACGAGCGAAACCTCCCAGATGGGTGGAGCACCATGGTGAAGTGATAAGACAGATCGGTGGAAAATTCCACATCGCTGTCACGTGTCCCGATCCACTCAGTAGAGATGCAACTTTACGTGCAAAATATCGATATCACAATTATCGAAAGGTCAACATCGTATAAAGGCCGTATCACACTTGCATTTTTAGCGAATTTTTGAAGAAAATTAAGCTATTGCTCTCGCCTCAAAATTTGTAGAATGTGAATTTTTGAAAAAATTTTATGCAGAAATCCGTTTCAGACTATTCTGAATCATATTCTGAAGTTTAACGCATTTTTTTATGTATGTATGTATGTATATATGTATGTATGTATGTATGTATGTATGTATGTATATATGTATGTATGTATGTGTCATTCCAGACGATAACTGTCCGTAGAATTCTGCTAGAAACTTCAAACAAATTTTAAAATGTTAAGGACACAAAACGAAAGTTCAAGTTCGTTGGCCAGCATGAAGGGATTACATCTTCGGGTTGAAATTTTCAAAAATGTAGTCAAAAATTTCAAAATAGCCTGTTTTTTGCGATTTGTTGTGCGAAATAATTTTTTCAGCATACTAACATGTGGTATATTCGGAATCAGCGTAAAATTTCCTATAAGAATATGTATCAAGTTTTCAAAAATTTCAAAGTTGAAAAATCAGTCAAAAATCGAAATAATGCCGTTCGCTAGTTGTAAAAATCGGTAATATTTGCATGAAACATTGTCCAAATTCAGATTGAACTACTCTTATGGAAGTATCCCTGTATAACCAATCCTAGAACCATGCTGTTTAAAACGTAGGTAGTAGGTGCTTTAAAAAAAAATAAATAAATAAATGTAATCACAACTGATGAGTTTACTCTGTGCATGTGTTAATAATTTGATTCCATTTTCGTCTATCAAAATCATAAACTAAAATTTCTCAACACGATCAATAGCGACTGAAATATCGAAGATTTCTTCAAAAATTCGCTCATGGGGTCATGCTGCATGACTGGACTTTTTCAGTTTTTTTCTCGCATTTTTTCATGCTTGAACGTGAAGAAGGCAAAGTGCTTTTTTCCAAGGTCAGCTGTGAATGTTGAATAGGAATAAGTACAAAAAGTCCAGTCATGCAGCATGACCCCATGAGAGAATGTTGGAAGAAATCCTCGACATTTCAGTCGCTATTGATCGAGTAGAGAAATTTTAGTTTATGATTTTAGGTCTGCGTGCTAGTACGTACATAAATAGAACTTCTTCATAATTTCATGGCTGATATTTTCTAAGCCACAGTCAGTATTAAAGCTACATCAAACATTAAAGAGAGCGACCGGGAGAATCGGAGGACGGAATATTTCACAGAGTAAAGTCATCAGTTGTGATTACTTTTTTTTTTTTCTTTTTTTTTTTTTTTTTTAACAAGCACCTACTATCTACGTTTTAAACAGCATGGTTCCAGGATTAGTTATACAGGGATACTTCCATAAGAGTAGTTCAATCTGAATTTGGACAATGTTTCATGCAAATATTATCAATTAGCTCAACTAACTTTATTTCGATTTTTGACTGATTTTTCAACTTTGAAATTTTTGAAAACTTGATACATATTCTTATAGGAAATTTTACACTGATTCCGAATATACTACATGTTAGTATGCTGAAAAAATTATTTCGCACAACAAAATCACAAAAAACAGGCTATTTTGAAATTTTTGGCTACATTTTTGAAAATTTCAACCCGAAGATGTAATCCGATCATGCTGGCCAACGAACTTGAACTTTCGTTTTATGTCCCTAACATTTTAAAATTTGTTTGAAGTTTCTATCACAATTCTACGGACAGTTATTGTCTGGAATGACACATTCATACATACATACATACATAAATACATACATTAAAAAATGCGTTAAACTTCAGAATATGATTCAGAATAGCCTAAAACGGATTTCTGCATAAAATTTTTTAAAAAATTCACATTCTACAAATTTTGAGGCGAGAGCAATAGCTTAATTTTCTTCAAAAATTTGCTAAAACAGCGCATTCTGGCGGAATGCATTTTTATTAAGTCTGTTAGGTTAGGGCTCCTAGGGGTTTTCCATTGAAATGTTACCTTCCCAAGGGATAAGTTTTCGCATTTTTCGCGTTGAGGTAAAAATTAGAACATTTTCTAATTTTCCCAAGTGAACTTAGAAATGCTCCGGTCAATGCTGAAGCGCAATGGTCGAAAAAGCTGACCTTAGAAGAAAATACTTTGTCTTCTTCACTCTCGAGCATTAAAATGTGAAAAAAAGTTCCAGTCATGCAGCATGATCGTATGAGCAAATTTTCGTAAATTATCGCATTGTATAATGTGAATTGTTTTAAAATTTTAGCTTTTTGAGTGCAAGGAAATTTTTTGATATTTTATGGCAAAACTAGAATTGTTTACATTTTTATCGATTTTGTAGTACATTTTAATGAAATTTAATTACAATTTTGAGCATAGGTTTGAGCTTTAATTTTTAAATTACCAACTTCATAGTTGATAAACTTTATTTGGGTAATATTCTGCTAAAAAAAATAAAAACACCGATGTTTAGTCTTTTTTTGTGATTTTTTTTAGTACATTTTTTGAAATTTGACCAATTCAATGTGCTCAAAAAGTTCTGTCCAACGAACTCATCCTTTCTTTTGAAATGCTTGATTTTTTGGCGAAAGAACGAAGTTTTTATCTCAATTCTATCGAGAGTTATCGTCTGGAATGACACACACACACACACATATATATATATACACACACATATATATATATATAAGCGTTAAAATCCAGGAATCATTTCAGAATGCCTCAAAACAGATTTCAATGAAGAAAATTTTTGAAAATTCCTATTTTAAAATTTTTGGAGCCATTGCAATAGCTTTATTTTCTAAGAAAATTCGCTAAAAGCTGAAAAAATGCAAGTGCGATATGGCCTTTACGCCCTTAACAATTGATTCGATTAGTCGATATCGAATCCATACATTTTTTCAATTTGCCTATAAATAATTGTGAATGTGTCTGTGATTAATTGTTATATTTTGTACCAAATTTTAATTTAATTGCACTAACTACTCTAGTATTTGAAAATGTAGGTAACATATTATCTTATTCGATAATGCTAAATTCAGCATTTGCCTCTGTATTTCATCAGTATGTACCACCTTATTTCATCAGTTGGTACCTCTACCTTACATGGAGCAGGTAGATTCCATTTATGACTTTTGGACATATACCTATGGTCATTCCATCAAGTCTCATCAGCATTTGCCTCTGTATTTCATCAGTACGTACCACCTTATTTTATCAGTTGGTACCTATACCTTACTTGGAGCAGGTAGATTCCATTTATGACTATTGAACATATATGGTCATTCCATCAAGCCTCATCAGCATTTGCCTCTGTATTTCATCAGAATGTGCCACCTTATTTCATCAGTTGGTGTCACCGCATGTCTGTCTGGGATGGCCAAGTTCGGAATCCCTTGCACAACTCAGTGAAAGACGTAACGGTACCAACTCAGTCGCTCCTTGGAAGAAAGTGGGGCGTCCGCGGCTACAGGGTGTCCATCGGATCTTGGGCTCGCGGGTTCAGTTGGCGAGACAGACAGGAGGGGAAGTTCAGGGGAAGGGGAAAGGTCGCCCTTTCCGACTGGGTCCAGGGAAATTCATTGAACAGATGGACGTAAACGAAACCCCGACCCGTGACGTGACATGAAAAGTATCATTTCCGAACGAGTACCATGAAGAAACTTATTGATTCTTTAATATCATTTATAAGCTAATATTCATCTGCGAATTCGATAAAACTCCTTTCAGCCATACCTACTGTATTCCATATTTCAATGAAACGTAAACCAATTAGGTACCTATTATAGAAAACACAAATGTCTTGCGACTTTTCAGTCTCAAAACTCACGCGATTTGATGGCTAATATGGGTGGGATTATACTTTCGCTGAAATTCTATGCTGTAATTCAATCCCCATATAGAAAATATATCTATTCCATCCTGCTATAGTTTTTGAACGTCTAAATTCTCCATGAGTCAGTCTCAGCTTAACGTTTCTTTATTTCGACAATTCAAATTGTAACTGTATCAAAAAAGGCCTTCTGTCCTTAAATTGGTTTTTTTTATACCCTGAAGAATCCCCAGTTCCTGGGGGGATCAATTTCATCAATTTCAAATCAATTTCCATCTCAGATGATCAGCGAACTTGGCTTTACTGGAAGACCACTTTTTCACTTAAATGGTCAAGGAGCTCTTTTTCAATTCAGCCGACCTGAGTCCTCAATTCTGATCAAAGAACTTTTGGCCTTAATTTAAGGGAGAATTGGGTGCTGTATTTTCAAAAACACTGTTCAGAGAGCACAATTTACGACTCAGCTGCTCTTTTAAAATTAGTCTTCCTTTTGGAGCTCGGATGATTCTCATCATAGCTGAACTTCATCCTCGGTACATTCAAGGTACAGGCAGGCAGTTTTTATTGAAATGTATATTATAGAAACCGTGATTTATGTGTCATTATAATTTGATGTGATTATCATATCTTACACACCCAAAGAAAACTCGGCCCTTCTGGCCTCGCAAGGGGCTGCCCCCCTGGACCCCCCCGGATGTTATTACTTTGAGCCTGACTGCTAAAATGTAAAAAACATGGAATCATGTTTTAGCTCCTCGCTCTCACTTTATTATAGAAATGATCACGACGATTGAGCTCTTGTGAGATTATGATCTCCTAATAGAAACTCGCAAGTAAACATTCACTTTATTATAGAAAGAGGCTAAAGAGGCTACATACGAAATTACAGCTTCCTATAGTGTAAAGTATAGAAATTACCTATTAAAATGATTTAACCACCGCTTCGCAAATCAAACCGTTCTCGCAATATTCGGATCACCTGCTATGAATCACATAATCGAAACACCAGCTCAATGAAATCATCAAAAATTAACAAGCGGTTGCAATCATGATCACAATATCAATAATTGAGAATGATCACCTGTGTGTAAACAATTATTCATATAACCATGCTCATAACTCAGCTTGTTGGCCACGTACTTCGCAGTAGTTAATATAGTATGGTTGGATAAATAGAGAGCTTTCGAACGAATGGTTAACGAATTTTGTGGGATGAAAAACGACGAAGTATCATATCCCTAGCAACGACTCGGTTGTAAGCGGAAATCATCACAATTATTGGCGCTACTTTCATCTCACTTTTCGGCGGGGGATCTATCGCTAAAACATGATTCCATGTTAAAACAAGCTGGTGTGGGAATAGGCATCGGTAGGTCCCCATGGCAGGTTACTTCGGTTCGTTATTAAATTAGGGAAATCATAATTAGTTTCCCAGCAGTCTCAGAAGTTCTGAATGCCGCCACGATCTCCCGACACACGCCTACATGGTAGCATTAAAAACTGGAATACAGATCGGCTTAGAAGGGATTACAAATTCAATATTTTGTGCCTTTTCTGTTACACCTCCGCATTTACAACTATTTTCTATAGAATGGGGATTGATCGGATTGATGATAAATTAGATTAGAATGATGTGTATAGTTTGGTGGTCTGGATGCTCGCAAGCTCGCATCTCAAAAATACATAACATCAAGTAGTCCATCCCTTAGTAAAAATACAGACTAGTTGGACATACAGGTCAGAATGAATGAATAGCCGAGAATTAACAGAAATAAGCGGTAATATAACAGAAAAGGCCCAATATTTTTGTTGAAATTTTAAAATCCACTGTTTTGCTTTTTAAAATGTTAAGAAAGCTCCTTTAAATGATCAAAAGCAGTACATAGGAAGTATTTCCCCGAATATTTATGCCGTAAAACTGTTGTCAATCGTCCTTTTACTTCTATGTCATCAACATATTGTCGAAGAAAACTTTCGATCCTCTCCCACAAATGAATCATTTCAATTCACAGCACCTTGATTTCTGAGGAACATATTCCCAGAATGTATAGCATTTCCAGATCAAAATAAACATTTCCCCGATCAAAATAAACACTTTCCCAACCAAAATATACATTTTCCCAACCAAAACAAATATTTTCTTTAAAAAAATTAAAATTAAGACAATCAAAATTAACTTGCTTCTTTAACAATGTGTCTGACTATAAACATAAATATTTCTTTAACAATATTCAAAAAACGAAAACAACAAACTGTTAGTTCAATGAATTGCTTCACCCGCAGCTGCTGATATTAGGTTGACAGAGGTGTTCATTACGTAGTTCCGACAATCATCAGTATTAATCGCCGCAACTGCTCTGGTAATCGCATCTTGTAACACATGGTTTCCTTGTTCACTTAGGGCCACTTTCACCAACAACTTATAAAGCGGAGATTGGCCAAACTCGATTAAATATAATCTCGAGGATCAAACCTTGGCGTCTTTCACCAACCCAAAATTCGTTTAAACCAAGATTGGAATAATCGAGTTTCCCTAACGGAGATTCCGGAAACTGTCCAATGAAAAATTGGACAATTTGAAACGACAGTTTGAAAACCCGCCATGTGTCCGACATATCAAGACAATAAAGCAGTGAATCACAACCACGACCGATTATTACCCGCGCCGTTTTTATCTAGTTACCTAGTTACTATCTACTCGCAACTTTTCGTTGACTTCCAACAAAGAAAGTGTGACACATCATTTGACGGAAGCAGGACGGTTGATCACCTTATTTAAATGTACATAAGTTATTTTATGTGGTATAGGTAGGTAGGTACATACTGTACAAGGGATAGCAATTCAACATCGTATTATAACGTGCAATCATCATCGATTATACTTTATTTTCCTACCATCCTACATCAATTTCGTATTATAATTCATCGATTT
Organism: Adelphocoris suturalis; assembly: GCA_030762985.1. Lineage (NCBI taxonomy): Eukaryota > Metazoa > Arthropoda > Insecta > Hemiptera > Miridae > Adelphocoris > Adelphocoris suturalis. Next base: position 5,280,137 of record CM061049.1, read on the forward strand.
GATGGTATAAAAGCCTTTTTCCAACTTATACCTGTTCGAAGGGAACTCCAGGTGAGTGTCGATAAGCTCGAGGACTTTCAAAACTGTCGGTTTTGGGAGCCGGAATCTCCGCCGAAATTCGACGTCGTCCAACCCGTCAAAATGTAGAATGCGCCGTCGGATCGTCCTTGGGCGTCTTTGCAGGACATCGTTCTCATCCGAGGAATCAAATTAATCCGAGCGATAAATCGCGTGAATTCATCATCAAAAACTTGAATAACAATAAACTATATATAAACTGTGAACCAAACTGTAGAGGTATGAGGAATCAGCTGTTGGTGCGCGGCCATTTTGCTCGATATCATTTTTATCACTAATCTGAGATTGGCAAGAGTTAACTGGCCGAGATTGGGAGATTAACCTCAAGCCACCTCGTTAGGAGTTTAAACTCGTAAAGTGGTTTGGTGAAAGACGATTAGCTGGAATCTCGATTATTTGTTAATCTTTTCTAACTTAAACTCGTTTATGTTGTTGGTGAAAGTGGCCCTTAGAGTGCTTCAAAGTACTTCTCTTTCTACTTAGTTACTTTTCCTATGAATGTTGTATTGTTTAATTTGGTTGGGAAAATGTTTATTTTGATCGGGAAATGCTATAAATGGTCCTCGCACCTCGCACCCTTTACACCACTGTTGGCTGCATATGATTACTCAGTACTGCATAATTGCAAGAGAGTGGTTCTATAGACTTTCTATCCTAAGTTGAGAGCGATTACTTGGTACCAGAAAATTAGGAGACGGTAGATGCTGTTAAATTCGCCGGCAACCTGTTCGTCCCAAGCCTCCTGCCTTCGGGTACGAGTCAAAAGCAGTACATAGGTATGGACTTCCCCGAATATTTATGCCGTAAAACTGTTGTCAATCGTCCCTTCACTTCTAAGTCATCAACATATTGTCGAAGAAAACTTTCGATCCTCTCCCACAAATGAATCATTTCAATTCACAGCACCTTGATTTCTGAAGGAACGTATTCCCAGAATATAAATGACCCTCGTCACCCTTACACCTCTGTTGGCTGCATATGATTACTCAGTACTGCATCATTGCAAGAGAGTGAGTGGTTCTACAGACTTTCTATTCCTGCGCAAGTTGAGAGCGATTACTTGGTACCAGAAAATTAGGAGACGGTAGATGCTGTTACATTCGCCGGCAACCAGTTCGTTCGAAGCCTCTCCTGCCTTCGGGTACGAGTTAAGGAGACGCGAACTCGGGAATCGAGTTATCACGGCACCTACTTTCTTCGGTCATTTCAATCCCCTCTCGAAGGCTTTACGCCGCGTTTAGGGCGACTTGTGTAGCACAGTCGTTTTTTTCTGCCTTCTAACTGCCTTTCCCAAGGCCGTCGACCAGGTCGTTATCTCTAAGCTGAAACGAGCAATTTGAATCGCTTATGCCAGTTAATCCGCTCAACTTTCCCGCATTTCACTTTAAAGTCTCAACTACTTGTTTAAGCCCCTTTTATCAAAACTAGTTGTAATATCCAGTATTGCAACAGATCAGTACCAAGATTCAATTGCTTTTTTAATTTTTTCATTAATGACTCAAGCTGCAACTCAACCAGAAGAGTTGAACCAGAAGATTATTATCTTCTGAAACCCAGATTTAACGTAGGTGCCTACATTGTTCTGAGCATCGGAAACAAATAATTTCATTGGTCACGTCTACAGATCTGCTCCAAGTCCTCTGTCCAAGTTTTTGGACATGTGATGACCCTCTAGGCAGAATGAGTCACATAGGTAGGACAGTTACAGTTACTTCATCTAACTCCAAAGTATCCGAAAATGACAATTTAATTGTGTTATGCTTACTACTTGTAAGGATATTGAGAAGAGGATCACATCTTGAGTTTATAGGTCTTTAAAATTAAAAAATATAATAAAATAAGTAAATAAAACTTATCATTATCATTCACTTTCGGAAGAATCCGTCGTCACTAGCAAGTAGGCCATCGAAACAGCACTGTACCGAAAGGTATATAAATTGTCTCTGAATCACTCTGAAGAAGAACAAATATGGAAAAGAATAATTAATTTTGTATTTATAAAAACTTTAACTTAAAGTGTTGGTTTCAAATTATTCGCAACGAAATCTTGATGAGAACAACTATGTATCCAAATTTTCTGGTCTCTTGTTAACTCGCAACGATCGTCGATTGTCTCAAATGATTTTGAAATAATAATGAATTCGAAAGATTGTACTCGTAGAATGTTAACTGTCGCCGACATCCTCTCACCGAAGTTATGAAGAGCTGGGCGGTTTGATAACTTCCTCTGACAATTATTGTCTTCTGGTGCCTCCTGCGCTTCCAGCAACGGATACAGTCGTTGGAATGACCTCATCATTTCTCCTGATGCAGTTTTCAAACGCACCAGTCGGGTACAACCATCAGCACCTGGAAGAAGCAAAATTACTCTACCTAGTGGCCAATCCATTCTCTTTCGATTTTCATTCTCAATCAGAACTACGTCTTCTATTCGAATTTCAGTCCGTCCTTTTTCTTCCGCTCTCTATTGCAAGTTGTCCAAGATATTCTGACCGGAACCTACAACGAAGATCTTCTTTTAATTTCTTGCGGTACTTGAATTTTAGGCTCAAATCACTTATGTCTAACACGTCGCATATACCTGTCTCCTGCACGTCTTGCAAGAACATTGCTGGTGTGATCGCAACTAACTCCTCTGGGTCGTTACATAGAGGAAAGAGATCTTGCATTCAAGATCTTCTCGCAATCACATAAAACTGTCTCCATCCTGGAGTAGTTCAATGAAGCTCTCTTCAAAACTTTCATAATTTTGCTATTACTTCCAGAGGATATAATCTACACAGAAACTAACTTCTTTCACCTTAGGGAGTTTTTCTGTGAGGTCACCACCGGTATGGGATAGCCAGGCTGAATGCCAAGCAGGCACTTTGCCTCAGTCTATCTGAGCAAAGAAATTCTCGTGGGCACTCAGCCAAAATCGAGAGTTCACCGTCCCATCAATGCCGATTTCCATTCGAAACCAAGGTGTTTTCAATTTGTGTGAAACTTGGCCTACAACACAACTTTCTCGTGTTAGTGATATTTGTCACCAAACTTAGGTAAACGTCGATTTGAGTAAATAGTGATCATGATTATTACCTATTAAGTCACATTTGATCGTTTTGAGTGTAGACAATGGGGTATTATTGGGTATTAGGAACTAACTTTTGATTTCAATACTTAATCAAATTGTAACCTTCAATGTAATCTTGCATCATTCACTATTCTAAATAGGTCGGGTGGAGGACCAGTGATTGACAGGAACCCAGTGATTGACATCTCAACAAGAGGTTTTAATAATAAGGCATTTAAAAGTGTTTTACGGGCTTGATCCATTTCAATTTTGAGGCAAAATACCTTCTCAGTAAAGTATAAAGGTTTCAAAAAAAGGTTTCAGGTGGGAGAACGTCGTGTTGTAATTTCTGTGGTACAGTTTCTGGTGATTTTGCTAAGGAGGTAAGCGTTTTATTTTGCTTCACCATGCCCTCCACATTTTCAAAATCGATTGTTTCTATGATTTTTCTCAATGAGTTTTTTGTGTAGCTTGCATTTATGCTATCATTTTTGGAAATAATCAAGACGACCATGTGAAAATGCAAATGTCAATTACTAGTTCCCAAACTGATGCCTCCCTCAGTGATTGACAGTGCTGTCAATATGGATCTCCATTCGTTCTTTATTTTTTATATTTATATAAATACATAGCAACTCACAAGCTTCTAGTTTACCATTAGAATCGCACTGTGCCTATGGTATCAAGAAAACATTGCACCTATTTTGACGAGACCTTCTCGAACGATCAAGTTTGCCCCCCACCCCGGCAACTACTTGGAACCGTTCCCTACAAGAAGAACTATGAGTTCTTGAATGAATTCTCACAAGTGGAATGCACATGAATTCGCATAAATAGATCAGAATGCTGTGTATAGGTTGGTGGTCTGGATGCTCGCAAGCTCGCATCTCAAAATTACATAACATCAAGAAGTCAATCCCTTAGTAAAAATACAGATCAGTTGGACATGTAGGTCAGAATGATGTGTGATAATCTAAGTCGAAACAGGTTGAATGGAATTGAAGAACTCACAGTTCTTCTTGTAGGGAACGGTTCCAAGTAGTTGCCGGGGTGGGGGACAAACTTGATCGTTCGAGAAGGTCTCGTCCTGTTTTGTGATGAAACATGCGGTGAAATTTTCGACTTTGTCTTCCTGAATACTCATATTAATTTTATATTTAGATTAATGAAACAAATTTCAAATGCTCAATTTATTTGTAAAATGTTGACATAAAATGTTTTGCTGACACAAGGAATCATTTATTACGGAAGAACTGCTGTGTCAATAATAGGGTGTCAATCACAGGTTCAACAAAAAATGTGGCTGTCAAATACTGGGTCAAAAAATTGATTTCGAAAAAACGAATTTATAATGTTTTTGGCTTGAAATAGTGATTTTTTGAATACCGAGCAGTTTGAGGACATCCTGATGCAGCAATAAATGTAAGCTTCAAGTTTGAACAAAGGAAAAAACATAACTTAGTTGCTTGTTAAAGTCAAAATGCCACTTAAGGTGTCAAAAACTGGTCCCAACACCCTACACTTTCAATTTTTATTTTCATAAACAGGAAGGAACCAATCTGTTCCCTTACAGAACATTCTAGTCTCTTTCATTTCGTGGTTTGTTCGTTTCGGTTTGACTTGGAATAAGTGACATAACGGAGGTATGGACGCATTCGGGACCATGAGAAAGTGATGCAACGAGGAAGGGCATCTCTGTCGTATGTTTCACCTCAGTTTATTCACACCTACGAGAGCTGGGATCTGGGCTGCATGCTAATCGTAGGAGAAGTCAAGTTTGTTGCCGCAGAACACGTTTTCGATTTCACTTTTCCTTATTAACGTTGAGACGCAAACATCATACTTTATCACCTAGGTATTTATAATATACCATTTTAGCAATTTTATTACATAGATCATAAATGCATTGATAGGAATAGGAAACTTCAAAAACCACAACCAGTCCGTAAGGATTAACAACTACCTACATTCTTATTCTCCTATCTACTAACTACATTCTTGAATAATTCCTAAAATTCTATAAGATAATTGGAAACGAATTTCATTGTGTTACAAAAGTGGTGGATGTCGTCTAATTGGAGATTTTAAGGAAAATGCCTTCTGTGTCACTCTCAGGCTGACCGACTTATCTGCATCTTAATTTTTCGTACTTTAGCACATCCCATTATTTTATATACTTGTACGTTGGGCATTGGATAGATCAATTGATAAATGGTGGTTTCAAATCCCGTGGGATATTAGGAATTTCTAATGCAACTTATCGGAAACTTGATAGTAAATCAATGTCAAGGAAAATGATGCTAACAGCTTTATTTATTCATTTATCAATGTACATAGGAACGTAGTTCCTTCTTAAGGCTCCCATCCAAGGTCAAACAATTTGCGCAAATTCGGTGTTTGTGCAAATGCCTGTTTGCACCAACGTGAGCCCATCCACCGTTGTGAAAACATCAGTTTCGTTTTCAACATCCTGTGAACATGTCAGACACGGACGATTGTTGTGTCGCGATTATCCTTGCATTGGGGACAAAAAACGTGCTAAAAAAGAAGAAAACCAAACATGTGATTGAAGAGTTGGCTTCTGAAGAGGAACAAATTTGGTCATGACCGCTTGGTCACAGAGCTCAAGCTTACCTCAGCTGCGGACCACAGAAACTACACTCGGAAAGTTGCGTTGCTGTATGGACGCAGCTACGTTCAGTGAGTTACTCGAAATGGTTACTTCCTTATACAGAAAATCACCACGAACATAGGAGAAGCGATATCTCCAGAACTGAGGTTATTGGCAACTATGAGATACCTTGTAAGCGGGGCCTCCTTTGAAGAGCTGAAATTTCAAACTGCCATCTCAGCTCAAAAAAGACGAAAAGGTCTCTGTTCATGAAGGGGAAAATGCGTAGACTGATCCGAAGTTTGCACAATTCTACCATCCATGGTCAAACAGGTAGTCAAACAAGGGTCATTTGCGCAAAAGATTTCAATCCAGACCGATTTTACTCAAACAGTTTGCACAACCATCAAACAGTCCCATCGCCGATCAAATTATTTGCACAAACACTGAATATGCGCAAATTGTTTGACCGTGGATGGGGGCCTTTAGACTACATAGTTACTGAAATAAAAACGCTGCAAATTATTTCACAAAGGTTTATTATTTTTTCAATGGAGTATGATCGTAGTTTTAGTTGGCTAGCGTACGTCATAAGGCCCGTCCAGACTCCTCGGCGTGTCCTACTTCGAGTTGCCACAACCTATACTTCTATAATTATATACGCATGTTTATATTTCTCGATTTGAGCTCCTATCTATTCAAATAGTTATTGCCTTAATGATATCATTATCTAAGTACGTACGAAAAGTCGAGAGGATATGTTATTAAATATGCGTAGGAAAAGCTTTGGTATTAACACACAAATATGACCTAGAAAAAAACATATATTCATGCCTCGAAAAAGTCGTTGCTCACCCCCCCTCCCCCCCCCTCTCGACCCACCGTGACCCCCTGCCAAGCGTGCCAGGCGTGCGCGCGTCTAAAAAGACACTTTTTCGCCTGTTTTTGTCCCATAGCATCTATGCGAGTAAAGCGATCGGGATGGTTAAACGTTAGGACCAACTAGACCCCAAATGGAGTCTATGTGCAAAAGAACAGGTTTTTTAAGTCAATTCTTAGGCCTTTTATGGCCCGGACGGCGGACGGCGAACGGCGGACAGGACGTAAGACCAGAAGACGACTAACGGTCCCAACCATCGCAGTTCACGGATCCGATATTGTCTACAGACTAAAGGCGCATGAAAGATTAATAAGTCCAGAAAAAATAGGAGCGTGGTAAAGAAATACCGTTAGAGACCCGCGACGCTACAATTAGAAGTAATTAACAGGTCCGCCATCTCTTCTCTATGAGAGCTATCTTTTTTTTTCCATACTTGAACGCGAGACTAATGAACTGGAAGTTGATCGCATCATCATTATTATCCCTTACTAAGAGGGTGTCTATTTGCTATTTATAATCAGCAGCAAAAATCAAAGTTTGTTCTTCAGAATCAGGACATAACGTGAGTTTAAATTTCCAGTCAATTCTTTCATTATCTACTAAGTAAGATTCTTACATTCAAAATGAAGATTTAACAATGTACTCGTATTTCCGATAAAACCAAATTTCAGTAGTTCCAGCAGTGTAAAAAGTGGAGAAATCTTCCCTGAGCAAAATTTAAGAATACCAAATACTGATGAATGCCTACCTACTTTTCAAGAGTAGCACCAACGTTTATTCACAGACCACCGTTCATTATCCGCTTTTCTCTTTTATAAGACTTTTTTGTATGCCGAGCATAATTTCACTATTTGTCAAGAAAGGAGAAGAAAGTGTGAGATTTCGTAAACAAATTGGTGTATGAGTGAGTGGCCATGTCATTTGCATACTCTTGTTGTTAGGCTTTCAGAGTTCAGTTGGTTCGTACATCCCTAATACATCATAATCATATGATCGGAAGATCAGTGACACCACAATAGATATAAAGGAAAATGCTGTGCGTTCTGGAGTGCGTACAACAACCCCCGAAATCATTTGATCAATAGCATACAACTACCAAATTTGGACACCATCATGGGAAGTGGAGATTTGTGTATATACAGGGTGATTCCCTCGCAGATGCAAAAAAAAAAAAAAAAATTGGGTAAAACTGCATCAAAAATGGAGTAAAATGCCGCCAACTGCATATTTTTATCTCAATCCGTTCTCGAGATATGATTTTTTAAAGGTTTTTTCAGGAAAACCGTGTTTTTTTCCTTTTAAACTCAACTTTCTCCACTCTACTTCATTAAATTTTAACTTTTGACCACATTTTCGGAATCAGCATTAAATTTAATATAAGAATAGTGTACTTGGGTTCTTAAAAAGTACCATCCAAAGGCCCTCACATCAGCTCAAACATTGACGATTTTGAAAAAATAATATTTCTGAAAATCTTTAAAACTTTACTACTCTTTTAAAAAGAATCCTGGAAACTGGCAAATCTCATGAAAACTGCTTCATCTAATATGCTTTCCAGCGGTATTATTAATTTTACTTTTATTTTGTTATTTAGGGGAGAAAATAATATTTTAATGTTAAACAATGTGGCTTTTTCAATGAAATTGTTGGTTTTTTCGAAAGATGACCCTCCATGAACCTACGAGTATGGGATCGGTTTCTATGAATTTTTTCTCGCTGGATCGAATGGAAACTCTTGCAGATCTCTCAACTACGTTATAATCGAGTTTTACACTTTAATTAACTAGTTTTACCCCATAACACACATACATTTAATCGTAACAAACAAACTAAACATTTGCGATTTTAAGTGTAAAACTCGGTTATAACGGAGTTGGAGAGATCTGCAAATGTTACCATTTGATACAGCGTGAAAAAATACAGAGAAACCGACCCCATACTCGTAGGTTCATGGAGGGTCATCTTTCGAGAAAACCAACAATTTCATTGAAAAATCCACATATTTTAACATTAAAACATAATTTTCTCCACTAAATAACAAAATAAAAGTAAACTTGATTTTACCGTTGGAAAGAGTATTAGACGAAGCAGTTTTCATGAGATTTGCCAGTTTCCAGGATTCTTTTTAAAAGAGTAGTAAAGTTTTAAAGATTTTCAGAAATATTATTTTTTCAAAATCGTCAATGTTTGAGCTGATGTGAGGGCCTTTGGATGGTACTTTTTAAGAACCCAAGTACACTATTCTTATAGTAAATTTAATGTTGATTCCGAAAATGTGGCCAAAAGATAAAATTGAATGAAGTAAAGTGGAGAAAGTTGAGTTTAAAAGGAAAAAACACGGTTTTCCTGAAAAAACCTTTAAAAAATCATATCTCGAGAACGGATTGAGATAAAAATATGCAGTTGGCGGCATTTTACTCCATTTTTGATGTAGTTTTACCCAAATTTTTTTTTTGCATCTGCGAGGGAATCACCCTGTATAACTAACTGTGTTTACGAGTAACTAATTTCAACAAAGATTAAACTGTAATAAGTACATACGTATCGCATTATAGCAAAAGTGAATTGTAAAATTATAAAAAAGTTAGACCTTTTCCAAAAATATACTACCACCCCTTGTATTGGTTTCACTACCGCTTGATATATGTTTTTACGTCCACTGTGGTATTCCTTATCTGCTAGGGATCCGTTATTGCCGGCATTCTGACCTTTATGTCCAATTAATCTGAATTATTACCAAGGGATTGACTACTTGACGTTATGTATTTTTGAGATGCGAGCTTGTGAGCATCCAGACCACCAAACTTTACACAGCATTCTGACTATGTATTCTGATCTGACCTTTCATAATTAAACAGAAAATGAAGTTCTGGTAGTGAATAAACGGAATTGCTGTAAAAAAGTAGTGGTAGTGAATTAACGGAAAAGGTCCAAAAAGTTAAAACTAGTTCGGAAAGTTCGTATAAAAGTGAAATAAAAAATCTATTACATTCAATAACTAGCGTTCCCCCCGCGCGCGTTGCTGCGCCCAAATTAAATTTGTTTATTGATCGTAATTTTAAATTGTTATTAAGTCAATCGTGGGATCATTAGGGAAAAAACTGGATTCTAGGTCCACTCAGCTGATCTGGGATCGGTCAGTTGTGTTCAGAAGTCCCTCAAGGGCCCACATACCAAATCTCAGAATCGTGGGATCATTAGGGAAAAAACTGGATTCTAGAGCCACTCAGCTGATCTGGGATCGGTCAGTTGTGTTCAGAAGTCCCTCAAGGGCCCAGATACCAAATCTCAGAATCGTGGGATCATTAGGGAAAAAACTGGATTCTAGAGCCACTCAGCTGATCTGGGATCGGTCAGTTGTGTTCAGAAGTCCCTCAAGGGGCTACATACCAAATCTCAGAATCGTGGGATCATTAGGGAATCTCCGCGTAACGCTCACCGCGTGACGCTCCTCGCGTGACGCTCCCCGCGTGACGCATTTTCATTTATGTGCCATAGTAAAGACATAAAATGTCAAAAAAAATGTAGTAGGCCGTCAAGAAGGTACCAGTACTTTCTGTTCAACTATTTCTACAACCACTAAAATTTCTAAAACCTGACACTGCACCCTTTTATGCCCTCTGGGTCAGAGCCCTTTGAACGGATTTGCACCAAACTTTACAGGAACAATCCTTGAATCATGCCTAATAATACCTGAAAGTTTCATTACAATCTGTCGAGCGGTTTCGGAGTCTATAGGCAACATACATACATACATACATACATCCTCTTTTATAGATATAGATGTACTTACATCAATGTTCTCTCCTTCAATACTCTCCACCAGACACAATGCAGTTGCGCCATTGCCGTTTCCACTGCTTGAAGGCTCATTGGGAGATTTCTGTTTCCAGGTTCTTCAGCAGCCTCGTCGTTGCTGATTGATTGCCTTCATATCACCCAAATGCCGCCTCCAAAGCTCCAGTTCGTTTAAGGAACTGAAGGAAGTCTCAAGGTGCCACAAATCTGGTGAATGGCGAGGGGGGGGGGGGGGTCAGTCACTAATGCTGTTACTGGCCGAAATTTCGCAATTTCAGCTTCCTACCAGTCCTTACAGCATGTCACCCTCCTTCCGACAGTTGGTGAAAAGAAGGTTTTTCAAAAATTCGAGCAACACTCGAGTGTTCTCCGAGAGATGCTGGGCTCAGACTGAACATTATGTAGGTTGTCTAGAGAGGAAAAACCGATCGGCTGCCCCATCCCCTAGCCTTCAGGCTTCAACAGAAAAAATTATACGAACTTTCTAAACAGAACTCTTATACAGGGTGCGGCAGAGAGGACGGACGGTTTAAAAAAAATCATAAAATAGTTAATTTTTACTCAAAAACAAATTTATTGATGCAATCAGGTTCGCAAGGAAATAGCATTTGAGACAGTTGTGTGAAAAATCACATCAGGCATGTGGTGGCCGAAATTGTTGATGCAGTGCTGGAGGCGTTCTTGGAAGTTCGCGTAGACTCTCTCCAATATAGCTCTCTCAAGTTGATGTTCACCGACTTCTTTTTCCCTGAATTACGACGGCGAATTGTTCCAACCCGAAGTGTGTGGTTCCAGCAGGATGGGGGGACCGCCCACACAGCCAGAGCATCAATGGACGTTATTCCCTGGTCGTCTTATTTCCAGGTTTAGCGATGTTCATTGGCCTCCTCGGTCCCCAGATTCATCCATAAGCGATTTTTTCTTATGGGGGACACTCAAGGCTAGAGTATACGAGAACAAGCCCCGAACTCTGGACGAATTGAAGGACGCAATTCGCGTGGAAGTCGCCCAATTTGAGAGAGCTATGTTGGAGAGAGTCTACACGAACTTCCAAGAACGCCTCCAGCACTGCATCAACGATTTCGGCCACCACATGCCTGATGTGATTTTTCACACTTAACTGTCTCAAATGCTATTTCCTTGCGAACCTGATTGCATCAATAAATTTGTTTTTGAGTAAAAATTGACTATTTTATGATTTTTTTAAACCGTCCGTCCTCTCTGCCGCACCCTGTATTACTTGTAACGGCTGTATGCTATGCAAAGCCAATAATAATTTAAAAAAAATTATATATATAACTAACTTTTATCGATAATATAGGCAATTGATTAAAAATTTGTTCTTATATCCAAGGGATTCGGTTGGATGGTAGTATGGACGCTATTCATTGGACAGTTTTTCTTGATTGTTGGAAGATAGTATTCCTCAAGTAGGTACCAGGAACCAGGTAGGTATCAGGCTCCTTGGAAAACCGTTTCAGGAAACCGTGTTCCTCTAACGTCCTCATTCGTCATGTAGAAAAAGGCGATCATGGAATTGCAATTCATCAACCCTCCAAATTGTCTTCACCTCACTAATCTTCCTCTTTGCTCATAGGTTGGTAGTGCACTTAAGTACAAGGTGGTTTCCTACTGGATTTCTCATTAATTACGTCACTCCTACCTCAATTAATCGCTCGCCTGTAAATTACCATCCATTCCTTCCGTGTGTACGCTGCCTTAGGGTGGAAGGTCCTTAGAGAAAAAAATCGTGTTTCCATCTAACTCGGTTTAGCTTCAGCAATTTTCTTCTGTTTTTTTCTTTCTTGAGTGCTTATCGAGTTTGGCCTCCCCATTATAAGACAGTTGAGTCAGAACATCTCCTATTAAGCGAGGTTCCAAATGAGCCGGCGCGCTATTTTCTTGGGACAGGTGATCGATCGCTCTCCCTTCCAACAGTGATTCAAAAAACCAACGCATGAATTCGGTCTTCACATTCATTTATAACAGTGAAGGGAGAAGTTTTAATTTGGAAATAGAATCAGCCCAACTTTGTTATAGAGATCAAACACTACTGGAGTTACTACTTCTTCTTGAAACCTTGGGGTTTTGATGTCTAGAGTTACTACAACCGAAACCTCGTAACTCAATCACTCGCGACGTAACATCTTGAGCAACAAATGTTTACAGCTTGCAACACAAATAATTCTATTACATATAGAATACTGGTATAGATATGTCGATGATATCATCATTCTATGGAAGGGCACAGAAAGACAACTAAATTCTTTTCATGAAAAAATCAATAAATTAGATATCTTTATCAAATTCACCCTCGAATTCGGCGGGAATAAACTAAATTTTCTTGATCTGTCCATCTCTTTGGTAAACGAGAAGCATGATTTTTCAATTTATAGAAAAGATACATAGCGATATAACAATCCATAGTACTTCAAACCACCCTTTAGTACATAAACATGCAGCTTTCCATAGTTTGTACAATTTCTTCATTTTCTTCCAAAGGTAGGCATGTTGAATGTACTTGAAAAAAATCGAAATTATCAAAAGTGGCAGATCTGGTAAATGTTTAAATGAGGATATCCTTCAATATTTTTCACCTCTGATAAGTCCATTTCTATAAAGCCCTCCCTTCAAACTGTTGAAACCAGTATAACTACTTCATCTCCTTTCACTTCATCTGATTATCTGAAATCCCATTCACTTTGCTTGCACTTAATTGGTTGTACCTCCAGCCTCTTTCCTTTCTCTCGACCATTGGAATTCAATCTCCCTTCACCCGTGACTATATAAGCTGTGTTCTTTCTGATGTGTGTTCAGTTATTGTTTGTTACTGATGATGGCCTAAAATCAATTTATCAATTTGACATTGTAAATCTTTATTTTTTCGTGGAAATAGACAATGTTTTTCATTAACTTCCTCGTAACTCCCTATTTTTCGTTTAAATACGACTTTGAGTGTTCCATGTAAAGTGATATGACTTGGGTAATTGTACTGGAGTTCACTCATTTTCCTTCTTCAGATTTGCGCAAGACTTCAGAGCTTCAAAAAAGTTCACAAATACTCTTCTCATCTGTATTTTCCTAGTAATTAAAATTAGTTTCAAGTTAGCGTTGTATGTATAAGAAGGAAGTATGTGGATAGTTCATTGATGAAGACCGGAGCTGGTCGTAACAGTCCTTAAATTACAATCTCTGCCACTATATGCTGCTCGTATGATCACTTTTTGGAGCAACCTTTAACAAGTTACCGCACCAACATCCAGTATCTTTAAGTACCAGCATCCAGTATTTACCTTTAATATAATTCCAATTTAGATCGCAATACTCTTGTCTCTCAATTTGTTCAATTCGCTCTAATTAGAAACTTAAGGAAGATTCCCTCAAGCTGCCGAGATATATGCTTTTACTGCCTTATTTTCGTCATACGAAGCTTATTTCAAAGGACATTTGAATACAAAAAGGCAGACTTCGTTGTTTCCAATCCATTCATTCGTTAGCGATGATAATGAGTTCAGTCCATTGGCTTTTTATTTTCGGCGGAAAGAGTTGTTCTCTCATTTTAGAGTCTCAAGTTATTGGACAACCAAATCATTGTGTTCAGCGTAACGGACTCGTGAATACAGGATGATACCATCATTAATTACGCTATTTCTGAATGAATTACATTCATATTTAATACGTTCTAATAAATTATAATAAAGGAAAGCATACTAGTTGAGAAACCATCTAAATGAACTTTACCAAGAGTGGCGGCTATTAAGATTCATTAGAAGCTTTGATGTGTACAAGCGCGGCTTGCGGGTGTGAGAGAAGTGTGTCGATACACACATATCGCACCCGTCCTAGAAGAACGTCACATCTCAAAATTTTCGATTTTTGAGTTATTGACGCAAATAATGCAGGAAGGCGTCTAGAATGTATGTAGAAGACGGTGATTATCGTAGTTCGTTTTGTTTTCGCTTAAGCGCTGATGATACGTTATCCGATTAGGGGGATTAGTCCATTCCTGTCCATGGAAGAGTGTGACAACTCAGTAGAGTTACGGTCAGCAGACCTGATCTGATCTGTGATATATTTATATACATCTAGTCGTAGTTTTGTTTCACTTTGCTGATTGTATATAGTATCATGTATATAGTTGTTAGCCTATTTTACATCTAGTCTTAGTTGTATTAGGTAGGTACCTACTTTATTTTTGGAGTTTTTTTAATCCACTTTGAGGGCTAAACAGTGTTCGTAACTTTACCCCTAATTTTTTCCCCTCCGAGTTGCCAGTGGAGTCCATGATGGCGCTCCTTTTTAGTAAGGATGACAACATGGCTCCCCTTGGAATCGCGCCACTTCCAGTGTCCCTTTGAACACCTTGTTCAATGCCGCTAATGACCCTTCTGGTTGAGGTGCGACTTAAACCTTAAAAAAAACTTCCATGCTAATTGAAACATAAAATTCAATTTTGGAAGCTATTGAATTTTCCTATAATAATGTTTTTTGTTATTATTTCCCTAAAAAATAATGATTTCATAGTTTATTATTCTTTGATTCTTATGATTCTCAATAGTCTGCCTCTTTAATTTTTTTCATGACTGATTCTCATCTAGTCTAGTTTATGACTGTGATGTTTACCTAATAAGTCAGTGATTTATAGAAGTTTAAATTCAGAACTTGACTTTAGGGGGGGGGGGGGGATGTAAAAGTCTGAAATGCTTTTTTTTCTTTTTTATTTATTTATTTTATTTTATTTTATTTTATTTTTTTTTTTTTTTATTGGCAGTTATGATATCATTTTTATCATAGGTACGTAATTTAAAAACTACCGCTAGGTTTAATATTTAGATCCTGTTCTGATTCTACCTAGCCTTGGTAATTATTTTGATGATCTATACCTATCTTTTCTTTGTTCCTTTGTTTGAATAAAATGCGAAAAAGTTACAAAATATAACGATTTATACCTTGTACACACTAATGTGTCTAATTTCAAACATACCAAGCTAAATCAACAGTAGGAAATAAAATTTCCGGAGGTAGCAACAAAGAAAAAAGGATTAATTTGTAAAACTATTATCCAGTTAGGAATTGTAACAATTCAAAAAATACAAACATAGTCCGCAGAATAACGTAACATCTGCAATTTTTGAGTTAATTAAGACATTTATGGCAAGGATAATGGAAATAAAAACATTTTTTTTCGATCATGGGTGACTAGGGTAGTTTTACGGACAAAAAATTGTAGGACAAGGACCGTTTGGTAGTTTTGAAGAGATTCAGATGCGAAAAAGCAAGTGAAAAAACTTTGATCACAATTTCCCAGAATTCGCATTTTTTGAGTTGTGACGTTCTTCTATGACGGGTGCGATATGACGATAGAATTACACGGAGGAGTCACAAAAAATGTCAACAAAACTTCATGCTGGAAGTTTTACAAGAGGAATTTACTGTGGTTAATGGGGGTAAGGGTAATTCTACATAGATAACTCTCACCAAATATATCGCACCCTGGGAGTGATACTGGTAAAAGTCCGAAAATGGCAGTTTTGAGTTATATATACTACTGTGTACAGTTTGTCGAGCTCTACATGCTGCTAGTATCGGTTTAATCAAAGGACAAAATGTGACCGGTAGAGAGCAGGATAAACCAGTATGATTCTGGTCAAAGTCTTCATCTAGCGTCGGGGAATGGTCGGTCTATGTCACTCATGTTCCAGCTGTCAACGAAAGAAGATGGAAAATTCGGTGTTAATATTGGTTCATCCCGACATAAATCACTATCGATGCGACAAACCAGGTATTTATCCTTTATTTTTACAGCAATACTGGTCTATTTCAAGAAGTACCGCTATTGAACCAAGGAATATCAAGTTTCTTCGTGTTTTTCACTGTTGTACCGGTACATATTTTGCAATGCACCACTATTCGCCCAAAAGATTAGTAGTCGTACTGAGGCAACTGGTGATTAACTCGCGATGTACCAATATTGTACGAAGGAAAAAATCTAGGTTTGTTGTGTTTTTACCGTGTTAGTGGTACATCATAAGATTTTTATAATTATAATTATGTTAATCAAAAACAGAAAGGTGAAGAAGCTAATTAGAAGTAGGGCAGTATATGTAGATGGTATATGCATGACACAGACTAAAAAGGACCGAGAAAATTTGGTGTGTCTGTAGAACGCCAACAAATTGTTAAAAAATCTTTAAATGCGATTTCCCAGAATTCATGTTTTTGGACTTATACCAGTATCACTCCCAAGGTGCGATATATTCAATCCATTCATAAAGACGTCCATGTAATGCATGAATTACTTACCAACATTTTTTGATGATATTGTTGAAGTAAAAGCGTATCAGGCAAGTCATTGCCCTAGATCACAAATTTGGCTTCATAGAGATTGGGCTTGAAGTGTGACACAGATTCTCACCATGTCCCCTCACCTCCGATATGGAAGTATGACACATCAAGTCGTGAAATCGTGTTGTTTGGATTTATTTGAACTCCATCATTCAACGCATTCCTCAACATCACGTCAAGTAACGTCGTGAGCGAAATTTCTCACCAAAAAGAGAAAAAATAATAACAACAAACGAACAAATCCGCTTCGTAATCCTCATATCGTAAACTCTCAAATTGCGAGGCCGCTGCTCTCATAAAAGTCGGCAGTCACGATAGATAAACTTCTTAGAGAGTAGTCGAAACGAAAGCTGCCTTCTTGAGAACTGTTGGTTTTATTAGCTTAGGCGAATTAAAGGCGATGGATGAGCATTTATAAGGAAGAACTGTTGGTTCGTAGAGAACGAATGATTCTACGAATACGACCACATAAGTGTCTCTTCGATCATTTAGAAATACCGTAAAATTGGTCTCCAGTGTTGCTCGTGCATACTCTTGCTTCTTGTGTTTGTCTTTTGCTATTATAGTGCTGAAGCAGAATCCGGAAATATATTGGAAATAACTGGTTGTTCCTTATATAGAGCGAATTATTCTACAAATACGTCTACAAACATGAATACGTCTTCAATCATTCCAAAATACCGTAAAATGCATCTTAATGCTACATGACCAAACTCTCGCATCCGGTGATGAGCCTCCGCTATTTTAGCCTTGAACCGAGTCCAACAATATATGGGTGAGAACTCTGTTCCTTTAGGAAAGAATTATTCAATTAATACGACTGAATAAGTATGTCTTTGAGCGTTACAAAATACCACAAAATCGGTCTTCAGGGCTGTTCGAGAATCCTCGCGTTCTAGTCTGCCTTTCGCTGTAAGACCGAAAATTTATGGGAACGAATCATGCAAAGAAGGTGTCCACATAAGTATGTCTGACCGTTTCAAAAGTGAATCAAAATTGGTCTGCAGCACTGCTCAGCATACGCTCGCATCTTGTGGTTTGTTTCCGCTATTTTAACCCTGGAGCTGAGGCCGAAAACGTGTGTTCAATAATGAAGGGGGGATGATTTATAACCCACGCTAAGTCACATAGTTGACTCAAATTGTATGTTTTCAAGTTTTTTCCCAATACGGATGTTAGTGAAAAAACGTTGTCTATTTCCACGAAAAAATAAAAAATTACAATGTTGAATCCATCATCAATAACAAACAATAACTGAACAAACATTAGAAAGGACACAGCTTTCATAGTCACAGGTGAAGGGAGATTGAATCCCATTGGTCGAGAGAAAGGAAAGGGGGCTGGAGGTACAACCAATTTAGTGCAAGCAAAGTGAAGGGGGATTATAGCTAATCAGATGAAGTGAAAGGAGATGAAGTAGTTATACTGGTTTCAACAGTTTGAAGGGAGGGCTTTATAGAAATGGACTTATCAGAGGTGAAAAATATTGAAGGATATCCTCATTTAAACATTTACCAGATCTGCCACTTTTGATAATTTCGCAAAGTGAAGGGGGATTATAGCTAATCAGATGAAGTGAAAGGAGAGGAAGAATTACTGGTTTCAACAGTCTGAAGGGATAATTCCAAGCTTCATAGAAATTGACTTATCAGTGGTGAAATATATTGAAAGATATCGTTGTTTCATCCCGTTGAAATTCGCTCATCAGGCCATGCTACGACTGAGCTTCTTTAAATTTACTCTTCCTCGAACTTTTTCGATTTTTTGCAGCTATAAAACTAAACATCTTCTAAACAACCTTCGGCACTCTCCCTGTGGGAAGTCATTCCCGACAAAATATATGTTTCGACGCTCCCCCCATAAAACAGAAACCCAAATCCTCCGCCATTCGCATTCAATACGGTTTCCAAAAATGATTTAAAGCTAACCAGGAACGTAAAACTTGAACTTTCTCTCGGGAAACATAATAATTATGGGTCAGGGGCTTCGTCGTAAACCGAAATTGTAAAAACAGTCCCTCTCCAGAGCTGTTGCCAATTTCGATTTATTATTTTCGTTTTAGATTATAAACCTTCCAAAAAAAAACAAAAAAAAAAAAAAAAAAAAAAAAAAAAAAAAAAAAAAAAAAAACACTAAAATAAATTGCACCCTTTCTATACACGTACACGCAATAAATTGTTAACTATTATTTTTATGACAAAAAATGTATTCTAAATAGTAATTTGCTATTCAAAAAGCGATTTTGGATGATTTTTTTTTAGCTTTTTTGCCGTTTTTATCGATTTTATTGCAAATTTTAATTAAATTTAAGTCCATTTTTGAGCATATTTTTGTAAGTGAAATAATTTTTAAATTTCTATTTTAAATTTGATAATCTTTATTCGAGCAATATTCTGCTAAAAATTATTAATGTACCAATTTTTAGCCGTTTTTAGTGGTTTTTTCAGCACATTTTTTTGAAATTTGACCAATATAATATGCTCAAAAACTTCTGGCCAACGAAGTCTTTCTTTCAAAGACCAAGACTAAACTAGAAAAAGCAAATTTTAACGTGGCTTGTAAAAAATGGGGCAGTGGACAGCGAAACTATGCTAAACAGCATTTATGTATAATATTATAAAACAATAATTTTACTATAGAAAGTTCTTCTACTTACAGAAGATAGGGACATCAAATACCATTGTAGTTATATTATTTAAGCTATGTGTAGATTATGTAGACGCATATGCGATGTAATGTCAACGTGCTATGTTTGAAATTAAGGGCAAATCGCCTAGACCTTAACCAACAGCCTTCTGTTGGAAAAGTAAGCCTAGGCAAGTAGCCTAGTTCGACTTTTGTACTATCATCATATGTATGTGTCTCTATTGAAATAAATGAAATATATTTATCTATCTAATTGAACATAAGTTATCCTGGAATTTTAGTGATTTTTTTCAAAAATGGAGGTACCTTACCTCAACAATTAAACCCCTTTGATTTTTTTGACATGGGGGGTCAACCGAAAATTTCCGTCACGCAAAAGTGTTGATGTCACAATTTCTAATGATGTTCACGTGCCGTTGCTAGGAGAATGGAACTTCCGCAGTTTTCATCGCACGAAAATCGTTCGCCACTCTCTGGAAAGCGCTTGATTTAGATGATAAATGTTCACATCTCAAGCTACCAATTTCCCCCTCCTTACGTACCTGGCTACATTCCTAAATTAAGTTGATTGGACTATAAACAATAAATTTTCTCCACTTTATTTCATTTACTCCATAATTTACTCCACTCCATAGGAAACATTTTCATCCCCCTGACCACAGTCGACTGTTAACAACAACTCATTATAGTGGCTATCATGAATATAAAAGTGATAGCGTCTGTATTGGAGAAATAACTTTAATAGTATGTATAGTATGCTTTTTACGCCTCCAAGAATAATAAAATAAATTCTTTATCCTACATTTCGTCGCCTTTAATAGTATGTATAGTATGCTTTTTATGCTTCCAAGAATAATAAAATAAATTCTCTATCCTACATTTTGTCGCCTACAGTCCAAAGTTAAAGGATTTGTTTACAAATCTCGAGGACAACCGTTATGAAATCCCCAATCAAAGACATATCCGTGTAAACATGGTATCTGCTTGTAAAGCAGATTGTGGAACTCGTTTTTTTAATCGGTGGAACTAATTGCTACAAAATAGGTAACTATGCAAAGATTTGCATTTGAAAAGTGTTGAAATTGGTGTACTTACGAAATCCCCCAAAATCTCATTCAAAATTCATATCATGAATACAAATTGGTGTTTTTTTTTTTTTTCGACTATCCATTTTGATTCTTGGTAGAACCAATTGCTATAAAATAGGTAGTTATGCAAAGATTTGTCTTTGAAGCATTGAAATTTTTGTATTACAAAATCCCCATATCCCTGCTCACAGTTCATATCCTGAATACAAATTGGTTTTTTGGATTATCCATTTCGATTATAGGTAGAGCCAATTAGTACGAAATAAGTAACTTTGCCCTTGAAACAGAAGTGCGATTTGTGTACTTACAAAACCCCCTAAATCCTATTCACAACTCATATCCTGAATACAAATTGGTATTTTTTTTTTTCCTTCTTTGAGTAGTCATTACAAAACACGCGGAAAGAGGACAAGGTTATGAACATTAGCAAAAAAAAACTGTAATGACATTCAACAGTTCGCATATTCGCTTCGGGGAAGATTTCACTTTTTATGAGTCATTACCACGTCCCAAATTCCTTCTGCCGCCTCATACGTTAAGGCCGCTCCTTCGGTTTTTTATTAAGGCCGTTAAAATTTGTTAGGCGTCCACTTCAACTGCAGTTTATTGTCACGCAATAATAATTCGTAGTCCCTGAAATGATGAGCACCATTAAAATCAATTACCCCTCCATCATTACCCTTCAGCCCATTTTCTACGTTCATTCGTCGGCTCCTAGCTCTCTACTATAAATTAAATTCGCTTTATTAAAATGAAAGCTAATTTCCTAATTTATGTCTTTAATTTGCTTATGCGTAGTTCGTAAAATCCATTTGCCTCCTATGCCAAGAAAAATTAAGCTGAGAAATCATGTGCATTTTAATTATCTTCATACGATATTTCTGTTAACTTCACACAATATTTCTGGATATGGGAGTAAAATGTTTGTTAGAGTCTACAAGAATTTCAGCGAATATTAACATCAACAAAACATTCAGCGCTGCTAGATTCCTCAATGTATTAATAACATAAATTTAGATCCTGATGTATAGGTACGTAGAACTCTAACACTTGACCCCGCCAGGGGGGCTTCGCCCCCCTGGATCCCCGGTAACTTTCCGCTTTGAGCTTTCGGCTTAAATGCTAAAACATGGAACATGCTTTCTTCCCGCTAATTCGTAAATGTAAATAAATTTAAAACTACGACATAAATGTTTTACTAATCGAAATTAGAACAGAGTACCTTGGTAGGTAATTTTCTGTTATGGTGCGCGTCTAAAATTTTATAACTCTAACCAAGATTAACTTCTCAACCAAGTGATAACAAAACAAGCGGCATTGTTTACTATATCCATTTATAACATAGATAAATATAAAACTACGACATGAATAGAAGAACAAGTACGAAAGAAATGCATGTAAATCGAGAGCTTTCCAACGAATGGAGAACGATTTTTGTCCGGTGAAAATTAAGAAGTTTCATTTCCCCAGCAACGGCTTGGTTGTACGTGAGAATCAAAAGAAGAAATCGTATTACGAGAATGGAATGAATCTTCGTAGCTGATTACATTTTTATGATGGCATATTAAAATCAAAGTAACTGTATAAAGTTTCATTAAAGAAACGCTTGCATACGAGTCTGCAACACATTGGGACATTTTATGTCTTTAGTTGAAGACAAGTATGTGTTGCAGACTCGTATGCAAGCTCTAAGAGCCACTCAGCTGCTCCGGACCCTGGGCATCGTCACGTAAATGTGCTAAAGAGACTACATACGAAATTACAGCTTCCTAGAGTCTAAAGCATAGAAATTAGCTTTAAGAGCCACTCAGCTGATCCGAACCCTGGGCATCGTCAAGTAAATGTCCCAAAGAGGCTGCATACAAAATTACAGATTCCCAGAGAGTAAAGTATAGAAATTACCAGTTAAAATGATTTAACCACCGCTACACAAATCAAACCGTTCTCGCAATATTCAGATCACCTGCTATGAATCAAATCATCTAAACACCAGCTCAATGAAATCATCAGAAATTGAAAAGCAGTTGCAATCATGTTCACAATATCAATTATTGAGAATGATCACCTGAGTGTACACAATTATTCAAATATCCACGCTCATAACTCAGCTTGTCGGCCACGCACTCCGCAGTAATTAACATAACATGGTTGGATAAATCGAGATCTTTCGAACGAATGGTCAACGAATTTTGAGGGATTAAAACGACGAAGTTCCATTTCCCTAGCAACGACTCGGTTGTAAGCGGAAATCATCAGAAAACCAACCGTATAGCTTTTTTTAACGCATTTTTTTAAACGCTTTTTTCGTTCATGTGCCAAAGTAAAGACATAAAATGTCAAAAAAATTCGTTACACATCCGCGTAACGTTTTTCGCTAGTATCCAAGGCTAAAGCATGTTCCATGCTAAAATTTTAAAAGTTGGGTGTGGCACATAGCTTCCTTGTATCAGTAACATGAATGCGCAGATCATTGCAATGATATCACATTCGCGCGTGCGCAGCAGCTTCTAATGACACAATAGTATTGATATAATTATGAAATTAAATTATTTATTAAATTATCAAATATAAATTATTTAATTAAACAATTAAATTGTTAAAAATCCTCTTCTTCTATCTATCCTTCAGGTTTGAGCAAGATCGGACGACTGCCTTTTGTGCAAGAAAAAATGATGTGCTTGAGAAAATTATGCTTAATG
The DNA here is from genome assembly GCA_030762985.1 of Adelphocoris suturalis. Classification (NCBI taxonomy): domain Eukaryota; kingdom Metazoa; phylum Arthropoda; class Insecta; order Hemiptera; family Miridae; genus Adelphocoris; species Adelphocoris suturalis. Next base: position 5,303,334 of record CM061049.1, read on the forward strand.
GAATTTACGTTTGCGCATGCGCAGAGTGAAGTTTAGATTTGGAAACAGTGAGTAGGAAATATCTTCATTTTAATCCGCACATTCCCTGGAACTTTCATCGAAATCGGATGATGGATGCATCTAAGCTTGTTAAAAAGATTTGCGGACCCAAGACAGACATAGTTTCTTTTTACTGTTGTTATTAACTGAATTAAAAGTTGTGAATTTTTTGAAAATCAAATTTAAAATTGTCTTAATTTAGTTTGACGTAAATCTTTCGCGATAACTCTTTGTAACGTTCAATTTCTTGTCGTATCAGAGGATCTCTGATCATTGGCATCATTTGATTTTTTATTTACTCTAATTTTATTTTATATTGTTTGCTTTTTGAGTAAGGTGCATTTTTTGAGTTTCTAGGTTCAAAATTGAAGGGCACGTGTCAAATTTTAGTTTCTCAGCCTTGGATCTATGTCTGGGGCCTGCATTTTGAGACAGTTTAGAAAAGTTGGTCACGTAGTTGCAGACGTGGTTGGGTACAGTATTCTTGCTTTGGTGCATTTTTAGGTAATTTCGGTCTTCTAATTACCTTCTTAAAGTTTTCGAAATGTTCATAAACTGGCTTACCAATTTTTTGGCATTGAATCCATAAGCTAAATTTGATTTTCAAAAAACTCATAACTTCAAATTCCATTATTAACAAGACAGACATTCACACAAATAGAAACATTTTCTACGGAAATTCGCTAAAACATAAAATACGAGTGGAATTTCCGATTTTGTTGACATTTTTTCGATCTTCCAAAAGTGATCGCAACCCTTGGTGAACCTGTAAGGGATACCATTATTTTCAAAGCCATTGGGAAGTGACTACTCGATTCGGCTATGTGAAACCTTTCGGCATTTGAAAAGTGACAGTATCGTACTCTTAAGATTTGGAATTATCTGAGTTTTAATTTTCCATGTTATTGTTGTTGCAGAACCGAGCAAATGGACGGTTGAAGAGGTAGAAACGTGGTTGGCTTGGAACCTGGCGCAGTTTAGTCTCCCGCTCACGCACGCACAGTTCTTCAAAATCTCTGGACACACTTTGGCGGCGCTAACTGAACAAGAATTCATAGAAAGAGCTCCCGAGGTAATCATTACGGAACAGCTTTATTTCTATGCAAGTTACAACTTATGATTCGCAGTATGTAATTACTTAATTAATTAAATTTGCATGATACTAAAACAAACAGTCGTACGTTTAGACTTTACAAAAAAGGCCTTTCTGTACTTAAATTGGGTTCTTATTCATCTCCAACGTTTCTCGTCAGGTACTGGGGCTTCTTCAGGAAGACAAAATTCAAAATATCAAATTCAAAATTTGTAAAATAAATAGGTACTTATTGTTTTATTTATTTTTGATAAAAAATCGAATTCAGAGCAATCAGTTTAAGAAAATCACATTTAAACGGATAACTCTGAATTCGATTTTTTATCACAACAAAGAAAACGATAACGAGACACGTTGGAGATTAATTAAAAAAACCAATTTAAGGACAGAGACGCCTTTTTTTTTGTAAAGTCTTGTTAAAATTTGAACTTCCAGAAGTTCCAGTCACGCAACATGGTCGTATGAGCGAATTTTCATAAATTATCATATTGTATAATGTTAAATTGTTTTGAAATTTGAGCTTTTTGAGTACAAGGAAGTTGTTAACTATTAATATTAAGGCAACGTATTCTAAATAATAATCTCCTATTCAAATAGAGCTTTAGCTTTTTTTGCAGTTTTATTGATTTTTAGCAAATTTTAATGAATTTTAAGTGCATTTTTCAGCATAATGGTTTAACATACATTTTTCAATGTTATATCTTGTAGTTAATAAACTTTATTTAAGCAATATTCTACGAAAAATTATAAATTTAACGATTTTTACGTTTTTTAGTACATTTTTTGAAATTTGGCCAATTTAATGCGCTCAAAAAGTGCTTGCCTACAAACTCATCCTTTTGTTTGGGAAGCTTGATTCTTTGGCGCAAGAACGGAATTTTTATCTCAATCCTAAGGAGAATTATCGTCTCGAATGACTTACAAATAAACACCCACCCACCCACACACACACACATATATATTTATACATACATACACACAAATGAAAAAGCTTTAAACACTATGATTCGCTTCAGAATGCCTCAAAACGGATTTCAATAGAGAAATTTAAAAAAATAGTTGATTTTAAAAATTTCCGAGCCATTGCAATAGTTCATTTTCTACGAAAGTTCGCTAAACTCATATATTGATTCAGGGAATTTTATCCGCAGATCATGGTTTTACCGCGAACATTATCATCTTAATCGAAATAGATAGTTATCTTCATCTATAGCCCCATGGACTTTGGTACAGGTTTATTCGAAATACCGATTTCCAGAAAACCTAAAAACTACCAGAATTAAGCGTTTTTTTACTGAATTCCTCAACAGCGCAATACGCACTAACATTTCGTTGATTCGGGGTTGGTATTGCAAATAACAATAATTTAACAACGTTACGTGATTCAGCGTGAAAAATACCCATAAACCACTTATCACATGTGGCTATTGAATATATTTTTAAAAAATCGATATTTTTGTTTTTGCGAGACATTTTTCGAGTTTTTGCGCACCGGAAAATTCAAGTGACGGGTCGTTAATCCATAATATAATGTCATGTAGAATCGGGATCTACAATGGAAAATGGTGGCACCCATTTGAAAGAACAATGCTTGGTGCTCATTTTGCGGGCACACAATTTGTGCATGCACACGTGCGAGAAAATGCCATATTTGGATTCTATGCAAACAAATTATGGAAAATTATAATTTGAAATTAGAAAAAAAAAAAAAACGCAAATACAAACACACTACATAGGTAGGAGGGTGAGGGGGGTAGTTAATGGGACATCCTGTATCCTTATGTATATGCACGGGTAATTAAAATTTTTATTTAGTGCACGGAAACCATCAACGAACCTTTTTTATTGCTTGTTGGTTTATCATTAACCAGCCAGTTTATCATTGAGCTATTAATACGGATCGAGAGCACATGACGTGGTATGCGGAAAGGGCGTTGGTTTCTTCGAAGCTCGACTTCTATATTCCAACAACAAATACCGTTCTCGACGAAACAATCCAAGGACTTTGCATAAAATTAATAATTCCCTCTCGTTTGATCTAGACTTTATCAGTTTGGAGGAAGTGCATGTTTTTCAGACCATGTTAGACCACTTGCTATTACGTCTAAATTGCTTTCTAGTTTCACACAGAGGTACCTAATTGTGCCTAAAAGTTAAAAACCGTGTCCGTAGAAAAAAAAAAGTCAGCCAAGTTGGGTGGGCAGCAGTGTTGGGCATCATCTTATCGTCGAATACGAATACGATTGTATTCGCGATAATTATTCGTTGATTCTGAGTCAACTGCGATTATATTCGTATTCGTGTAATCGTATTCGTCTGCCGCTGATTACACGAATACAACCCATAAAAATGCCCCACGGTCATCAATTTCAATAGGGCGTCCCTCCTATAATATGCGAAGCCATGCTAATATTACCTAGCTTCAGAGGGACGTCCTTAAAGCGAATTCAACGATTGGAGCCCAGCCTATTTGTCTCAAATCTATTTCAATAGGAATTTCCTTTGGGAATTCTATTCAATATCATTGGTTGGTGACAAAAAAGCTATGGTCTTGGTAATTTCAGATAGTGTCAAATTGTGTCAAAAGTACATGCGTTAATTAACCTAACATCGTATTTTATGTATGATTATGCAAACGAGCCACGAATTTTTTATCTCAATCCTCTAAGAGGAGTCATAACACGTAGAATGACGCAGAGATGTGTATATACTTATGAAAACGTGCACACTCCAGGTAGCGTTTAAGAATTCCTCAAAACCGATGAAAAAATGTATGGATAGTTTTAATTTTTAAAATTTTGGTCCCATTCCAATAGCTTGATTTTTTTTTCAAACGAAAGTTTGCTAAAATTGCCCATTTATTACAAAAGTTTTCGAAATCTCGATTTGTATATATCTCTACCATTACTTAGTTGTCACCCCTTCAGTTTGATCGAACGTAATTTTGAGATTATCGACACATGGGGCTAATTTTTTTTTATTAGGTCGATTACAAAAGTACCTACCTATATTATTGAAAGTATTAAACCAAAATTTGACAGGAGTGTATAGTATAGCTGTGCCCCCGCTCCTATCCCTCAACCTAAATGGAATAAAAATGTTTATTGTATACAAACAAAAGAAAGTATAGGTACCTGTTAGATGAATTTAGTCCAGTCACCATACAGTTTTAAAGGAAATTCATATCTTCAAGAAAACTTTCCGAACGATTCTTCCTACTGTATGACACTATAGCTGAATCTAGCTCAATACTCGCCTGTCGTACGGACAGTGACTTAACGCCATATCTATATATCTAGAAGTTAATCTGATCCTGCTCTTAGGTCAAACTAGGGATGGTAAAAAAGAATCGATTCCTTGAAGGATCGATTGTTTAAAAAAAGTATAGATACTTTTGGATTATTTTCATTTTTTCGAGTATCGGAGAATCGATTCAAAATTTCGAGAATCGGAGGCCGATTCATTTCAACAGCTGGATGAACAGACAATATTTTTAAAATATAGTTAGGTAGGTACTATTATTTCATAAGCTTTGATTCTTGATATACATATCGTTACATTTTCCCTATGAACAAATGATATTGCGGGATGAAGTCGGTAAAAAGAGCTCTAGGTGATAGAAAGTTCATGAAATATTGCATATTTTTTAGTAGGTAATGTACCTTCTACGTTATTGGAATTTAAGTACCTAATATGAATACGTACTACCCCAGTCTCACGAACAACATAGTTAGGTACCTACCTATTTCAAGTTTGAAAGATTTATCATTGAAAATTGTGAAAAATTTGAGTTGGTTGAACTTGAGTTGGTTAAAAGTTAAAATCATTTTAGTTCTAAAAAGTGTCGATTCTTCAAAAAATCGATACTTTCTTAAAGAATTGATACGATTCTTTTCCATTCATTTCAAAATAATCAATACGATTTAAATCCATTCATTTTGATGAATCTGACATCCCTAGGTCAAACGAAATCGTTACCCAGATTTTTCTGTCAGCCTTCCGAAGGTTATCTTGTTGTTATCCAGGAGCCAAACGTCGGATAACGTCAATGAGCGGGGGGGATCGGCAAAGTCGTAGCTGCCCCTGTGGAGAAAGTGGTCAAAAAAGAAAGCGCCCCGGTTGGAGTTCAGGGACCCTCAAGGTCCTTTGGCCGTCCACCTTCCCTGTCCACTGCACTCGAATCTGTCTTCCTTTATTACGGAGACACTGGCACATAGTTAAGGCTTCGGTACATCTCTACATAATGTTGGGTCGATGAACAAAATGTCTGCCAAGTTGGGTGGTTTAGCCTTCTCACTTTCTGTAACATTACACGTACATGTTAGTCGAAGAACAAATTATTCAACATTATTGAATGCAAAATAGAATTGTAATATATGATTCCAATATGCAAATAGATACCTCATTTGCGCATGCGTACACCTACTATCATGCCTAAGGCATTCACCATAAAGCATAACTGGCAGCACTAAAAAAACGGTAGTTAGTGAAAAACGTTGTCTATTTCCACGAAAAATAAAGAGTTACACTGTTAAATCGATTTCGACGGTTGGGCCATCATCAGTAACAAACAATAACTTATTTTTTGTTACTGATGATGGCCTAACTGTCGAAATCGATTTAACAGTGTAACTCTTTATTTTTCGTGGAAATAGACAACGTTTTTCGCTAACTACCGTTTTGAAATGGGTTTCCACAACTTCGTCGCGAGTGATTTAGTTCGTGCCATCTCTATCCGACCATCACATCAGAATCCATCTACTGGTTTTGGGACTTTCGTCTGTAACTACCAGTTTCAGGTTTACGCATGCGCAATGGTTACCTACTATAACCAATCGCTATAAAATTCATAGGACACCATTCCGAGTAATACCCCCAAGTATCACCCAAATTTTAACGAAATCGGACCAATTACAGATCTTAAGAAATATATTTTTCAGGAAATTCTCTTTCTGTTCACCCGAAGATGGTCTGTGAGCTAACCCACACACCCTAAATTTTCATAAATCTCGTCAACAAACATCATAGAAAATCACAACCCTTTCCCTACTCCTTTTCCAAAAGCTATTTATTTAATAAACAGTATTGCTGGATCTGAAATAAAAAAGTCTTGGCGATTTGACATATTTTATATATGACATCATGCTTAACACAGTTTCACATCCCACTGCTCCCTTTTTTCCAAGCCACGAAGCAGTAGAGGAATCGCAGTTTTGGTAGTAGCTGCGTGTTTCCATCATTGGCTGCAGGTTCTATTGTCCGTTGTGAATAATATTAAATTTCAGAACCTCAGTCGTAAATATCTAAATCGCGATTAATAGGTATAGAAACTGACTTGTAAAATGTTGGCTTATCGATTCCCTATCTGGAACTAAATGATCCTTAGTACATGTTGTTATTGTGGATTTGATTGTTCCAACCACACTTGAGGTTACTTGAGAACTCAGAAGAGAAATTTCATCAAGGGATTTCCAGGAATGACTTAGCTTCTATGCTGTGGGAATGGGACCTACACAGGGAGAAGATGGAGGTGCCATTAAACCAGGCGATGATTGAAATCTTTTTCCCCTAACGAGTCGAGAAGACGATGATCGCTCGGCTATCTGTCGGGTTCGCTAAAGAGAAAATCCAGTAAACAACTCTAAACGTCCTTTGAAGGAGAACAACATCATTACTAAGGATAGTAACATTGGAATTCATGTTAATATGGAGGTTTGTAATTGTTACAGTATTGCCAGAATCGTGGCAGAACTGTTGCTAGCCTACAACACATAGGTACTTACGAATACGTTGTAAAATAAGTGCCTAAGAAACCTAGGCGGTGGAACCTGCTACACTTTTCCCAATAATACGTAATATGAGTTTTAAATGGTAATCATATTGCAAAATCAAACACAAAATTAAATTGTCAATGGAAAGAATTTCAACTTTGGCACTTGGCCCTTCATTGCTCTTCACCAGATTTGCCGTACAACTTGTCAATAAGGCTCTAGGGTTAAAATGAAAATTATTGTTAACACGACTGTGAATATCACATAACGATTTGGGACACGGATATAGGCAGAACTTCAGCTGATTTTGCACAGTCCGATTCCAGTTCTTTATTTAAATTTGGACTGTACCTACATACTGACAGAAATACCTCGTGACTACTGCACCTATCAAAGAAAATGTTTGATTTAATTTATATTGCCATTCATTGGATAAATCAATATATTTACCTGAATCTAACCCTAGATATAGATGCTGAAAACGCCAGAAGACTCTATTACGTATAATTTTGAGCTTTTTCTATAAGATGTCTCACTTAAGTTGGAAAAATCGGAATTAAAATCATTACTCCCCTACTTGACAGCAACGGCAAACAAGGTCTAGGTACTCCTGAATTTTTGTAACAATGGTTTTGCTGTAATCTAAATAATGGCTCAACTATGTTGATATTATATATCTCAAATTTAATTTTATCATTTCCCTGAAGAAGCTCTAGTTTCTGGGGAGAAAAGTTGGAGAAAAATTAAAACAAAAATTAAGGGCACAAAGGCCTTTTTTTTTAAGTTTTGTAAAACTTATCCCCTTCCTTCCTCTTCATTTATGGAATCTATAGAAAAAATTATGAATAATTGCGGTAGTCTTAATTTTGTGAATAATTAACTCTGGAGCCAATTCCATCTGGCGTGAGCGATGACAGGGTGAGGTCACTGGTCTGCGTGGTGTCCTTCAAGACGAGCCCGGTGGGCCCTTTCGTAACCCAACTTCCAAGGAGGGATCGAATAGTGGTCAACCGGGTTGCCACTGGCCATACCCATCTTACTCACTGACACCTGCTTAGTGCAGAAGCTCGAGATGTTGTGTGTGGGAGGTAAGGGGGTGACCTGTCCATCCGCCACTTTCCAGAAGGCTGTCCAGCCCTTTTGGACCTCCGAGTCCAGCATCAGCCCCCTCAGTTTTATCCGGACCAGACAAGGTCCGATCCCGTTGAGAGCCGCTGAGCTCTACTACGAACTGTGATATCTGATCTATAAATATATTTATATACATCTAGTCGTAGTTTTATTTCACTTTGCTGATTGTATATAGTAGCATGTATTAGCCTATTTTACATCTAGTCTTAGTTGTATTACTTTATTTTTGGGTTTTTTTCCAACCACTTTGGGGGCTGAACAGTGGTCATCACTGTACCCCTTATTTTTTCCCCCTCCGAGTAGTCAGTGGAGTCCATGATGGCGCTCCTTTTTAGTCAAGGATGGTAACATGGCTCCCCTTAGAATCGTGCGACTTGCTAATGACCCTTCTGGTTGAGGTGTGACTTAAACCTTAAAACAAACAAAAAATTAACTCAGGAATTTAACACCATATAATAGTGGAATGTTGAAGGTAATAGTATTTATTCACATGTAAATAGTAGTAGTAGTAGTTTAAATTGAATCTTCTAGATTTTATTTGTAACTCCTAAACATCAACTTCGTTCTCATTTTTATGCAGAAAGAAACCGAACCCATCAGACTACGTTCAGAAAATAATCTACAAACTCCAAATTACAATGTTATCGAATTCACGACATCGTTAGGAAAACCTCTCGTTATGACGCCTAATGTCGACAAACAAACGATTAAGCTTGGAAAATTTCGAACATTCTGGTTCGTCGACAATGTGTTAATAGCCCTTCAACACCTAGTTCTGCGTTTGACGTCATCGCAGAAGAATTTGACCGCGCCTACAACTGTTTTCGATCGTACTGCTGGTTTGATAGAAATTGTGATAAGTAGTTGTGTGATAGAAAAAGTTCCAGTCATGCAGCATGATCTTATGAGCGAATTTCCGTAAATCATCGTATTATAATACATTGTTTTGACATTTGAGCACTGAGTGCAAATAATAAATAAATTGTTAACTGCCTATTTCACGGCAAAAAAAAAACTAGTTCTAAATAATATTCTACAAAACGAAATGATTTAGAAATTTTTTGAAAAAGTTTTTATCAATTTTTCAGCAAAAATTATTGAAATTGAAGTATTTTTTCAGCTTATTTTTTTTTTTGCAAAAATTGGACTGTTTTATTTCATTGTCGATAAACTTCTTTTGATTAAAATTCAGTTGAAAAATATAAATGCATCAATTTTAGCCATTTTTAGTGATATTTTTAGCACTTTAGCATTTTTGAAATTTCATCAATTTAATGTGCAGTGCTGGCCAACGAACTCATCCTTTGATTTGGAAAGCTTGATTTTTTGGCACAGAAAGGAATTTTTATCTCAATCCTAAGGAGAGTTATCGCCTGGAATGACATATATGTGAAAAAGTGTTAAACTCAAGGATTCGTTTCAGTTTCAGAATGCCTCAAAACGGATTTCAATGAAGACATTTTTTTTTCGAAAATTGTTATTATAACATTTTTGGAGCCATTGCAATAGCTTCATTTTTTACAAAATTCACTAAAAAGACTGACGTTCAACACGAATACATAGGTAGGTATATGAACAAAAATTATGTCATAGGTGCATTTGGATGTATGATTTAAAAAACTTTTTTCAAGCGATGTTATGGATTAAAAACTAATTTTAAAGATAGTGGGCATTTGTAAGCGTTTTAGCAACATGCAATAAAATTCAAAATACATCTTTTAGGATTTACAGAAAGGAATTTTTATCTCAATCCTAAGGAGAGTTATCGCCTGGAATGACATATATGTGAAAAAGTGTTAAACTCAAGGATTCGTTTCAGTTTCAGAATGCCTCAAAACGGATTTCAATGAAGACATTTTTTTTCGAAAATTGTTATTATAACATTTTTGGAGCCATTGCAATAGCTTCATTTTTTACAAAATTCACTAAAAAGACTGACGTTCAACACATAGGTAGGTATATGAACAAAAATTATGTCATAGGTGCATTTGGATGTATGATTTAAAAAACTTTTTTCAAGCGATTTTATGGATTAAAAACTAATTTTAAAGATAGTGGGCATTTGTAAGCGTTTTACCAACATGCAATAAAATTCAAAATACATCTTTTAGGATTTTCGCGTCTATTTCCATCATTCGACGATGTCTACGTGCCCAACTAATCTTTATTTTTACTTAGGGATAGACTATTTGATGTAATGTATTTTTTAGACAAATTATAGGAGGATTACCCAGAGTTCAAAGGCAACTGTTATTCTGAATATTGAGTGAATGTTGAATTTAACAATTAAACATTTTGTCAAAATTTGCGTATTGGGCGGTTGTAACATGTTGTGCCAAAACTAACTTGAAACTGTGCTGATACATTCCTGAGGCATCAGTTTGTTGGCGACTGGCGTCATTAAACGATTAATGATTAATCGTTCCTATACGCGAGGTCCTGATGGTTATCGGCCTCGGGATCGTTCCGGGAACTTTTCTCGGAGCTCTTGAATAAATTGGTTTAAAAATATCCATTCAATCAGGAGCACTCGGCTCCATCTAGCAATTAGCCATCTCAGCTTCAAGGGCACACCTTTCATCCTGATTTTGAGTTTAAAAAAATAGTCTAAAAAAACGTCAACGCGTGTTCTTATTTTTAGAATGTTCCCCATTAGACGCCTGTTGATTTAGATTTGGACCGGAAGAGTGAAGTAGTCATTTAAAAGATTCAGCATGCCAATCCTTTTCTGACCATCCGGACTCCAACTCCATAGTAAAAAACGCTCCACATTCTCAAATTACTCCTGAATTCTACAAACTTCAATTAACACATCGGTATTTAAACTATATATGAATCTTGATAGGATGATTACCAGTGTAAGCTGCGACACTTCAAAAGATCCTACAACGCTAGAAGACTAGAAGAAATCCGTCGCGAAAAACCCAAATGAACGTACCTACATGATCTCAAACAATGCCATTATGGTTCTGATACAGTGATGATCTATTAGAATCTGCATAGCTATTTGTCTGAGGAGATTTAATAATTCTGTTAATAAATCTGAGTTCTCTCACTTATGCTGAACTGATTTGTGAAGCTGAATATTACCAGATATTTCCGTAATGCTTTACCAGAAGATCATTGTAAGTTTCGGCATGAGGTAATCTGAAAGTAGGATCATATTTATCGCGTGTCCTATACGTTGGAGGCACCGCTTGGCACGACCCATGATTCACGAAGCTGTTCATTGTGAATAATCGTTGCAGCAAATCTAATACTGGAACGATACTTATCAACTGGGATTTACCAAGCATATCTTCCGCGACCCTTAGCATGAAATGTACGTCACACATCAGCGTCATCAAGCCTTAGTGACCGAATCCAGAAAACCCCATCCCCTCCTACATGGACTCTGCTATTTACAACATGATGTCACACCTACTTTCCCACCTACTCGAGGAAACTCGTGGTTACTTACATCCTCTGTATAAATCAGATTGTTATCTTGCGAGAAGGAAATCGGTCGCTGCAAGTGCTCATCTAGTTCTTTCCTTATACCACTTGATTTTACTGTTCCTGCAGCTCTGTTTGGAGATAGGAAACAACCCCAACAGGTGAATAACTTTCGGCTTTGCTAAACTATTTCCTACTATCAAAACCATCAGCAATTTTCTTTACTTTCCGTGTGCCATAATTGCCCATAACACTCTTAAAGCATTATTGTTTCTGCTGATTCTTATCTGTTATCGTCCATATTTTGGAAGCAATGATTTTGATCACAACTAAGGAAACATCACCACCAGGTGAACAACTTTCGGCTTTACCTAACTATTTCCTGCTATCAAAACCATCAGCAATTTTCTTTACTTTCCTTGTGCCATAATTTCCCATTACACACTTAAAGCATTATTGTTTCTGTTGATTCTTATCTGTTATCGCCCATATTTTGGAAGCAATGATTTTGATCACAACTAAGGAAACATCACCACCAGGTGAAAAACTTTCGGCTTTACCTATTTCCTGCTATCAAAACCATCAGCAATTTTCTTTACTCTCCTTTTGCCATAATTTCCCATAACACTCTTAAAGCATTATTGTTTCTGTTGATTCTTATCTGTTATCGTCCATATAATTGGAGCAATGCTTTTGATTACAACTTCAATTTTAATTTGATTTGAAATATGTAAATCTCCAGGAAAAAATGGGTTAAGACTCTAAACGTGTTCTTCCGAAGTTCTATAATTTGGATCTTTTATCAAGTTGACTTATTATAATATATTTTTTGGTATTTTCGGGTTGATTTAGACCTTTTCCACTCAGGTTAATCTTTTTCCACTTAGGTTTAGACCTTTTCCAATTTGCTTTAGACTAAAAAAAAGGTCTAAATATTAGTGTACAAAACTGGAATCAATTCGGAACTGCTATGTATAATGATATCTAAAATGAGATTCAATCACTCTCACCAAATATTTTGACTTTCGAATAAAAGTATATTTTATGTAAATGGTGTTTCAACTCATAATCATAGTAGTGCATGCTGCATAATTTATCAATAGCGATTTTAATGTGTACTATCTAGACATGAATGATCGTAAGGGGTCGATTGATTGAAAAAATCTAGATCCTTACCGTGGAATATATTATTGGATTTCTCTCTGTCTGCATATAAAAACACCTACTGTTTTTCTGTTAACAAACAACATTCGAACGTTTTCGAGTAGGAGGAATACATCCGAGACGGGAAGTTTTGCTTTGAATACTTTCACTGTTGAAAGCAAGAAATCTTTACATATCCCAATTTAATTCAAAATGCTTAAATGTAACATAAAGAGCTTAACTTACCACCATCGGAAAATTTCATCCGTCAATTAGATGTGATGTACAGCTACCTACAAAAACAATGGAGATTCTAACTGATACTTATTTGTTTTTAATGAAGATCGCCAGATATTACTAGGTATTAATGAAGCAGTCGTATCGGAAATGTGCTATACGTACGGGCTAAAACTATATAGGAAAAATACTCAACAAAGCGCTCACCTCTCTTATATATAACATGCCGGTTAGCTGCTTCATTATCGATATACTGTATAATTAAATTTATATAATATAATTGTATAATTAAGCTTTCGCTTTTTCTGTTAACAGTGTGGAGGACTGCTGTACGCACAGTTAGAGCTCTGGAAAGCTGCCTCCATGGAAGAGACCAAAGTTGATGTTAGCGGGCTGTTAGTAGAAACCACCACCACCAGGTCTGGATCGTCTTCAGGTGACCCTTCTGACGGTGAGTAACATTAAATTTTCTATTTCTTCAGAATCTTCTTCTTCTGCTCTACAGTTCGTTGTAGACTTCGGCCTCCACGAACTAAATCACTCACGACGAAGTTGTAGAAACCCATTTCAAAACGGAAGTTAGTGAAAAAAACGTTGCCTATTTCCACAAAAAATAAAGAGTTACGATGTTAAATCGATTTGTCCATTAGTCCACTGATACGTCCATTTCTATAAAACTTGGAAATATCCCTTCAAACTGTTTAAAACAGTAATTCTTCCCCTCTTTCCACTTCATCTGATTAGCTGTAATCCCCCTTCACTTCGCTTGCACTTACTTAATTGGTTGTACCTCCAGCCCCCTTTCCTTTCTCTCGACCAATGGGATTCAATCTCCTTTCACCTGTGACTATATAAGCTGTGTCCCTCCTGTGTGTTCAGTTTTTGTTCGAAATTGTCGATTGTCGAAAACGATTTAACATTGTAACTCTTTATTTTTTGTGGAAATAGACAACATTTTTTCACTGACTTCCGTTTCGTCCTCCACGTTAATCTGCATGGAACTTGACTATTCTAGGCTCTAGATCTCCATCTGTGGCGCCCATTCTGCAACGATCCTCTCCCACGTCTTCCAACCATCTTCTTGAGAGATATTTTTTCCTTGTCTCTGTCACATTCATATTCAACATTTTCATGAGCATTCAAAATTTACTCGATCTTTCAACGTATCTAACCAAATCCAGCCCACGTTAATCCCATTACGATATAACGCCTCAGGTTCCAGATTTATCCTATTTCTCCAGGTTCCTTTCTCATGGAAAAGTTCAAGAATTCCTCTCAGAATTTTCCTCTCAAAAAATCATAAGAGCCTGCTGGTTTGCCAGCTTCAAGACCAACTCCAATATGCACAATCACTAAGAGCGGTCCGGACGTTCCATGATTTTACCTTCTTTCATGTGAAATTAACGTTAAATCCCGGGCATCATAACTCAGCAAAAAACTTTACGGATTCACTTTGTGTGTGAGCTAAATGTAAGATAGAGCGCTATCGGGGCTTTCCTTAATATTTCTTGAGAATAAAGCATTCTTTCTCATCCATTAAAGTGATAAGATTTCTGTTATTTCTGCATATGTAAATGTAGCGCTGAGAGGCTTTTCACAAAGTTTACTTTGAAATTACCTTCAAAAACATTTGAATGGTTCATTCACATCTGTCGTAGTAGGTTCTTCAGGAAATTCATATCCTAAAGAGGTTGGTATTGTTTTGAAAATGAATGGTGTCATGAATTGCCACTACAATAATTTTTCTAAGATAGAAGGTTGTGGCCTCGTTTCAGTATAACAAGGACTATTGGTATCCCATCTAACTTACAAAGATTCCAGGTGTTTGGCTCGCGTTACCATATATCGTATGTCTTCTACTCGGGCAACCGCAGGTCTAATCATATCCTCAACTCATGCCTTTCATTAGAAAAGAAGATGTTAAATCAAAATAACTCAATCTTGTGGATTAATAGATTTTTAAAAAATGACAGCTATCCAGTTACTTGCAGCACAGAATTCAAATCATCTTATCTCCGAGGTTTGAAGTGAAAGTAGTGTCACTCGTAGGGTTTAAGTTTCCTTTTAATAGAATCCCGTGTTTGTGAGAGGAGAACGAGAAATAGAAAAAAATAAATAAATGATAAAAACACTCGGGTTTAGAAAGTTTAATTTGTCATAAGCGCATGAGATCGTATTAGAAATGTATGAGCCCACTTGCACCTATCGGATCGCTTACAAGCTGAAAAACTTGTTTCCCATTGAGTTTTGTCTCGAGTAAATTATTTTAAATCGAATTTCTGGTTATAAAATGAATAGCAAGGTCATAATAGGCAACATTTGTATGCACGAGTAAGTAAACTAGCTCTTGATGAGTCTTCTTTCTACGGCTAATGACTTGCCTACCTTCAAGATATTTATTATTGGTATTTTGAAAAGGAATGTTGCTTGATAACTCTCTCGTCAAGTTTGGCTCCGATTTGCATGAATTCTGAAAGATGGATAGTGAAAAAGTCAGGTTTGCCAACGCAGAATATCGGAAATGTGTTATTAGTTTTTTCTCAGTTTCTACTCTCAAAATGCGGTTGCGTGGGTACGAGGAAAGAGCGAGCGGAAAAAGCTTTTTATAACGGCAGTGAATGTTGTTCATCTTACGACGACATTAATCGGGAATATCCTAAAGCTTCATCCAATAGTTGTTGTTCAGTAGAACGAGTTAGAAACAATGCTTAGGAATCGGATCGGCACCCCAACGACTTCATCCTCACCACAAATGGTAAAAGAGGAGACGAGGAGGGAGGGAGGGATGGAAAGAGAGAGAGAGAGAGAGAGAGAGAGAGAGAGAGAGAGAGAGAGAGAGAGAGAGAGAGAGAGAGAGAGAGAGAGAGAGAGAGAGAGAGAGAGAGAGAGAGAGAGAGAGAGAGAGAGAGAGAGAGAGAGAGAGAGAGAGATTACATTTAGATCAAACTCAAAGGGACTTTAGGTCAACCTTGTAGAGACTATTTGAGCTGCCAAACGAAACAACTTCTCATCCATTTGATCAACAAATGCACTTGTACCATGCAATGCGCAACGTGGTCATATTTGAGAGTTTTGAAAAAGATCAAAAACCCCAGATATTACGGTTTTAGAGGGGGGAGGGGGGGGGGGGATTTGTTTGGTGGGACACCCTGTATGTATGTATAGCTTCATTTTCTACAAAAATTCACTAACAACAATTTTAGTCCAAAAACCCATTTGTATGCCGCGACAAGCCAATCTGCAAAATGAGTAGGCATTTAAGAATTTTTGCTTTAAGTGAAAACAGACTCTTCCGGTGGATTTTCTTCGAAAATCTTTAATTTTCCTCCAGAGAAGGTCGTTCGGCCCGCCTAAGACGGCTAAATCGCTTCGAATGACGGGTTATTTTGCTGTAGTTAAGACTCCACACTCTCATCAAGGGAAAGCTCGTTTTTATGAGGACCCCCCGACCCCACCCGTTCGCTTCACAACTATACTGGCCCGGCGAGTTTGAGGAACGGGGGCATTTTGTTATTTCCCCTGAAGAACTTTGGGTTTTTTTAAAAATCAACTTCATACTATAATATTTGTAGCATTTTCGAATCTATCCAGCTTGAGACACTGTTAAAGTATATTGGAATTGGTATTTATGGTACCTACCTACTAAAACCTGCAATGCAAATACACACGTATGAATGGGAATATTTAACACGTTAGCAAGATTTTACATTAGTAAAAACGATAATTGATTAATCATTGGGGGACCAAATTGACGGAAATGACATTTTGAAGGCTTGTTTTACCTTCTATAGAATCGATCTACCGTTACATATTTGGCATCAGGGACTTCAATAGGGAATGCTCAGTTTATGCAGAGAAAATTGCAACGTGGACTACAACTTTTGATTTTTCAAATGAGAACCACCATTTTTTATAGCAGATTTGAAATCTGCGTGAAATTTCATGAAGAAATGGCCCATCTCTCGATTTTTGAGTGCGCGCAAACGGGTGCAATTCCGCTATAAATGTGGAATATAATTAAAAATACTGAGTTATTGAAGATACTCTATTGCCACATGTAATACATGATTTTGGAGTATTTTTTCGGCTGAATTTCGCAATGATGTTCATTTATTGATATTTGCAACTCCATCTTGGAAAACACCGAAAAACCTTCATTTTAGTACGCTTTGTGCTTTGCGAAAACGTGTAAGGAAAGTGCAATTCTTCGTCAATTTTTCGGTGTTTTCCCACCCCCAATAACGAAGTCGATGTCAATTGCGCGTGATTGCACAAGTGCGTAATGAGCAACGTGGTCATATTTTAGATCCTTAGAAAAAACATGCAGATTCAAAATGATAATAATAATAATTTTTTACCCCAGAAAATTACGGTTTTAGAGGGGGGGTGTCTTTTCTGGTGGGACACCCTGTATATACCAATGGAAAAGCGGAAACTCTAAGAATCGTTTCAGAATGCTTCAAAACGGTTATCGATTAG
The DNA here is from genome assembly GCA_030762985.1 of Adelphocoris suturalis. Taxonomy (NCBI): domain Eukaryota; kingdom Metazoa; phylum Arthropoda; class Insecta; order Hemiptera; family Miridae; genus Adelphocoris; species Adelphocoris suturalis. The sequence continues at coordinate 5,320,662 of CM061049.1, forward strand.
GACATTTTTGATTAATTTTAAATTGTTTTTAGAGCTAGTGCAATAGAGAGATTTTGTACTTCTCGTATTCCTTTTCTCTATACGAAAATGTCCTTTCCGAAACGAGAAGAGGTTTTCTTAACGTGGAAACGCTTTTCGGAACGGGAAGAGTCAGCTTTACTGAATCGTAATTACGAGACGACAACTTGACCTTTCTCTAGGATAACACTCTAGAATAACTTAGCAACTATCATGCAGTTGGCATGGACAGGCACACACACACCCGACAAAATCGCCTGATCGCCTTATCCCCATGCCGTCTTTTATTGTTGGTTTAACCTTTGTATTTGTCTTTCTTTCGTGTTTTTTCCCCGCACCTCAACCAGAAGGGCCATTAGTGGCATTTCGTTCTAGCTTTCGACGTTTTATCGACGATTTCAACTTTTTCATTCTCAAGATTTCATTTCAAAGTTCATTTTACACGTTTTAAAAATTCGTGATCTTCGAGACTGACTCTTTTTTATATGATGTAGGGGTTTCTTACTTCATGTTATATTTTGGAAATTGTCTACTGTGACCATTGAGCAGTGATTCACTACAAGAGTCACGTTTACGTCTCTATAAGAGTTTTCGTTCTCTCGGACTCACGAAAACGCTAAGAGAAATCAATGCGAAAAGATTAGCATTCATCGTGCTCTTTCTAACAGCTTGTTTTCGTGTTAACGAGAAATACAAAAACCCTCTCAATAGCTTTATATTTCACGAAAATTCCCTAACAGTAATAGTGATTAGCGCAATGACCATCAGTTATGGGTATTTCTAATCATTATAAGTTTTTCTTGGCTGAAAAGTGGTTGGAATGTTGCGTTGAGGCCGCGGTCATGAGCGGCAAAAAGGAGGTGAAAACCTGCCTGGGGCAACAGCGCGCCCGGTTCCCAAACGAGGAAGAGGCGAGTCCAGGCTCGGGAAGCGGTGGATGCGAGGGGGGGCTGTGCCCCCCCCCCCCCCGGCCCTCTCGTCGCCATCCAAGTCTCTTCCAACCCTGCTGCCTTCGCTCTAGAAAGTTAATAAGCCTGTCCAATCATGCTCGGAAATTAAGGGCAGGACTTTTTTTCTTCTCTTTTTAACCAGATAAAAACATAACCCCCACACTCCGAAACCTTCCCTGCCTTTTGCCAGGACTGGAAGCCCCACGAACGTCCTTTTACTACAAAGTCTGTTCCCGACTTTCAGCCGACTTTCTGCTGACTTTGACAAGGTTGTCCTGTGTCCCGGGTTATGCAAACGCCTGGAGAAAGGGAACAACTTGCGGACCAAGAAAGAGATGATCGACCCACAATCTGTATGTTGTCAAAAATCAAGAATTACAATGGTGAATCAATTTCGACGGTTAGGCGATCATAAGTAACAAACAATAATAGGTACAATACAATAAAGTTATTGTTTGTTACTGGTGATGGCCTAACCGTCGAAATCGATTTAACATTCTATATCTTTATTTTTCGTGGAAATAGACAACGTTTTTTCACTAACTTCCGTTTTGAAACGGGTTTCCACAACTTCGTCGCGAGTGATTTAGTTCGTTCATTTGTGACAAAATAGATACCCAGTAAAAATGAAATTTATTTGAAATATTGGCCGATTCAATAGGTTCTTGAGAAACTCTTTATGAAGCTTCAGTCATGATTCGCAAGTTGCCAAAAATTATAGAGATAAGGGTCAAAACGAATTAAAGTTCTTATCGCCGAGCTTTCGGTTTATATAAAACCATCATCCGGGCCTATAACAATCAGAACAGAAACTTTCAGGCTCAGCACAGAAACAATAATAAAACAATAACAATAGCACAAAATGAACTCAAAGAAAAAATATATATCAGGCCAACATAAAATAAAATAACACCAACCACTACTACTTAATCAAGTCCATAGGAAGGTAACTTACTCAAGAATCTTCTATGGTGTCAAAATATAGGACACGGTCATGGATGTGAGTTAAATGTCATAACTAAAAAATAACAGGATTCAACAATTCAACAACAAAATCCAGCCTGCTCAAATAAAACCATGGGAACACCTATAATGGAAACATTTCTATACATACCAAAAACAACAGCAACCAAATAACAAATACAAATTCACAACTCCCAAATAATCAAATTAGCACAAATTTATGTATGCAGCCATACAATTTTATGGAAGAACTATATTTAAAAAGTCATAAAAACAATAAAATAAATAGGAACAGTAAAATGTCGGCTGCAGACCAAATAGGTAGTCTATTTATAACCACCCAAAAGGTGGCATGGCCAGAGCGTCCCGGCCAAGGTGTCATACAATTTATGATGGCTACAAGTCAACCCTAAAACTAACAATATACAAACGAAGATAATAAGTACGGAGACAACACTGCGTCAGTCTTACATACAATGCGCAAAAGCAAAATACTCCAAAATCATAAGGTGCTAAGTTGCAAAGAAACACGAGACCTTCTCGAACGATCAAGTTTGTCCCCCACCCCGGCAACTACTTGGAACCGTTCCCTACAAGAAGAACTGTGAGTTCTTCAATTCCGTTCAACCTGTGTCTTTGAGAGCAGTAGTCAATCCCTCAGTAAAAATGCAGATTAGTGGACATGTAGGTCAGAATGAAGTGTATAGTTTGGCGGTCTGGATGCTCGCAAGCTCGCATCTCAAAAATAGATAACATCAAGTAGTCAATCCCTTAGTAAAAATGCAGATTAGTTGGATATGTAGATCAGAATGAAGTGTATAGTTTGGTGGTCTGGATGGTCTCATACATGGGAGATAGTCTCATAGCCAGATGGTCTCATAACACGATCACATAACAGTTTAGAAACGTAAATACGACTTTTCATTTGTGACTCATGAGCTGCTCCGCGTTGAACGGAATTGAAGGGAACGATTCCAAGTAGTTGCCGGGGTGGGGGACAAACTTGATCGTTCGAGAAGGTCTCGTCAAAGAAACTCTCGTCATTTTAAAATTGCTTTGGTGAGCGTGAGCGAATATTTGACGGGACTGAATTGAAAAATTATATTGCCCACCAATTACATAAATTTCTGGATGCATACACTCTATGAAATGGCAATGATAAATCATCTGAGTGTCGCGTTTGGTACATAGGAGGAACATTTTCTTATCTATCGGAGTGATTTTGCACAAAAAGCAAACATACACGTATATAAATCCCTGGTACCGTTTAAATCAGGTTATACCTGAGTAAAGATTTACAGTCAGCCCTATATCCTTGCCCATGCTCTAATTGCACGTCGCTGGCAACCAAAAATTAAAGAGGAACTTGCTGTATGCCCCCAAAACAAAATAGCGTTCGATAATTTACTTTGAAAAACAGCATGAAAAGCTGATAACAAAGCAAAATCCGGCAGTCTTTCTCTGAGCTTACGGAGCAAAAAAGTCCAGTCATGCAGCATGACCCCATGAGCGAATTTTTGAAGAAATCTTCGACATTTCAGTCGCTATTGATCGTGTAGAGAAATTTTAGTTTATGATTTTGATAGACAAACATGGAACCAAATTATTAAAAATAATTAGGAGGTACTCATACTTTATTATTATTAAACTAATTTTGTAGATTTAAAGACAATCTGAATTTGGACAATGTTTCATGCAAATATTACCGATTTTTACAACTAACGAACGGCATTATTTCGATTTTTGACTGATTTTTCAACTTTGAAATTTTTGAAAACTTGATACATATTCTTATAGGAAATTTTACGCTGATTCCGAATATACCACATGTTAGTATGCTGAAAAAATTATTTCGCACAACAAATCGCAAAAAACAGGCTATTTTGAAATTTTTGACTACATTTTTGAAAATTTCAACCCGAAGATGTAATCCGATCATGCTGGCCAACAAACTTGAACTTTCGTTTTGTGTCCTTAACATTTTAAAATTTGTTTGAAGTTTCTAGCACAATTCTACGGACAGTTATCGTCTGGAATGACACATACATACATATATACATACATACATACATATATACATACATATATACATACATACATACATAAAAAAATGCGTTAAACTTCAGAATATGATTCAGAATAGCCTGAAACGGATTTCTGCATAAAATTTTTTCAAAAATTCACATTCTACAAATTTTGAGGCGAGAGCAATAGCTTAATTTTCTTCAAAAATTCGCTAAAATGTTGTACTATGTGACAGTTCCCGCGAGATCCAAGGGAATGCGCTGCCGTCGCTCCGTTGTTTCCCAACGGGCGTCGGGCGCTTTTTCCCGTGTTTTCGAAATCCTGCATTTGGCGATGGATGGGTGATTTGGGTGATCCTAGAACTTGAAAACCAATCTTCTCCGAACGTAGCTTATATGCTATTAGTACGAGTTGCATCTCTTATGGTACTGCCACACCCCTCTCTATCTATGACTGTGGATTTAGGCCCCCATTGCACCTCTGGGGCGGCCTAAGTCTACAACTATTTAGAGTTTTCCTAACTGTCCGACGGTCCTCTTTCGAAAATTAAGTTTACCAATCAAGAGTATTAATTTCAATCCGTTACGAGATAACAGGCGGCAGGTACTTACTCAGGTTCTGGTTTTGATAAAAGCAAAACTTGGCTCGGAATTCCTCAGTCACTCTCTCCCTGCAGACCGCGCCCACGCTCGTCCATTCCCACGCGCTCCTTTGTCCCTCGGCTCAAACAACTGATCTCGATGCTCGGCGCCGCTCCTTCTCTTTTTTTCCTGCGATTGGCCACTTAACAGAACAAACGAGTATGGAATGAGCGAGTACTACTGCTATAACAGCAGTAACTTCAGCCTATTTGCTACATTCAGCCTCAGTTTGTTGATACCATAGGTACCTACGTGTTCGTGGATTCAAAACAGAATACATTTAGGACCAGGTAATGTCCCATTTTGATTGCACTTTGAAGTAAGTTAATTTGTGCAAGCGTAGAATGAACTGACGAATTGAAAACAATGAAATAGGTACGGGACCAGCTTCAACCTAAACCGCGCATTCGCTGACAATTTCATCAAAATCGGATGAAATCTGTGGAAATTAAGGTCATTACAAGTATTTCTCAACGGCGCATGCGCAGTAGCTATTAATGATACAATCGTGTTGAAATTGATATGAGGTAATCAAGTCATCTTCTTCCAACTACGAGTATCATCCAAATGTAAGCGAAATCGAACGACTAGAGTGAGCAAAAATGGAGCACAATGGAATTTGCGTTTGCGCATGCGCAGAATAAATGATTGATTTGGCAACAGTGAAACTGATAGGGGACCATCTAAAACCTATCCCGCGCATTATCTTACAATTTCATCCAAATCGGAGAAAAACAGTGAAAATTAAGGTAGTTACAAGGATTTCACATAAGCGCATGCACAGTAACTATTAATGATACAATCATGTTGAAATTGATATGGGATGATCAAATCGTCATCCCCCAACTATTATCCAAATTTGAGCAGGATCGGACGACTAGAAAAAAAGTCCAGTCATGCAGCATGACCCCATGAGCGAATTTTTGAAGATGTTTCGTGCAAATGTTTCATGCAAATATTACCGATTTTTACAACTAGCGAACGGCATTATTTCGATTTTTGACTGATTTTTCAACTTTGAAATTTTTGAAAACTTGATACATATTCTTATAGGAAATTTTACGCTGATTCCGAATATACCACATGTTAGTATGCTGAAAAAATTATTTCGCACAACAAATCGCAAAAAACAGGCTATTTTGAAAATTTTGACCACATTTTTGAAAATTTCAACCCGAAGATGTAATCCGATCATGCTGGCCAACGAACTTGAACTTTCGTTTTGTGTCCTTAACATTTTAAAATTTGTTTGAAGTTTCTAGCACAATTCTACGGACAGTTATCGTCTGGAATGACACATACATACATACATATATACATACATACATACATACATACATACATAAAAAAATGCGTTAAACTTCAGAATATGATTCAGAATAGCCTGAAACGGATTTCTGCATAAAATTTTTTCAAAAATTCACATTCTACAAATTTTGAGGCGAGAGCAATAGCTTAATTTTCTTCAAAAATTCGCTAATGATGCTTGGTAAAATTGACGTTTGCGCATGCGCAGAGTGAGGTATTGATTAAAGAACGATGGATCTGATAGGGGACCGTGTAACCCCTAGCCCGCACATCCCCTGAAAATTTCATCCAAATCGGATGTAAACTGTGGAAAATAAGCTTGTTACAATGATTTGCGGACAAACGACAGACATACACACAGACACACTCATAGACAGGCACGGAACCAAAGTTGTTCAGAATGGTCTAAAACGTAAAATGCGTGTGGAAATTTTGATTTTGGATACCAAAAAATGTTTTTTCCCCCGAAAGTGAAAACAATGCTTCCGCTACCGGAAGCAAAAAGTGGTTGCAATAGACTCAGTACAGAGCCAAATCTACTGATCATGATGGCCATGAACCGATGGCTGTACCTTGTCACTGTTACAAGAGGACTTGTCACAGTCCCAAAGAGGATCCATTTCAAATCGCAGAGTATTATTCAGATAGAAGTTAGCTTCAGAGTTTATTCAATTGATGAGGGTGGCCTTGTATCTTGTCATTCTTTACCTGCCTATATGTAAGAAAAAAAACTTTAATAGGTTTGGCTAATGGAATAATTCTTCATTTTTATGCATCCATTATTAAAATTAGCCTCTACCATTTGAGAGAAAGAGAGGGAGAGAGAGAGAGAGAGAGAGACTATTCATAAAAAAAACTAATGTAGGTACAAAAAAGAAATAACACTACTAGTACAATATTGCTCGTCATATCTTAGGGACCCATGTTGACGAGACAAGAGCTGCAGCAGCTGCTTACGCTTTAAATATAAATGAAGTCTTGCTAAGATTACCTAGTACTTAGAGAGAGAGAGAGAGAGAGTAAAAACTATTTAAATGCAAAAAAAAAAAAAAAAACTACATGAATAAAAAGAAAAATGACCTTTGAGAACATATAACCTTTGAGAAATGACACTATGATCTTTGAGAACGGTTTTAACAAAAGAAACACAGACGAAGAAAAAAACACTGATACTATTAATGTAAAACGATAAAATTGCTAAGTAAAAGTGAACAATAAAGGTATTTATTTACAACACAAAAAGAAGTAATAAATCAAAATAAATGGTGAAAATAATGAGAATTATTGATTTAGCTGAAATTCCTGCTCCATGGCGAGGCGAGCCTGTTTAATGAGAAGTTCATTTCATTTTTTATTGTAGCCTTTGAAAATAGCTAAATAAACAGCAGAATCGTCGAGGGGAAACCCATCTTATCATAAAGGTCTATTTGACACTCATATTCAAAGATCAAAATAAAGTATGCTAATTTGTTTGGTGTATATTGTGATGTCTTAGACGTATATTTTCCAACTTTTTAATATTTTGTCATGATAATATTTATGTCGTTATAGTCGAGCCGTGTCTCGGACGCAGGCGTGGGCGGTGTTAGATCGAGTTGTCGTCAAGTAGTTGTTGAGTGAACATCTATAGTCAGTTATCTCATTTCTATTGTGATCGAGTGCGTCCGATATCCTTCCTAATCGGTTCCTTATCGGTCCTTATCGGTTCGGCGATGTCGGTCTGTGACCAGTGTTTTGGGGAGCTCAAGGAGGAGGATTCCCTGAGGTGCAAAGGTGGGTGCGATAGCCTCTATCATTATCGATGCTTATCTATTACGGATGTTAATTTTAAGAAGATGAGTAAGGCTACACGTAGCGGTTGGAAGTGTTCAACGTGTAAGAGTGTTGCTGGTATCATAGCGAAAATAATAGCGCCTATGGAAGCAAAGCTTGGTAATATTGCTGACCTAAAAAAAGAAATTTCTGAATTTAAGAAGTCAATTGAGTTTATTAGTACTCAATTTGATACATTTTCGGCGGACATGGCGATGATGAAGAAAACTATCGGGAATATAGAGGAGGAAAATAGGAATTTGAAGTCTTCGGTTACGATCCTACAGTCTAAGGTTGATTTTATGGAACAAGAGTCAAGGAAAATGAACGTAGAACTTCATGGAGTCCCAGAAACTAAGAACGAAGATCTTGCCCAGATCGTTAATGATATTTCAGAGAAGTTGAATGTGAAGGTGGCGGTGCGGAGGGTGTTTCGAGCCGGACCGGCAAAGGAAGGAGTATTCAGGAAGATTGTGGCGGTTCTGGGATCTGAGAGTGAAAGGCAGGATTTTGTGGAAAATTCGAGGAAGAATAAAACGCTTGCAGCAAAACAATTAGTTTCTACATAGGCAGACACGCGTATTTTTGTCACGGAGAACCTTACGTCAATACGTGCTGCGCTTCTACGAGGTGTGAAGTTGAAGGCCAAAGAGAACGGTACGAAGTTTGTATGGATCAGAAACTTCAATGTACATACCAGAAAAGATGAGAACGAACCAGTTAAGGTAATTCGCTCCTTCGACGATCTTGCTAGATTTTGAAATTGGATATTGGCATTTGGGATTCGTTTCGAGAGCAATGAACTTCGATGGATAATTTGGAATTTAATGAACTAGTCGATAATATTCAGCATAGATGTAAAACATATGGTTCAGTGAATGAGTTCCTTGCAGAATTGGGCAAAATAAAACCTAAAAATATTATTTTTCATATGAATATAAGAAGTTATAGTCAAAACTTCGATGAATTCCGTGTGTGGTTGGAGGGTGTAAGCAGGAAGCCTGAATTTATTTTTTTGACTGAAGCATTCAGTGGTCAGTGTGGAGTTTTGCAGAAATTACGAGGATATACTGCTTTCAAAACAACAAACAATAGAAATAAAAATGATGGAGTGGTTTTCTATGGTCTGAATAAGTATGAATATAATGTCGAGGAAATAACTTGGTGTGATGCGACGGTACTGAAAGTTCTTTACAACTCTAATAAGAAACGTCATGTAATGTACGGAATCTACAGGTCCCCATCCAGCATTACAGAGCAATTTATCGAAAAGCTAAGATTGGAAATGGAAAGTGTTGATCCAAATGACGTATGTTATTTCCTAGGAGACTTTAATATAGACCTATTAGATGAAGAGGACAACAATGTAGCTGAGTATTTGGATACTATATCATCTTACGGTTTTGCAAATCTAATAACTGAAGTAACGAGAGCCCAAGGTGTTTCTTCGAGCTGTTTAGACCATATTCTGTCCAAGGACAGAGCCCTATTGTATCCTGCGGTTATTCAAACATCGATAACAGATCACTATAGTACAATCCTGGCGATAGACGATTTGAGTGGAAAACGCGATACTGTAAAGTCCCAGGAGATCATAGTTGAGAAAATAGATTATGAATCACTTGGAAAATCGTTGGACAATACTGATTGGGCGAGGGTTTTGGTTGATGATGTAAATGAAGCGGCAAGTGAGTTTATTCGGATCCTAAAGGAATGTATTGAGCGGCATACTGTCATCACAAAAATCAAGAAGAATTACAATAAATTAACACAGTGGATATCAATAGGACTCATTACTTCAGTACAGAAACGAGATAAACTAGCAAATAAGTTAAAGAGACAACCGTATAATACCCGCCTCAAGGAATATCTTAGGAGGTATCGAAATATTTTGAAAACTTTAGTAAGGAAAGCAAAAGAAAAATACTACTCAGAGCAACTTGAGAGAGCTGAAAACAATCTGAAGAAAACCTGGGATATATTGAACGAGGCTTTAGGTCGAGGGAGGAGTGCGGCTGGTGGTAGTGAATTTTTAACGGCGATGGCGGAAAAGAAGAACACGACGAGGGAAACGGTGGGAAATTTAGCGTGCAATACGCTTAATTCCTATTTTGCGAGTATTGGAAGACTACTAGGAGCGAAAATTGTCAAAACAACTTCACGTAGCTCACATGTTCCTCAACCTACAGTGTCAGGTAAGGAGTTCGTCATTCCAGAAATAGATGAGGATGGACTGATGAAAACCATTCGTCAGATGAAAGGTAGATCGGCCCCAGGTATAGACGGAATCCAGTCAAATTTGATTAAAAAATACGTATCTTCTTTAAAAAAGCCGCTGCTCTACGTATTCAACCTGAGTATAAGATCGGGCGTTTTCCCGGAATGCTTCAAATTGGCGAGGGTTTGTCCATTGTATAAAGATGGAGACAAATCAGAACCAGGGAATTATCGACCGATATCAATGTTGAGCTGTGTTGGGAAGATACTGGAGAAATGGGTCAAGCTACAACTAACTACCTACCTTGAGTCTCGTGGATTGCTTTGTGAGGAGAAATTTGGGTTTAGATCTGGTCGTGGTGTTGACCACGCCATGTTTGAGTTGAGTAGAGATGTGTACCAGTTGAGGGACTCAAAGAAGAAGGGGATTTTGCTATTTTGTGACTTATCGAAGTGTTTTGATACGATTGATAGGAAAACATTGTTAGAACGTATGGAATATATTGGAGTTAAGGGTAATGCTCTCAAGTGGTTCTCGAACTACCTGTCATCCAGAAAACAGATCGTTTCAATTGGGGAATTCGCTAGTAGTCCGATGGACATTGACTGTGGTGTAATCCAAGGTGGAACGCTAAGTGCAAGTTTATTTTTGATATATATTAATGCCTTGCCTAATAATTTACCGAATTGTAAAACATATTTGTTTGCGGATGATACGTCGGTACTCATTTCTGGGGACACATGGTCTGAGGTTTTCTCAGAGGCTCAAAGAGTATTGAACACGCTGAGCAGTTGGTTTTCCCACAGCTTGCTGACGTTAAATTCGAAAAAGACCAAATACTTGCTAGTGGGGAATAAAAGTGACGGTTGAGGTAATGATAACTATGATCTAGTCGCACATACTTGTAATGCCGAACCAAGGTGCTCATGTGTTTCTCTTGAAAAAGTGGAACACTATCGGTACTTGGGAGTAGTTGTGGATGACGAGTTGTCATGGAAAAAGCATATAAGCATCTTACACGCGAAGCTGAGGAAATTTCTTTATGTTTTTTATTATATTAGAAACACTTTTAAGCCTGACAAGCTAAGACTATTGTATATGGCACTAGTACAATCTTTAATTCAATATGGTATCATAGCTTGGGGGGGTGCTTACAATTCTCATCTGGAACAAATCAATGTAGTTCAAAGGAAGATTTTAAAAATTATATTGAAAAGACCACATAGATATCCCAGCATGCAGTTGTATGAAGAGTTCAAGGTGTTTGCCCCCCGTCAACTTTTTATAAGATCCCTTTTGCTGTTGTTCCACGGGAACCCAAATATAATTGAGAGAGTTGATAACCATAACCATATGACTCGTTTTAGATTGTTAGGTAATGTTATCACTCCAAGGCCTGCCCTCACGCTTACGACTAGGAGCCCTCATTACGTATTATATATTCTGCATAGATCTATTAAGGCTGAACTCAAATCACCATCACAATATAGCCGAGCAGCTTACAAAAAGAAAATAGATAGTTGGTTGATAGGAATGGGACTTGCTGAATCGGAGAACATTATTCGGAGTATATATGTGTAGACCATAAGACCAGAATGTAAATAGATGTAATTAGGTACCTAAATGAATTATGTAATTAAATGAATCAATGCTTGGCACTGCTCTTGCGGGGCACCACGGGCATTTGCCTATTGCCTTGCAATAATGTTGTTTTTAGTTTATATTACATATGTAAATTTATTATAATGTGAATGTAATGTACAACTTGAAATTAAAAAAAAAAAAAAAAAAAAAAAAAAAGTTACGGCCTATAGTGTAGCACCTCGCCCTATACCAGCCACGTGAGCGACCTTGACGTTAAACTTCAAAAACCCGTCGTCCTTCGTCCCGTCACACTCACCACCGACCGCTAGATCTGCCTTAGATCCAACTATCTTGTTCAACTCTTCACTATAACACCGCGCCATCTGTGTGCATATTCTATGCAATCCCAAACTTGGTTGTTTGCAGTGGGCTCAAACCGGACTTGTAGGTACGTGTGCCGATGAGTGTCATCTCCCATTCGTTTCGTAGATTGGTAGCACAATCCTTGAGACAGAAGAAAGCTCCGGATAAGTTCATAAGTGGACATTAAACATCACAACAAAGCAATGAAATCCTTATGAGATGATTGTGTCGGAAATAAGCATCCGAATAATGCACAACCATCCGGCAAAGTATAGTTCGCAAACATTTTTGGAAAACCAAAATCCTTTTACAAATACAAATCCATATGCAGAATGCGAAGCAATCAATACCTACGCAAAGACTATCTCAATAAAATTGGTGTTGAAGATTCCCCATATTGTTCCACTTGTATCCAAGAAGTGAAGGATTTAACACACATCGTTCTGCTATCCAAGATTCACAACCTACGTGAAATCTTGTTCACCATCATTTTAAAGGAAATGACTGCTCCGTTTAATATGGGCTTGTTACCCTCTTAAAATAATTGTGAAGTGTAGGTACCTCCATTTATTTGATTTCCTAAACAACATCAATCACATACTTTAATCCTGAAATTTTATTTCTGTTTATGGCTGTATAGTGCAAACCAATGCCAAATAATTTGAGCGAAGAATTTGAGCGAATACTGCTGAAAACAATGGAGTTGGCCCTTGGGTTCTCCACGCTTTAGTGTTGATCAAACGCGATGCCGATGTTACTGGCACATCCCCGGACGATAAATGATTTTTATGCCGAATTTCTTTGGGTTTGGTCCAATACTTTTGAGAAAAGCTTCGGACGGCGGACGGACGGATTTTTTTTAATCCAATTTTTGGATTCTTTTTATCTTGAAACGTAAACCAACAAATTTTTAGGAGGGGGGGGGGGGGGGTTAAAAAAAATTTTTCGGTCGATTACAGAGGTTCATTATTGAAAATAATAAACTAAAAGCAGGTGTTGCAGTGAACAACACACCTACTCATATGTATGTCAGTCACATCGGGTCTCATGACGAAACATCTGCCTTCTCTTTCACTCATTCTTCTTAATCCGAAACTTTCCTTCCCATTTTAACGATTCTAAAAACCTGAATGAATTAAGTGGCAATTACACTCTCCCTGTCCAGTTCCCATTCTCCTGAATTCATGACGAATACAACAATAAGTGCCATCTGTTGGTGGACGTACGACATTCTATGTGAACTGGTGGCCTGAATTCACGTGGGAGGCCTTGTCGCTTCTTGGGAACTCCCGAAATCGTGTTACGGGGCAAAACTTCGGAAAGGTCGTGCATTGTGATGAATTCCCAAAGTCGGCCTTGAACGACTAATGCTAATATCAATGGAGGAGAAAGTAAATTGCTCTGCAAGTTACTTTATATGCAATCTTGTTTACAAACAAGTTAGGTACCTACTAAGTTAGTTTAGTTTATGTTGCATTAGCATCGAGTTTGAGGAGCTTAGTGCCGATTTGGAGGTTTTCCTCCATGGAAACCTGATCTGCTTTGAGGAGATTGATGGGTTAACTGTACGATATAGATCTAAGAGTGTAAACTTAGAACTAAGGTTGGAACCGGACCAAGTTTTCCATAATAAGTCTACGATACTACTATAAAATTAATAGGATGAAGCACCCTTGCCAAGACTAAGAAGAGGATTTCTCAAGGATTCAAGAGGAATTGTTAACCTATTAGTTGTATGCTAAATTTTGGTTTTACATGTTTAATTAATTGACTCATTTCTCTCTAGAAGTAGAAAGATGGGTGTGTATTTGAGTTTTCTATCAGCTGGCCTCTTCGCCAAAAACGGGTTCGTGTCAAGTCCTTCTCTTGGATTTTCATATTTGCTTCTTTTCAAAGAGTGCGTCCAACCCATATCCATCTTTTCATAGGTGGTTTCAGAAATGAAAGTTTGGTAACATCTTCAGTGCAGTTCCAGATTTGAAATCCAATTTTCATAGTCAGCAGACTAGGATTATCAAGCGCAAGCATTTTTGAACAAAGCGAGCGAGCGGTGAAGCGATTTATGGAGGTCTACGAACTAAAACCAGTACCAAACTAAATTACTTAGTCATGCAGCATATCTAATGGAGCGAATTTTCAAAGAAAAGTGGTGAATAACATTAAATTAGGCAATCTTCGAGGAAATTGACAACGTTTTTAATTATCCCCGTTTTGTTCATCGTTCGCAGCCTACTGTTCATTTCTACTGATGTCGACAAGGAAATTGCAACAAGTGTGACATTATAAACGAATACAATGTGCATATCGAAATGGCTGAATCTGGGGAAGAACGACTGGACAAAGTTTTTATGAACCAACTAGGAGTTTTTCGAGTGGCCACCCAGTGCGAAAAACTCAAACTCTACAGTAGAGTTAGTAGTTGAGTAGTTCTGTACTGTCTCGTATGACAGTATTTCCAGTTGGTTTGAAATACATTCTCACCGACACAATTGTGATAAAAAGATAATTCTTTTACTCTTCTATTAAGAATAAAGGCTTCAGATTGACCAATCTTGGTTTCGGGTCAAGAATGCGGCAGGTGAGTGAGTCAGCTAGGGTTACGGAACGCCCGTGCGTTGCACAATCTCGCAGGGACCCTTGTGGACGGGAGTTCCCAGAACGAAAGCGGACTCTTATGACGTCAATCGGCGATGAAGGAAAAAGCTTCCTACAGAACTCGGTGAAGCTTTTTTTTATGTAATGGTCTCCCTTTAAGGTCCTTTACGAACTGGGTTTTTTGTGTCTTGCTTCACCTCTCGTTCTGCCAGACTGCCCAGGCTACCTGAGACGACTCATTTTCACGCTCGTAAAAGAAAAGATTATGTTGGCTCGAAGGCTCACGGATCCGTGGCACGAAACTGCGTAATTAGGAATTAGGTAACAGCTGCAGCGTTCTAGGAAGTAGATTTGAGAGCTGTAAAGATCTATGGGATCGTTTTATAATATTTGAAGAAGATATAAGGATAAGAAAATATAATGAAGAAGCAAAAAAGATGAAGAAAACGCCGCAGTGGACTCCCGTCTTTGTTTCCACTTAGAGCCTAGAGGTTAAACATTGAAGAACGTGGAAAATATCGGTGGAAGAGGCTCCCTACCATATTTCAACATCCTAAGGTGAAAAGTAGAGAATTGAGCTTACTCAGATGATCAGGAAACCCGTCATTTCATTCGTCCCTTAATTCGCCGGAGAGAAACCCTACCGAGAGACAACATTCTAGGGTGAACAGGAGATAATTTAGCTCATTCAGCTGATCGGGAAAGAGCCCCATCTTTTATTCGTCTCTTTATGTTTCAGAGAGGCTCCCTGCCTAATGCTTCAATTTTCTGAGAGGTGTAGCCACCCAATGTTTCCCCGTTTCCTACGAGACACATTTCCTCTCCCAAAAAAAGTTTCGTTTTTAGCAATAAGTCCAGGTAAATGCAAAAAAAGACAAGTGCTCAATCATTTTAAGAATAGATGCAGGAAGAGAATGGCGAAAAATTTCTATATCCGGGGACACACATGTAGGCAGATATCAACTGAAAATATCTGGGGAAACCTGGGAAATAAAAATTCACGAAATATTATTTTTAACAGTCAGGAAATTACTTGAAGGGAACAGAAACCTAAAAGGGAAATTAACAAGTTCATGAAAGGTGAGGCCTATTGTGGGCATTTTTTGTCAATACCTGTTCATCTTGAATTCATTTTCAAAAAATATAACTTAACTAAGTATATAGCTTTGTATTGTGCAATCGTAAGTTGGTATATAGCTATTCCGTTTGAAAATAAGTTACACTTGAATCAAATTTTATTTCTATTCTGTTATCAAGAGTGTAAAGAAACATGAAGTAGGTATCTAATCTCATGAAGAAAATGAAATCAAGGAAGCGGATGAGACAAATCTATTTGTAAAGTGTAAATCAAGCATTTTAATTTCTCCCTTGATGGGAAAAACAAAAGATTATGGATATGTCTAGTACCTACTGCTTACCAGTTGGTACCTACTACTCAATTGTATACCAACTATGTAGTGCCTTCTTTTCACAAGATTATTCCATTATGGTTACAAAACAATATTAGTTTTTAACTTAGAGTAATAAACCAGCATTCCTTGACACAACAATGGCTTAGAGGTCATGAGATGTTGTGATAAAATGAGAGCATTCCAAAAAGTGGCGAACGATTTTCCTACTATGAAAACTGTGGGAGTTACTCTTCCCTAGTAACGCCTTAGTTGTACGTGAAAATCAATAGAAAATGTGCCGGTCGGGAAAAAAAGTGTCGGTCGGAAAAAATTATTATAATTAAAAAAAAAAACAGAAATAAACATTTCCAACAACATCTCTTTCCCATCTTGCTAATGAGTTGTTATTGAATAGTGGTCTCCTTTTTTGCAATTTTCGTTTTACGAGACTAATTCCAACCAAAGAAACAAAAGACATATCCATGTCAAAACCAAAGTAAAGACATAAATTTCTCCCTTGATGGGAAGAACAAAAGATCATGGACATGTCTGGTACCTACTGCTTACCAGTTGGTACCTACACTCAATTGTATACCAACCATGTAGTGCCTTCTTTTCACAAGATTATTCCATTATGGTTACAAAACAATATTAGTTTTTAACTTAGAGTAATAAATCAGCATTCTTTGACACTACAATGGCTTAGAGGTCGTGAAATGTCGTGGTAAAATGAGAGCATTCCAAAAAGTGGCGAACGATTTTCCTACCATGAAAACTATGGGAGTTACTCTTCCCTAGTAACGCCTCGGTTGTACGTGAAAATCAATAGAAAATGTGCCGGTCGGGAAAAAAATGTGTCGGTCGGGAAAAAAAAGTGTCACGAAAAATTCCTTGACCCCCAGCCAAAAGACATATCCATGTCAATATGTATCGTCAACTGATAACTATGTATGTTACAGGAATTTCACATTCGCGCATGTGCAGCAGCTACTGATTATACGATTGGGATTATATAGATATGGCATGAATTAATCGTTTTTCCAATCGGACGACTAAGCCATGGGAAAATTAAGCTTGACGGATATCACGTTTGCTAGTAGGCAGAGTAAAGTATTAATTCATGAGCAATGAACCTTCTTCCTAACCCCCACTTCCACTGAAAATAACATCAAAATCTTATGGAAACTGGACAAATTAAGCCTGTTACAAAGATGTGCGGACACACGGACAGACTCACGAAACCAAAGTTGTTTATAATGATCTAAAAGGAAAAATACGAGTGGAAATTTATTTTGACGAAAGAAAAAATTGACACCTAGAAGTTAAAAAAAAAAGTTCAAGTCATGCAGCACGATCGTATGAGCGAATTTTCATAAACTATCCATGGTACTATAGTATGTTAAATTGCATTGAAATTGGAGCAATTTTAGTTGACAGAAATGGTTGAAAACCAATTTTATGGTAAAAAACTTATTCTAAATAAAATTCCACTGATTCAAAAGGGATTTTTGATTTTTAAATTTTTTTGCAGTTTTTATAGATATTTGAGCAAATTTCAATGACATTTAAGTACGTTTTTCATCACCATTTTGAGCACAAATTTTGAATGTCCTAGTTAATCGTTGAAAATTTAGTTTTGACTAAAATTCTGCAAAAAAATAGAAATTTATCGATTTTTGGCCGTTTTTAGCCATTTTTAGTGATTTTTTGGGTACATTTTTCGAAATTTGACCAATTTAATGTGCTAAAAAATTGTTGTCCAACGAACTCATCCTTTCTTTTGAAATGCTTGATTTTTTGGCGAAAGAACGAAGTTTTTATCTCAATTCTATCGAGAGTTATCGTCTGGAATGACACATACATATATATACATATATATATATATATACATATACATATATATATATATATATATATACATATATATATATATACATATAAAAAAGCGTTAAAATCCAGGAATCATTTCAGAATGCCTCAAAACAGATTTCGATGAAGAAAATTTAAATTTTATTTTAAAATTTTTGGAGCCATTGCAATAGCTTTATTTTCTAAGAAAATTCGCTAAAAAAGCTTCTGCTACTTATTATACAACAGTACGCCTACAAGGGGTAAAGTTGGAACACTAAACGTTACTGATGTTTTCCGACGGAACGAATGAAAATTAATCGATTTTTTGTAAAAAAATGTTCTTGGAACACGAATGCAAAGATTTCGTCCAATCTAAACAGAGATCTTAGAGATCGTACCAGCTTCTTGTCTGTCATACGCATGGAAAGCAAGCGAGGTCGTTCATGGTGACCTTCCTGATCAACCAGTTGAAGGCAGCAAATGGGGAATCTCACAGAACAGGAAAAGAAAGCTGAAGGAAGAGCTCATTCTACACAATTTGAGATCTCCGTGATGCTATGAATATTGACGTGCTTAATGATTTTGGTAGATGATACTTTTCTTCTGGATCCTACTTCAAAACCAGTTGGAGAGGAGGAGAATGTTGAAGATACCAGAAATTTATCTACCTTATTACAAAAATTATGTCCAAACATATAATCAGTAACACTGGTAGAACAAATTTTGTTAACCTTGACATTTTATTTTTTACGAGAACATACATAATACATTTATATATTTCAACAAGAATATACAATTATTGCTTGGTTGCATTTCATTAAAATGTTTTTGAACGTTTAAATTTTACAATTTATAACAAAACTGTGTAACAAGTGGTTCACGCAACGTCAATTCAATTCAATTCAATTTTATTGTATAACCCGTAGGTATTACAAGGAGTTCCTTAAATACATATTAAAAATAGCACATGATATCTTGTCTTCATTTCTGCCTCAACAAACAATGTTAGACTTTTACGTATGATGTATCATATATAGCATTTCCGAATTGAGTTAAACGTTTTCCATTTAGGTTTAGTTCTTTTCCATTTAGGTTTAAACCTTTTCCACTTAGGTTTAGACCTTTTCCATTTAGATTTAAACCTTTTCCATTTGGATTTAGACCTTTTTCATTTAGATTTAAACCTTTTCCATTTAGATTTAAACCTTTTCCATTTAGATATAAACCTTTTCCATTTGGATTTAAACTCCATCAAAACGTCAGTAGTTAGCCCCATCATAGTAAGTAAGTGCCTACCTACTAAAATTTCATTACCTAGGCTAGAAGTAAAAAAAAAGGAAACGTTTGATGATATTGATCACCAATAATAACAACAGTTAAATAATCATAATATTCTACATTTGATTTTCCCACGTGTTGAATTTGTGACTTGGTTACTTTTACCTTCAACTCCACGATAATATCCTGAGTTTAAATCCAAATGGAAAAGGTTTAAATCCAAATGGAAAAGGTTTAAATCCGAATGGAAAAAGTCTAAATCTAAGTGGAAAAGGTCTAAATCTAAATGGAAAAGGTTTAAATCTAAATGGAAAAGGTCTAAACCTAAATGGAAAAGGTTTAAACCAAAATGAAAAAGGACTAAACCTAAATGGAAAAAGTTTAACTCAATTCGGAAATGCTATAATTACTTATATAGGTCTACATAATTTACGTATAATAAATGAGCACTGCATAGTTAACATAGATCACAATCAATAATTCCTACACTCCGCTGCCAAATTTCAATAATAATCCTGAGTCTTTGCCAAAATTTCCCAAGCGTGTTGATGTTCGTTCTATCTCTTGTAGATTTTCATCGTCTTCTTGACTTGTTTTCTGGAAATGTTGGGAGGGTACGGAGGAGGAGTAGGTATTCAGATTAATCTCTACTTCTGACCTAGCAGATGTAGAATCCTCCAACGTACTTCGTCCATAGTGAATGATAAGTTTTTTTCCATCAACCAGTAGTTCATCTCCAATCAAGACGGCATGCTTCCCGTCTTTTCTTGCTTGAAACAACTTGGGCAAGAGATGCTTCCTAAATTCATGTGTTCGTTTTTAGTAGAACTCGGATGTATTAAATTGGGATCCCTTGAACTTGTAAATGTTCTGGCGTGCTTTATATTAAGAGAAATTATTAGCAAAATGAATGTGAACTGGTCTACTTCTAGAAGGTTGGATGGTGCCTAAACATCTGAAACCTATAACTTCATAATCCTCAAGAACGCAATTTAATTCCGTTCTATGAATGTCCATCAACTTCCTCTTGAGAATATTCATGTTTTCTTTCCCTTCCAGAACGTTATGAAGAATAAGATCACGTCTGTTGTCCGGGTGCCGGTTCTGTTTCGTTTTTTTATTATTATTTTTTTTTTTTTAACACAGAATGTGTTTTTGCGATGACCTACCGAAAAAAAACCGACAGAAAAAACCGTTATGCGCCTTTTATAATGATTTTCACGTACAACCAAGCCGTTGGTAGGGAAATGGAACTTCCGCAATTTTAATCGCACAGAAATCGTTCACCATTCGTTGGAAAGCTCTCAATTTATATAGTATTTTTCTTGTAGTTACCAGGGCCGCCACATCTCCAAGTCGGGCCCGGGACCAGATTCTGGCCACGGGCCTCCCCCCCCTCCCACCTTTTTGTCACTCCACTTTTACTAGAGATGGCTATGATAATTGTTAAAAAAACTATTAAACCTTCTCTAACCAAACGAAAAATTATATATACTTCCTACCAAGGTTCAGTGTTTGAATAAGAACAGTTGAGGGGCTGAACTCTTACTGCTTCACTAAGTTTTATTCAACATTTAATCAAAAGTAAAGTGTAACTTAAGAATTTAAAATTCAAGTATTCATACTCTAGTAATTACCAACTAATTACAAAACCACAAAAATCCCTTAAATTACCTTGAAACACAAAAATTCTATATCCAATCAGTCATAGGATTTTTATTTTAACTACTTTAAATACAATTGTTTGTGAATAGAGGGCGTATTCAGAGAAGTTCCAATTTACTCATTCCTCAGTTGGACGATTGTGGCAGAAATTATGATTGTCTGAATTTCATACATAGAATCATTAATCAACTCATACAATTAACTTTATTTTAATGTTATGGACGGATTAAAAAGGAAAGTCTCTGTATACAAGATGGCTGAAGGAATTAATTGAAACAATGATTATGTTTGAAAGAATACATTTATTAATTTTGGGAAAAAAATAAAAATCTACAAAAATATAATTGTTTTATTACAGTTTATCTACTTGTAATGAAGCTATGTAGTAAAGAATTAGATTTGTAACAACAAAAGATACAACAATTATTCAGTGAAAAACTGTCAAAAATATGAATTAGTAAAATGAGAAATTTGTTTTGTTGAATTTTAATAGCATTCTGTAATTGTAATTATAATTGTGGAAAACTTTTTAAATATAGAAAACTGTAATGGGCTATAATGTCATGTTTTATAAAATGAAATATTTTAAAACTAATAAAGTGAAGTGAGGAAAAGTGTATTTGCATTTGAAAAATACAAGACAAAACACTTAAAACTTTCGTGCCTTTTTAAGTGAAAATTCTTTAATAACCTTGGAAAAGTCAAGTTTGTATGCTAACTTGTGCTTAATGCTGAGAATGGCAAGGGAATTCAACCTTTCTTGGCCCATGGATGCTCTCTACCAAGTCTTCAGTAGAGCGCCTACTGGTAAAGACGGTAAAGGGTAAAGAGCAATATTTTGGGCCAACGCAATCATCGCAACTGTTTAACAGAAACAGTCTGGTGTTGTAAATCAAATATAATCTGATCAGGGCCCGTCAAGTGTAATACACTCTGTTTTATGTAGGCCTTAAAATTCTAAGCTACTTTATTTACTAAAAATACAGGGCCGGACCGGGCCCCCCCTGGGCCCGGGCCCGGGGCAACAGTACCCACTTGCCCCCCCGTTGTGGCGGCCCTGGTAGTTACATATTTATTTATATAATATTTATAGGGTTTTAGACCAAATTAAATGTCTAACAATTATTTATTTTATTATTGCCAAATATTGTTATTATTCACGTGCAACCAAGCCGTTGGTAAGGAAATAGAATCATCGCAAAAACACATTCTGTGTTCCTATGATTTCATACAGAGTATGGAAAAAGAAGTAAACCGGGGGGTGCAGGGGGGCGGAGCCCCCCGCCGAGGCGCAAAGCGCCGAGTTTTTAGAAAGTGTGCTAGATTTTCTTCTATGCTGTCAATTCTCTTATTCCTTTTTTGTATGAGCAAGATAGTTTCTTGGCTGTTAGCAATGCACCTGTGAATTCAAAACATTGGTATGTTCCTTCAAATTGCAGTCGCAGTTTTGAAGTTTGGTTGTGATTACTCAAGTCAAGGCATTGAATTGCCTCATGTAACTCGGAGGTCGAGATTCTCGTAGTTACAATTATTCGACGCGACACCGTTCGGCTCTTCGAGTGCTGCTGACTAAGGAATGCGGTATTCGGTCGAGTGGATAGTCCTTTCCCTTCGGTAAACAACATATCACCAACTAAACTCGCAAAAATGACCTTTTTCCAGAAATCTTCCCGTTAAAAATTTATAAAAATTGTTATTGCTGAGAGTAAATCAAAGAGCAACCACAAAAAACCAAAACTAAAACGACATTTGCAATACAACCCTGCTAAATCAATACTTAACACGGAGCTCGAAAACACGTGCGCTCGGCTCGGCTAACTAACTGCAACATCATTACGGCACCTGTCATGCAATTAGCCAAAATTTGCTGTTGGTTAGTAAGCGGACTTCGAAGTAGTTCACAGACTGTTAAGTTAAGATGCACTGAGTTGTATAAGCGATCCAGAAACCCACTGCTTTGTTTTTATGCGGTGCTTGAAATGCAGATGCACTTTCTAGATAGCGCATGCGCCATGTCCTCTTTGAGCTGGAGAATTCGTTACCGACCTTAGGCGAAGTGATCGTCGAGAATCGTGAGCCGCATGACGCCCTCAAGAAAAAGAATATGCATAAAAGTCTTATTGCTTCGTGTTTTAAAAGTGAACGAGCGGAGTGAAAGCAAACGATGACGTCACCTCGGGCCAAACCTCTCATTCCATCAGAACCTTCACCTACCGTTAATACGCTAGCCGTTATTTATACGCTAAAGCCACAGCCGATAGAGAATTCTTTAAAGTAATCCACACTGTGTATTGCAATAAAAACCAAAAAAACACACTTCAAACGTACATGAGATAGAAAATTAGTTTTGATGCTTAAGAACTGTAATCGCGGCTCCACACATGCTGCATCTGCCACTCGCCGAACATCTCGGCGAGTAGCCCAGTTGCTCGATGCTAGGAGTTCGTCCCACGCAGTCCGGGAGAGAGACGAGCCATTCGAAGTTGCTCGCGATGGACGACCAAGTAATTATATGACGATGAAATGCAAATGAAACCTTCCTGAAACCTTCACCCAACTACCCTCCAAGTTTGATCAAAATCGGACTGATAGAACGTAAGAATCGACGTTGTAGAATCTGACGTTAGCGAATGCGCACACCAACTTATTGATCCGACACTATGTAATTCATAGGCCACCATCTAGAAGCTAACCCACATAAAACCTGAAAATTCCGTCAAAATCAATCCATTATAGTCTCGAAGTTTCACATGTGTCAACCAACCCTCCGAGTTTGAACAAAAACGGATCCATCGATTGTAAGGAATAGACGTAATAAGGGTTTGTGCGCACGTAATTATTGATTCGATTGCAATGAAATTTATAGGGGACCGTCTAGAAGCTAACCCACACAATCCCTGAACATTTCATCAAATTGAATGAATCTCGAACTAAAATTGAGAAAATTATTAAGGAGGATACATATGTATCCTCCTTAATAATTTTCATCATAATTGTCAAGTTTCTATCATTACAGTCTCCAGTTAGCATGTATGAAAATAGTGTAAAAGTACAATGTGTCCAGCAAGGATTGTATAACGTGCAATGAGGACCTAAACATTTTTCCTGCTCCACTACTAAGCTCTGTAGATGCTATACAAATATAGCAAAACGTCGGCGTAGAAGAGTTTTTGAATTAATGACCAACCCTCGCTAATCCTCAACTTCACATTATTATATTAACCACTAGCCGCTCCGGCTCGCTACGCTCGCCTCCTCGTCCAGCCGGGGGGCAAGCCCCCCGGACCCCCCATTCAATTGCTCGCTTCGCTCGCAAAGTGTGGCATGTAGGGAATATTGCTCGCTTCGCTCGCAAAGTGTGGCATGTAGGGAATGTTGCTCGCTTCGCTCGCAAACGATAGATCCCTAAGGGTAGGTTTAACTTCTGTAAGGGATGCTGCTCGCTTCGCTCGCTTGAGGAAGTTATACTGCCCACCCAACTTGGCAGACGTTTTTTTCTGTTGGAAATTCTTACAAACAAATTAAATCTTATGAAACTACGTGGAACCACAAAAAGTTTATTCGGGGATGTTGCTCGCTTCGCTCGCAAGGTATTGCTGTATATTTGTAGGAAAAAATTATTAGGGAATGTTGTACTGCCCACCCAACTTGGCAGACGTTTTTTTCAGTTGGGAATTCTTACAAACAAATTAAATCTTATAAAACTACCTGGACCCACGAAAAGTTTATTCGGGGATGTTGCTCGCTTCGCTCGCAAGGTATACCTGTATATGTGTAGGACAAAGTCCGTATTTATTATTTGAAATGGCTCTCGCTTCGCTCGCAAGGTAGGTACCTATGTATACCTGCTCGCCTCGCAACATTGTGACATCGAACCCTTCACGTCAATTCTTGAGCCTTCTCTCGTCCACGGCACAATTTTAATCGCTTTGCTCGCTTCCGCTCGCAATTTGACCGAGTTCTCGTCACTTTTTTCGATATCCGATTTCGGATTCAGATTCGGCGGGATCAAACCTTTATTTCGTCCGCGAAAACCGTTCCGAAAAACGTACCTTTATGGGGTATATTTTAATCGGAAAAAACCAAGTTTTTCGGCGGACTTTTCGAGAAAACGGGTCCGTACTCTCGCATTTTTTTTACGCATTTCCCGATACTTTTTTCGCGATCCGATCACGCCGTCGTCTTCCTCGTTCAAAAACCTACGAAATCGGTATTTTTCCGGAATTTTCAACGGCCGTTTGGAGGGGTAGAGGAAGCGGGGAAGTCCAAAAAGCGCACATTAATTCTTACTTCGACCCCCCTCCCGCCCTACGGCCCATGGTTCGGGTGGGATTAGACAATTTTAAATTCGCTTATACACCCTATCGGAAAATCCCAAGAACATCCCCCCACTCGTAGACTCCCCCCACTCAGCCGTTTGGCCGTGCATAGACATGACAAACAAACGGACAAACGGACGGAGTTTCATTCTTATTAATAGTATAGATTGTATCAACTATTATTTTATTTGTTTTATTTGTTGTTTAAATTGAAGCTCTTACTTACTACGGGGTAGAATTCAACTACTTATTTTTCTAAAAATAACCGTGGGAATTTATTTGTCATGTTATAGATGAAGAAGATGAAGAAATGACGGACGCGTCTCAAGCTTCGCCGAAAAGCAGCTCCAGCCGCGGTGGCGGCGGGTCCCACATCCACCTCTGGCAGTTCCTGAAGGAGCTCCTCGCCTCGCCTGCTTTGTACGGCAACTGCATCAGATGGCTGGACAGAACAGCTGGCGTTTTCAAGATCGAGGACTCCGTCAGGTGAATACGACATCAGAGCTACTTACGAGAATTATTTGAAGAATTCTGAATATTGTTGGACTAAGACTGTACAATCAATGGAGTACCAATGATTCTGTTGCTGGGGATCTGACTGGTTCATCACCACTAGAAAAGAGAATGAATGCAAGCTGATATACTTTTCATAGTGTATTTACCTAATCCAGTACCTAAATTTCGTATTATCGTTATTTGTTCACGGCATAGTCATTCTTTCAACAACCCCCACCCAAAAATTATGCGACAAAGAAGTAAAACGCAATCGTGTAAAGAATCACTCGAATGAATTTTCACTTTCCTACAGCATATCAGTAGCAAATGAAATTTCGAGTTGCTAGGTTACCGCTCCAAAAAAATCGTCCACTAGAATGTTCTGAATTAATCGCACAATCTTTGATAGGAAAAACGTCCACTCGTAGTACCCCTAACATCATAAAATCATCTTTTGCATTTTCAGATTCGCATATTCAACACTGATTCGAATTTAATTATTATTTAACCCAAAAACTTCAAAAGTTACACTCTCTTTGAAGAGTGGGTAAAAATGATGATGTAAAGAAACAACATTTTGTGGTCTTAGGCATGTTCCACATTTCTATAGCCCCATTTTAGAGGCGCGGAGAACCGAGTGTTATTTCACGGAATCATGCTTATACTACTCTGTAACATCTGAAGCAGCAGCAATCTACTCCTGAATGGTCCCCCACAAAGTAAGGTCATCGCGGCAAAACTGTAGCTGCTGAATTCAAGACCTATATTGCTATCAATATTGCAGCAAATTTTAATATACCTAAACTACTATTAATAGTTCGAAATTGCCATGATCCCCTAACACTACGAAGGGCGCCCTTTTAAAGATAGTTACATACATCCGAAAGGTACGTAAATGATAATATTTACGTAGTTCTTTTGTTTTTGGAAGTATTGTAATCACTGTCAGTAGCTGACAAAAATTGCAATTTACATTTTAGTTCGACGGACGAGTTTGGTTTCGAGTCTTTCGGTCTATTTGGGTACTCATGCACTTATTCTCGTAACGAGCAAATCTAAAAACATACCTACCTACAGTTTGAATATAATTTTCGAGGATTGTACAGGGGATTCCCCAATGAGTTTCATCTCCAGCTAGCCAACAACAGCCTCTGCGAATACGCAAACACAGGCTCTACCTACCAGTCATAATTTCCTCAGGTTGCATTCATTTTCAATTAAATTATCATAGATTGTGTAAGTTGAGATTTAGATGGTCTCCTATTAGTTTCACCACAGTTCGATCTGCATACCGATTTTCTAAACAATCATAATCTATACAGTTTGCAACCGATTTCGAATAAATTTTCAAATATGGTGTGAATTTTGTGTGGTTTTGAATGTTAGCATAACACTTACAATGTATTTTATTGTACATCGTTTCATCCACGGTTTTCACATAATTCCATGTATTTAAGAGTCACTATTTTCGAATTAATCAATAATTGCCCTCCTTGATACTTTTTAATAAATAACCATTTACATTATTATTCGCAGGGTTGCTCGGCTTTGGGGAAAAAGGAAGAACAGACCTGCTATGAACTACGACAAGCTGTCGCGTTCCATCAGGCAGTACTACAAAAAGGGGATCATGAAGAAGACTGAAAGATCGCAGAGGCTAGTCTACCAGTTCTGCCACCCTTATTCCCTGTAAAAGCCTCCTAACTCACCCCCTTCGGGTCATCGTTGTCAAGTTGGCAACGGGACGCCGAGCGGCCATTTTGTAAATAGTTCAACTTCTCACCACTGTTGAGCGCCACTTCTCATAGAAGCGGCTCCTCAACTACCGGTGGGGAGGAAAAGTGTATGCCGATTTCTAGGCAAAATATTTAATATATTGAATTTTGTTATCTGTTTGTATATAAAATTATATTATTCTGCAAGGTTCGGAAGGTAATTTCCAACTTGAATGAAAATGTTTGATCCGAGACGTCCCAGTTATGGACTCTCAAATGTATTATGTTTGCTAACCGAGTAAGTTTCTTTGGGGAAATTTTGGACTTAATCATGAAATGTTTTCGGATTTTGTCCAGTCAAGTTTTCCCAATTAAAAGAAACGTTGAAAGGTTAGTGATTTTTATCCCATATATCTATGATATATTTTTAAGTAAGTTCTATGAACGATTACATAAAAACATTATTGTACATAATGTATTCCGACATAGTGTAGTTAGCACTTCGGAATACCAATAATTAATATTGTAAGTAGTATTTCCCTAGATAAGTTTTTGTAGTCCTCCTTCTCTAACATTCCTGAATTTGGTTAATTTATTCATTTTTTTTAATCGAATTTTTCTCATTTCTTTTTAGTTTGCTCAATATAAAAAGGTGGAGGTATTTTTGGGTCATAATCAAGGGTCGTCCCTAATTATTTGATAGTCAACAATAAAATAATGTAAAAGGCCAGATTGGCGATGATTTGCCATACGTGCAATATTGCATAAGTAACCCTTTCATAACTGAAACTATTGTTACCAATTTACTTAGCTTAGCATAAATTTGTTGTTGATATTTTGTATCGTCTCTAATTTATTACTTAAGAAACTATACTTCGTTTTTCCTTAATGTACCTACATATGAATTCAAACATAAGATAGTATTTTGAAAGATATTTTAGTATATTGTAACCATGTACCAGTGTAAGGATGTAATCAAAGTAAGCCATGACAGAATATATCGTTGCTCATAACTAAGTTTTATTATACTAGTTATAATCCATAACCGTTTTAGAATCTCTTAAATACTCTTGTAAAGAATGAGATTATCGAAAGACCTGTAAATAATAAAGGTTTTGAAACGTTTTCAGATTTGGATAATATTTCTTACCCCTGTCATTTCCAGAGTTTTACAAAGTTTTTCAACAAAAACGGAACTGAGCTGCCAACCGCTCACAATGGACCAAACATGTAAAAAGGAAACTCATAGAAACTTCTTCCACATCAAAAGCGATAAGTTATCGGATCGGTAAATGCATATAAATACACGTACCTAAACACAATTGCAGTTTAGATTCATTTGCCCCTATGTATGTTTTGTGTGTGTGTGTGAGAGGAGAGACTGTTTGACTGTTTGACTGTTATATTTATTAATGTGTACAATTTAGGGCCTTAAGGCCCTCTCTTACAAATGTACACAAATGATTAAACAAAAAATAGTTACAAAACTTTGTCAGTCACATTAATTACAAATTATATAACATTAAATTTAACTTCTTCAAAAAATAAATCATAAAATAAAATTCCAAATATTAAGATATAAAATAGAAATTAAATGGGTATCTTGCTCACATTAAAAGTATAATTCATGTCTTAAGTTAAGTGTCATAGCGATGTGATAGTTTTTCTTTAAATTTTCTTTTAAACACTGATATAGATGAATTAACATCAAACAGACTTGGTGACTCATTATATAAACTGATTGCCCTACATTCAAACGACCTACTGTACATAATAGTTCTATGCTGAGGGCAAACTAACGTGTTCTCTGCTGTTCTAGTTCTCCTCTGATGTACTTCAGACTGATATTTAAATTTTGAACTCAAGTATTTAGGTTGTTTAGTTTTTAAAATTTTAAACAGAAGGGTACCTATTCTATGTTCTTTCCATTCATGTATTTTTAACCATCCTAATTTTTTATAATAAGGAGTCACATGTTCCCATTTCGGAAGGTTAAAAATGAATCGTACACACGCATTTTGAGCCTTTTGCAAAGCATCACATCTTTCTGCACTCATATTACAATAGGCAATGGCCGCATAGTCTAATATGGGTATTAACATGGCTTGAACTAGTTTTTGACGTACGTCTTGTGGGAATTGATGGGCTAAGCGCCTAAATTGATATAAGCCTTTATAGACTTTTGAACAAATACTTGTTACTTGAGGTCCCCATTTCAGTTTGTCATCAATTTCTACACCAAGGCTCTTTACTTTTTGAACGTAATTCAAAATGTTAGAACCAATTTTAACTTTGGGAATAATACTAAAATCAATTTTGTTCAATAATTTCGTATGGCCTATTATCATTGCATTACTTTTTTGCGGATTAATACTTAACAAGTGCTTACTACACCAGTCATTCAGTCTCTCAATATCTTGATTGATAAGTTCGATACTTTGGTTGAGATAATCTACATCACTTTCAAGATATATTTGTAGGTCATCTGCGTACAAAATGTATTTACAATGATGAAAACAAGTGGAAATTCTATTAATAAATATGACAAAAAGCAATGCAGAATTGACAGAACCTTGTGGGACCCCAACTTCTACTTTTCCCCAATTTGACTCTCTACCATCTTTTGTTTTTATTTTTTGCACTCTGTTAGCCAACATAGACCTAAACCAGTTAATTAATGACTCTGACACGTTTATAGATCCCAATATAGACAATAACAGTTCGTGATTAACTGAGTTAAATGCTCTGGAAAAATCAATTGTACAAAGTAAGAACACCCGACGTTTATCCATAGCTAATCTGGCATCATCTAAAAGCCATCTCTGTGCTACTATTCGCACGGAAACCAGCTTGAAAGTCATCTATGTAAAGCTAGCTTGCTCTAAAATCTGTTTTTAGGTAAAATAATTGAAATACAATAAAATAAAACACAGATTCAGCATGATACCAAACTTCACTCTCCTTTTATATCTTATTTTTATATCTCCTACGTAAATCTAACAATGTATCCAAGGAAGTTACATAATAAAACTGTAGTGATCTATCGTCACGTAACACTCTCCCCCACACAAGTTCTATCATTGCTCCTGCAATGATACTGAAGTACATTTTTTATGGCTGCGCATGCTATTTGTCCATCTTCGGTCGAGTACTTCACAGTTTTGGGAAATCCGTTCATCAGGACGATTTCTGTTATCGTGTACGGTCCTTTTACTAGAGGATTTTTCCCCGAATAGCCATGCTGCACAAGGATCTTGTCACCTATTTTGATTTGAGGAATACGGTTAGAATGTTTCCTGTCGAAATTAGCTTTCATTCTCTGCCGGTAGACATCTCGCTGATCATCGCTCAGAGGGTGCTTAGAGAGCATGTCACTTGTGATCCCGTAACTTGAATCAGCTGGAAAAAGAGGAGGTTCTCCAAATATTTTAAAATGCGGGGAACAT
The DNA here is from genome assembly GCA_030762985.1 of Adelphocoris suturalis. Taxonomy (NCBI): domain Eukaryota; kingdom Metazoa; phylum Arthropoda; class Insecta; order Hemiptera; family Miridae; genus Adelphocoris; species Adelphocoris suturalis. The sequence goes on from CM061049.1 coordinate 5,351,299, forward strand.
CCGATACTGGCAGAGTGAGATCTGTTTAAATGTTTAACAGCAGCTTCTAACGTGACCTTCCAACCTCCAACTTTTGATGGGTAAGACGACAAAAATTGTTTTAGATCCCTAATTTTTCGTTCTGCCAGTCCATTTCCCGCTGGGTGATATGGGGCCGTGTTTATCAGAATTATTCCACGATCTTCAGCAAATTTCTTGACTGCGGCAGATACGAATTGGGGCCCATTGTCCGTCACGATCTTTTTTACGTTGTTCAAGTAAGGGAATCGTCTCACATAATTCAATAAAGCTGTTGAACTCTCCTTCATTGCCTTCGCATAGGTATACCTGGAAAATTCATCCACCAATACCAAAAAAGATTTAGTTCGTCTCTGGATATCTGACTTTTTTGATAACTAGGGAAAATCAAGGTGTATCGTTTCGAATGGCTACGTTGGGGTTGTGGACAGGATCAATACGTCCGGTTTTGTTCTATACTTGAATTCAATAATTTGACACTGATGACAACTTCTTATACATTCCAGTGTACCTTTTTTCATTTTTGGCAAGAAGAATATTTGTTTAATTTTCAGAAAAGTTCGTAAAAATCCGTCGTGTCCACCAGAGTCTATGCTATCGTGGTATGTTTGAAGAATTTCTGGAATCATTTTTCGATCAGCTATTATTTGTTTTTGCTCATTTCGTTGAATGTTATACACGTTATTAACTACTGATTTTTCGAGGCATAGTCGGGAAATTGCGTCAGCATCCTCGAGCTCCTTGCCTTGCCTATGGCTAATCTTCAGATTGTATCCCATCAGAAAAAGTTACCATCTCCCTAATCTACCTTTTGGTTCCTTCATATCCATAAGATATGAAAGAGCCTGGTGGTCAGTGTGGACCACAAACTCCCTGCCTTCAATGTATGACTGAAAATATTTTATAGCCTTTATTACTGCCAGAGCTTCTTTATCAGTCACAGAGTAATTGATTTCTGGCTTAGTGAAGGTGTGGGAGTAATACCCAATTACTCTGAGCTGTTGGCACTTACGTTGGTTTACATCCCACTGATAAAGTATTGCTCCGCATCCGTATTGTGAAGCATCGGTACACAATTCAAAAGGTTGGCTCCAATCTGGGAGTTGTAGAATGGGGTTAGTCGTTATTTTGGTTACCAAAGCTTGAAAAGCTTGCTCCGCTTCCTTTGACCAAACAAACAAAGTCCCTTTCCTTTTTAGCTCATCTAGTGGTCGTACTATATCCGCATACTTGAATGCTCGAAAGTGGCCAGTCAACCCTGTAAAGACCCTTAGTGTGTGGATATCATGGGGACGCTTCATATTTTGAACCTTTCTCACGGATTCCTCTTTGGTCGTCTTCGTCTCACCATCTATCATTCTCCCCAAAAATGTGACCCGAGGTTGTACAAACTCACTTTTGTTTAGATTAAGTTTCAGATGTGCCTCTCTAAGTCTTTTGATTACGAGGTATGTTTTTTGTGCACATTCATCTCTAGTACGCCCACCAATTACAATGTCATCGATATAAACGTTTATTTGTGGGTCATTTAATAAATCGCTTAGAACATCATACATAAATCTCTGAAATTTAGAAGGGGAAATCTTCCATCCAAAAGGGAGGAAATTATATTCGAAATGCCCAAAAGGTAGTACGAAAGCAGTGAATTTTTTCGTTTCCTCGGTAAGAGGAAGTTGTAGAAACCCATCCTTCAAGTCCAATTTCGAGAAATATTTGCAACCCCCCATATTACAAATTACATCATCGATGCTAGGGAATGGGAAAGGGTCAAGCTCAGTATATTGGTTTATTTCACGGAAGTCTTGACATAACCTCCACGTTCCTCCTTCCTTAGGCACCACAACACATGGAGAAGCGAATTCGGATGATGATGGTCGGATGATATTATTAGCTAAAAGCTCTCGAATTTTCTGTTGGGACCACTCGTACTTATTTCTAGACAGCCTATAGGGCTTTCGCTTTATCACGGGGGCATGTTTCTTCAGATTAAAGGAGACACTATAGGGTGGACTAAGATTATCTTCGTTAGGGAACTGTAGAAGCATGTCCTCCTTGCAATAAATACTCCCAACATTCTTGATGCTACCATTTAACAGTCTTGCTGCTACCAGTAACAGCCTCCACCTCTGAATCGGTTAATTTGAAACCTGAATCGGTCAAAGTAGGCAATCCAATTATGAGGTCGTAAGACAAGTGATTTAAAACAAATGACTCCGCAGTTACAGTTCTCGATTTTGAAGATATTCTCAAATTAGTGGAATACGTAATTTTATCGGATGAGCCATTGAACCCGCTAAGCATATTACTAACTGCAGAGCAAGGCCAGTGATTGGATAATACCAAATTGGCTCGGACTACATTCACAGAAGCTCCTGTGTCCAAGAGAGCATTTACTTGAATACCGTTTACCAGAAAAGGTTGAATTAGGAGGGGATACTTGGAAGCTGAATGTTTGATATTAGATGAAAAAATTTCACTCACATTATTATGCTTGGCGTGCTTTTCCCTGAATGCTTCTTCATCTATAGATGCAAATTTGATTGGCCGCAGTAATGCCAGCTTCTTTTGTAGATCGTATTTTGATTCTTCAATGAATAGCATCAAATGATCTTGTAGTGAAGGAGGAAGACCCATGATAACTTTGATATTAAAAACCCTATCTGGTATTTTACCATACGCTCTATACACTCTACGCTCTTTTTCATAGAAATACTCCATCAGGTTTCCCCCCTTGTAAATCCACTCATCTGCTTGCTGAGCCAAATCTATTAGGTTTCGACCAAACGCACCAAGGAAAGATTGCTTCAAATCACCCCAGTTTAGATTGTCTTCTCGTATCTGAGCGAAATACCACTTTTGAGCGACACTTCCAGATTTGAAAGCTGACTGCAAACGCAATATTTTTTCATTATCCGTATACCATCTATTGCTTACACATATACGTTCGAATAAGATCATCCAAATTTCCGGATCGTCACTGTCATTATCAAATTTTGGAACGTCTATTGTTTGCCGCAAGCCATCACAAGCAATTTGCTGCAAGACTTCACCGAAACTAGATGAAACGGTACTCAACAGTCTTTCATTATTGACCTGTTGGTTTTCACACAACACTTGAACAAAGTCCAGCGCGTTAGCTGAAGTAGGAACTTATACACAAATCAAAAATTTTACCCATAACACACAAGTTATTTATATCTCTAAAATCATTATTGCTTTTGGGTTTATCATTCTTATTAAGGGGAACTAAAGGCTTGTTTCCATTTAGTAGGATACTTACAACATTTTAAGGAACTTTCATAAATATGACACAGAATAGGACTTACTTGATCTATTATTATTTTCAAAAAGTCAATGGGAATACCATCTATTCCTGTAGCACCAGACGTAATTTTTAGAATATTTTTCTTAACATTTTCAATATTAATTTGCTCAATTACTAACTTGGGATTTTCATTACGCCCTAAATCATCATAAAAAGATAGTATTTCAGCCGAGACCGTTGTGGCTTTTTTACCACAAAAATGCTCGTTCAAGTCATTCAAATCATAATCTGAAGGCATCTCAGTTTTCCTAACCTTTCCTAGACCATGATTTCGAACAATTTTCCAATAAGCACTCGGTCTTAAACTTTTTGAAAATAAATCCCTATAGTGTTTTCGTTCGGCGTTTCTTAACTTTTGCTTCACCCTATTTCTTAATTTCCTATAGTTTATTTCTTTTAAATCATTTCTATCAGCTTTTTTATCACGTAACTTATCAGCAATATCCCTTTGTTTCATCAACAAACGAATTTCGCCATTAATCCATGGTGCTGGGGGACGGGACACTGTTATCGTTTTTATGGGCATATGCTTATTCAATAGGGTAGTTATGATTTCGGTTAAATTGTTGACTTTGTCATCAACATCTGTTGCATCATAAATCAATGACCAATTCACTTTACTAACCTCTCCGTTCAATTGTTCACGATTAACAGATTTTAACACAGAATGTGTTTTAGCCATGGACTAACTAGCCGAAAATGGAACGCGGGATGGTAACGAAATGTGTGACGGATGATTTTCACGTACAACCGAGTCGTTGCTAGGGATATGGTACTTCGTCGTTTTTCATCCCACAAAATTCGTTGACCATTCGTTCGAAAGCTCTCGATTTATCCAACAATATTATGTTAACTACTGCGAAGTGCGTGTCCAACAAACTGAGTTATGAGCATGGTTATATAAATAATTGTTTACACACAGGTGATCATTCTCAATAATTGATATTGTGAACATGATTGCAACCGCTTGTTAATTTCTGATGATTTCATTGAGCTTGTGTTTCGATGATTTGATTCATAGCAGGTGATCTGAGTATTACGAAAACGGTTTGATTTGTGAAGCGGAGGTTAAATAATTTGAATAGGTAATTTCTATACTTTACACTCTAGGAAGCTGTAATTTCGTTTGTAGCCTCTTTAGGACATTTACTTGACGATGCTCAGGGTCCGGATCAGATGTGTGGCTCTTAAAGCTAATTTCTATGCTTTACACTCTAGGAAGCTGTAATTTCGTATGTAGCCTCTTTAGGACATTTACTTGACGATGCTCAGGGTCCGGATCAGCTGTGTGGCTCTTAAAGCTAATTTCTATGCTTTACACTCTAGGAAGCTGTAATTTCGTATGAAGCCTCTTTAGGACATTTACTTGACGATGTCCAGGGTCCGGATCAGATGAGTGGCTTTTAAAGCTAATTTCTATACTTTACACTCTAGGAAGCTGTAATTTCGTATGTAGCCTCTTTAGGACATTTACTTGATAAATCGCTCTTGATTTATCACGAATTTATTTCGTATTTTTTTTCGTAGTTTCATACTATAACTATATACATTGATGTTATAAATGAATAGTAAACAATGACGCTTGTTTGGTTGTCACTTGGTTGCGCGACAACGCAAACACATTCTGTGTTTCAATAATTTCGTCCGAAGTATGTAAATAGAGGTAAACGGGGGTCCAGGGGGCTTGCCCCCTGGCGAGGCGCGGAGCGCCGAGTTTTATCTCTAAATGTGATCCTTTGTTTTTTGTTCTTTTCAACTTTACAATCAATATTACAATATATTAAGTCATGTTTCGATAAACCTGGAGCATTTGATTGTCCAAAATTAATTATTCTACTGAGAACGTTAACAATAATATGATCGATCTGTGTTTCCGTAGGAGGAAACACTGAACGATGGGTTGGTTGCAACGGAAGTAAATTGAAATTATGTGCTGCTAGCAAATCAGTAAATTGATTTTTATCAAATGTATTAGATCTTACATCAATATTCCAGTCTCCTAGAATCGTGACAAAATCAAAATTATGCATATATGACGAGATATCATTAAATACATAGGAAATATTACTTGACTTAGGCGGCCTGTACACTACCCCGATTAAAAATTTACATTCTTTCGCTTGTACTTCAATGAAAATATACTCTGGTGAATTTGAATAGAAAGGTGGTGATGTAAAAGAGATATCATATTTGAAGGAACTATTGATGTAAATGGCCACTCCACCCCTTCCTTTGCCTATCCTATCGTGCCTGATCAAATCAAAACCAGGTAATTCAAAGGCACTTGAATTGATTTCAGGTTTTCAAAATGTTTCGGAAATCGCAATGATATCCACACCACTATTATCAAAAATCTGTACAAATTCACTCCAATGTGCTATCAAAGATTCAACATTAACATGTGCAAAATTAACTACATTGCTATTTTGATGAAAAATGTTTTCTAAAGTATTCATGTAAAATTAAATTAAATCAACTTCACTAATGCTCTTCCAACTACTAGTGAAAATAAATTGTATAATAGATAAATTCTACAAGTAAAAATGAATTAACTTGAAATAATTATTTATGTTATATAGTAATAGTAAAAATTATCAACCATTGCACTTCTCTGAAAACAGTTATCACCATATGGAGTTATCGAACGTAAGGCCTCTTTTGACTTGATGTAAACAGCTGGCGAACTTTCATCTTTCTTTAGATAAATGCGACCGTTTCGATTCCACAGAAACTTGTAATTGTTGATTTTCCGAAACTCCTTGCAGGAAGCGAGTAGTCGACGATTGTATTGCGTCAACGAGTTGTTTACGTAGACCCTGGTAGCATCTCCCAACAAAAAGCCGATATCCCGAATTGATAAGGTCTTCTTTTTCCATGCCGCCGAATAGAAAGCCCTCTTTTCTATTTTCCTGACGAACGTAACGACAATTATCCCAGGCATAGGAGATTGCTTCTTGGAGAGAGAGAGAGAGAGAGAGAGAGAGAGAGAGAGAGAGAGAGAGAGAGAGAGAGAGAGAGAGAGAGAGAGAGAGAGAGAGAGAGAGAGAGAGAGAGAGAGAGAGAGAGAGAGAGAGAGAGAGAGAGAGAGAGAGAAAGCGTTTATTAATATAAAACAGAGCATACAAGTACCTATACAAATGATTATCAATACAATTAGCTACATTGAACATTGTGTTACGTAAACCAAAATAGTTTTTCTCTGTTAAGGTAATTATAATTATTATCCTTCAGTATATACATGTTGTCAACTATTATAATAGCCTGTCAACGCTTATACTGTTGATCCAATAGGATCGTCACAGGGAATTGATAACTTGAATCATTACTTCGAAGGAGTCAGTAAATTAGCCTCCTTTAAAACTATAAAGAATAAAAGACTTCACTGCCAAAAAGAACACCTATTAATTGTCTGTAAAATTAAATTGCTCTACCAAGAACTGACGGTAACCTCCAGCACGCCGCAGATATTTCACCAATCCGAATAAACCCTTATTCCAATTCAATATGGATACTAACTGTTCCATCGTCTGTCTAGGCTCACCCAGACAAGCAACCCGAAACTCACCCAACTCTGGGCAGACTGCTAGAAAGTGAAAGGTGGTCTCCAATTCACCCAAGTTGCAAAGTGAGCAATTATTTGTAATGCCCTCTCTCCACCATCTGTAATTAACATTGAGTATCTCACATTAGCATCCAGATACACCCACCCCTATATCTATGTATGTTGTGTATACACGAATATTCATACACATCACGAATGATCATTTCTTTTCCTTAATTTCTCTCATTTCTGTGATGAAGATTTAAACATAAAAATATCAAATTCTTTCTTTCTTCTATGTATTTGTGAAATCCTTTCTAAAATTCAAACAAAGTACCTAAATAGTTCAGTAGAACCTCAGCTAACTTTGAATTTTCGGTCTGCCCACAACGTTTTGGAACCATTGTCAGCATACATGGATTTGGATTCCGTTATGCAACAATGGTTCAAGCGCCGAAAATTCAAAAACATTTATTTTCGTAATTTGGTTGTACCTGGACGTCCTGTTCTTCCTTCAATGGTTATTTTTGCTCTGTTTTCATTCGTTGTTTCTTCAAAATTAAAAACGGTTGTTAAAAATTCTTAAAAATTGTTAAACATTCTTAAAAATTAATACGGAATATTTAGAACGTCGACGCAATAATCTGAAACCGTGACACTTGGACCATTTTTATACAACATTTCATTCTTATAAATAATAGAGATTTAGGGTCACGAGCTTCTCACCAGTGGCGCAACAATCAATTTTTACCTACCTTTAACTTCCTCAATAATCAAAATGTTTGACTTTTTCTCCAGAAATGAGTTACATGCCTTACAGCAACCATAAGAAACACAGCTGTAGCAGTCTTGTATATTTCCAAAGTGAAATTGAGATACGCCGAATTCCAAACCACGGTTCCCGAAACGGTTCGCTATTTTGGGTTTCACCTGGACAGCAAGCTAACATGGGAAGGTACATAAAATATCCGGCCTCAAAAGTTCGCCAACGTATTGGGCAATTAAAACCACTATTTGGACATCGCCTCGGTGCTGTTTATGCTGCGTCGTCTGTTATCTTCAGTATCCCCCGCAACTCTCCATTCCGTTCATTTTTCCTATTTTGTCAGTAGAGCTACGTATTGTACTTTGCTCTGGGGAAACTACTGTCATGCTGCCGAGGTTTTTAAGCTTCAAAAAAGAGCAGTTCGCATTTTGAGGGGGCTGCATTGGAGTCAGAGCTGCCGTAGTCCTTTTAGAGCTTTTAGAGACCTCGGGATTCTGACAATTCCAAGCTACTATGTTCTGAATTCCCTCCTGTTTGTTCGGGAGCGTACCGAATCAATCATAAGAGGCAACGATGTCCATCAATATCCCACCAGGGGCAATAATAATTTACGCCCACCTGCTGCGACAACGTTGACAAGTGATCCGGTACAGATGGGGACTCTTCTTTTCAATTGCCTACCGGTACAAATTCAGACACTTCCAGTTAAACATTTCAGAAGTACTTTGAAGCGAGCCCTGATTAAGATTGAACTGTAAGAAGTCTCAAGTTTTTTTAATGTGAATTGGAGGAAATATGTAGGTACCTGACTGAATTACTATATAAGTGTTACCTACAGATTCTCTAACTATTAACACAGAATGTGTTTTAGCCATGGACTAACTAGCCGAAAATGGAACGCGGGATGGTAACGAAATGTGTGACGGATGATTTTCACGTACAACCGAGTCGTTGCTAGGGAAATGGTACTTCGTCGTTTTTCATCCCACAAAATTTGTTGACCATTCGTTCGAAAGCTCTCGATTTATCCAACAATATTATGTTAACTACTGCGAAGTGCGTGTCCAACAAACTGAGTTATGAGCATGGTTATATAAATAATTGTTTACACACAGGTGATCATTCTCAATAATTGATATTGTGAACATGATTGCAACCGCTTGTTAATTTTTGATGATTTCATTGAGCTTGTGTTTCGATGATTTGATTCATAGCAGGTGATCTGAGTATTACGAAAACGGTTCGATTTGTGAAGCGGAGGTTAAATAATTTGAATAGGTAATTTATATGCTTTACACTCTAGGAAGCTGTAATTTCGTATGTAGCCTCTTTAGGACATTTACTTGACGATGTCCAGGGTCAGGATCAGATGAGTGGCTTTTAAAGCTAATTTCTATACTTTACACTCTAGGAAGCTGTAATTTCGTATGTAGCCTCTTTAGGACATTTACATGATAAATCGCTCTTGATTTATCACGAATTTATTTCGTATTTTTTTTCGTAGTTTCATACTATAACTATATTAAATTGTTATTATAAATGAATAGTAAACAATGACGCTTGTTTGGTTGTCACTTGGTTGCGCGACAACGCAAACACATTCTGTGTTTCAATAATTTCGTCCGAAGTATGTAAATAGAGGTAACCGGGGGTCCAGGGGGCTTGCCCCCTGGCGAGGCGCGGAGCGCCGAGTTTTTATTCTATTTTACTCGTGTCATGGCTTAATTATCAGTAATTGTATTGTTATATTTATTTTGTATTTCTGTATTTTGTATACCTGACGTTTGTATTGCCTCGTTTAGGCCTTTACAAAGAAAATATACATCCATCCATCCATCGATCACCAGTTTCCCTCAGCACAAAAAAAACTAATATACCTTTCACTCATCAAACCAATTTGGTCGTACGCTTGCGGTTTGTGGGGAATCGGCGGCGGCATCTCATATAAGCCTCCCATACACGAGCAGATATCTGCGACAGATATCGCGTTTTTAAACGATATCTGTGGGAAAGATCTGTGCGTTAGTGGGCGTTAGAAAATGATGAAAGATGTGAAAATCGACCAGAGATATCTGCGAGAGTTCAAATCTAGCAGATGGTAGTCGGGCGTCCCCCTTAACCTGCAGACTTCTCGGAAGCGATGTCTGTGGTACACAGAACTGTTCTATTGGATCGGGCAGCGTCCCTTAACGTTAAGATGTTCAGTTGTCCACGTGTGTTTTCCCCTGTGAGATCTCTCCTCTAAAGAAATCAGTTTCTATTGGTGTTTTTTTGTGCGGTATCAAAAAATGGGTAAAAAAGAGTGGCCAAACGAGTTAATTGAAATGATGATCGACATGTATAGAGACAGACCTTGTCTGTGGCAGTTGAAGCATGTTGACTACATGAACAAAAACGTCAAAAACATTGCTTACGACGAAACCCATGACTTCTCCCAAACTTGTATTTTTTTGGCTTAGCCGTTTTATGGGCAATTAAAAAAAATACCCGCCGCAAAAGCCGCTAATTTACGCTTTTTACTACGGACAGTCACTAACCCCATGGCATCAACTTACGAAATTTGTGACCGATCTGGAAAAAATTTCGGATTCGACCGATAACTCGAGTCTGCCAGATGAACGTCGGTGACAGACCTGAGTCTGTCAGATTTCATCCCACGAACGAACAGATGACATCGGGCACTGGTCAGGTGACAGATCTCGGGCATGAAAGATCGGCCGATAAGTTTTTCGTGTTAAGGGGCAACGACCGATCTCATCGGTCACTCCAGATCGTTAGCGATATCTGTCAGATGAGATCGGGCGACCAAATCTGTCGCAGATATCTGCTCGTGTATGGCGGGCTATTAAACAAAATACAGGTGACTCAAAACCGAGTGCTGAGGCTCATTACTGCGGCTCCGTGGTATGTACGAAATTCAACGCTCCACAATGATTTAGACATACCCACCGTACAAGAAGTGATCAAAAGGACTTACAGTGCTCTCCACACCCGAAAGTTGGATAATCCTAATTCCTTAATTTCACAATTTGCAGCTAATCCTCCACTTATACCGAATAGACGCAGACTGAAGAGGAAGCGTCCACAAGATAATCCCATTACATAAACTCAAGCACTGTGCTTTGTGCTAAAGACTGGTATAGGACAACCACTGGGTTGTACCTGAACTACATGTTTCATGTGAATTAGATACCTATGTACTTAAATTCTACTATATTCTAATTATTATTATTTTTTAAATTTTTTTAAGAATTTAAGCCACGTCTTAACCGGAAGGGTCATTAGCAGCAATCAAAAAGGGGGGTGTCAAAAGGACACTGCAATGGGCACGATTCTAAGGGGAGCCATGCTGACTTGCTGACATCTCCCACACACAATACCACGAGCTACTGGATCTAGCAGGTGTCTGTGAGTAAGACGGGTATGGCCAGTGGCTACCCGATTGACCACTATTGACCCGATTGGTCACGAAAGGATCAACCGGGCAAAGGTCCTGAAGGACTCCACGCAGGCCAGTGACCTCGCTCGGGCCAGATGGAATTGGCTTTATGCTGCATGTAGGAGATTTGATCCTCAATGCGCATAGGCAACATTTTGATGGAGTCATCACCAATGGCTCTCCTTGCTAGGGCATCAGCACACTCATTGCCGTGAATACCTACATGGCTTGGCACCCACATAAAAATTATGTTTGTGCCTAATGTTGTACAGCAACCATAAGAAACACAGCAGCAGTCTTGTATACTTCCAAAGTGAAATTGAGGAACGCCGAATTTCAAACCACGGTTCCCGAAACTTTGTGATTTGTGAGTTAGTCTATTGTTGCATAACGACATCCACATGTGATTTTGGAGACAATTTTCGTAAACCTCTGTCCAGCAGTTTAAAGATTGAACTCATGAAACTTTTCGGTCCACCATATTGTGATCATCGCGACAGACTGCTCCAACTTCGTTATAACATGATGATGAAACTGCTGCTGCAGCTTCTGCACATCCGCTTCACTAAATTAATTTGTAGTTCCTCTATATCAACTTGTTTAGCAAAAATCTGAAATAAAATGTAATTTTTCTCTGGATGATTCAAAGAAGTTCCATTTGATTGAAATAAGGTTCCATTAGTTTGAAAAAAAGTTTCATTTGGTTGAAAATAGCTTTCATTTGATTGGTACATAGTTTCATTTGGTAGGTACGAGGTTTCATTTGATTGGAACAAGGTTTCATTTGGTAGTTACGAAGTTTCATTTGATAGAAAAAAGGTTTAATTTGACTGAAAATTGCTATATTATTCTAAACATAAAAGGCAATTTATTGCAAACCGAAATAGCAAATATTTTATTAAAGAGAAAGGTAGGTTTCATTTCTAAGGCTAGCATTAACGGATGTCAATGTCGCTCCCGTAATAGTCGCATGGGACGCAGTGGTCACCCTTGACATCGATCGGATGATCCAACTTCCTGAAATCTGGGTGGATAGACGGCAAAGCTTTGATGAAGTCCAATTGTTCTTCGATGGTCAACCCGTGACGATCGGGTTCCGTGATCAGCTCCTTCTTTTGAATGTCTTCGATGAACATCCTCTTGCGCCTTCTCAAACACCTATTCCCCGAACGCAAGTTGAAATCAAAATAGAATGAACCAAACCGATGCCGGCTCGAAGGCGTTTAATAAATAAGTAAGTAGTTACTGAATAGAGAGTTCCTAAATGATAAGTCAGTTGGGAAAAGGTGCTTGGGGATTTTATCATCTGGGGCGAGCCATAGCCAAGGGGGTCGAATTAGTGTTTTATCTTAAAGTGACGCTACTTATCTTCAAGTAACGCTGAACCACCAATGAGAATTTCCCGCCTATCCCGTTTGTTCAGTTTTCCGCATTTATAAGTTTCCTAGTTCTTTTCTTATTCTCAAAAAGGATTCGCAATGGCAGATTTTGAAAATTTACGAACAAGAAAATTAATAGAACTTTCACGAATCATGAATACCAACAAGAAATGAATATCACTGTTATCGGTGTGTAAGGTTACTTTGCGATAACGAGGAAGTGATGAGATAGGTTGGTTCGGGATAAAGCGTCTTATGTTTAGGTGAATTAATTTGTCTTATTGGAGATGAGACGTCTCATGGAAGACAGCAGTGTTTTCCATTCACGATAAGGTGCCTCATCTCTATCGCTTTAGGAACTCTCTAATATCTCTAACATACCCTGGTTATGCCGTACTAAGAATATATCCCGTATCTGCATTTTTGGCCATATTAAGCTAATGGTACCCCCCCCCCCCGCCCTTTGGGGGGGGGGGGGGGTGGTTTCTTTCGATTCTGCTAGTCTCGAAGTCGGATCTTAATGGGAAATGCCTCAAAAACGGCTTACAATTGCTATCGCATTAACGAAGTTTTGATTCGATTTATTCATGAAAATCCCGTAACTGGCCTTTTCTAGAGCAAAAACCCGCATCTGGGCGTCAGGTACGATTATTTTATTAGTATTCAGGTACATACGAATTGCGACACATGAAAGTCCAGATAGGAATTTATTTTTTAGTATTTTACGAATCGCGGCGGCTGATACGATTTCGGAATCAGTGGCAGATACGATTTTTCTTCCCAGTATTTTGATCATACGAATGTATTTTCTATTGTCAGATCAGATACGGTTTTCAGAGGTTGGCAACCACAATTAGTTCTCCTAGTATCGCTACGTAGAGCAGTACTAATTTTGTATTCGAAAAAACGTATCAGTCTTATTGCAAAACGAAAACTCGTGTGTGCACCAGATATGAGGAAATCGCCTAGTAAATATGTTCTACACCTTTTTTTGCAATTTTGTGACCAAAATAATGTTTTTCCAGCCACACCACGCGATTCAGCGAGAAATTTCCTTTGGAATGAGTGCTTTTGGAGCTCGAAACAACGTAAAATACACTGCCAATGAAATGGCACATGAGCTTCCTCGTGACCTTCACAGTACGTCACCATTAAATTCCAGAAAACTAGAAACGACCGGTTCTGGCATCAGGGAATTAATAAGGTGGGAAATTGGAAGCTGAATGGTACATATAATAAATGAAATTAATAAGGAAAATTAACTAAGCTGTGACCGTAACAAAAACATCACTTTCGCGCATGCGCCTAGCGTACCGCTGCTGATGATTGCAAAGAATGTTATACGGGACCTCAAGAAACCTTGCCCGCATCATCCCTGAAAATCTGACCGAAATCCGTTCACAATTGCCTGAGTTATGACCGAAACAAGAAAATTTTGTTTGCCCCTGCGCAGAGGCTACCGTTGATTCGATCATGACGGAACTGATAGGGGACCATGTAGAGCTATACCCGCACGATCCCTAAAAATTTGAAGAAAATCGCATCAAAATTGTGGAAATTACGGCTGTTGCAAGGACCGTAACAAGAATATTTCGTTCACGCATGCGCAGAGCGTACCACTAATGCAATTATGATGATTGTCTTATGGGACCTTAAGGGATCTTACCCACATCATCCCTGAAAATCTGACCGAAATCCGTTCAACATTGACCGAGTTATGACCGTCACAAGGAATTCACGTTAGCTCCTTCGCAGAAGCTACCGTTGATTCGATCATGATGAAGTTGATAGGGGACCATCTAGAGCTTAACCCGCACGATCCCTGAAAATTTGGTTAAAATCGGATCAAAATTGTGGAAGTTATGGCTGTTACAAGGAAATGTGGACGGGCAGATAGGCAGACAGACAGACAGACACGGAACCAAATTTGTTCAGGAGGCTCTGAAACGCAAAATGCGAGTGGAAATTTTGATTTTGGAGCAAACATTTTTTTTTTTTTTTCATTTCGAAAGTGAAAACAAAGCTTCCGCTGCCTTGCAGTCTCGGAAGCAATAGAACTAATATCAGGAAATTTCGACTCAAAACCTAGAGTCGCATTTTCCCAAAAGTAGGGTTTGGCCAGATATGGGATCTGTTCTTAGTACGGCAATATACTGGTGAAGTGTAGGAAATAGCAGATACGGTATATTAGCTTAAAGCTGAGTCCAAGCCAACCGTTTTCCTACCTCCCCACACTCGTAAAAACAGTCCAAATGATAAACTACTCTTCTACATTGACTTAGATGCATTCTTGATTCTATTTGGTTTATTATTTTCAATAATGAACCTTTATAATCGACCAAGAAAAAAATTTCAACACCCCCTGAAAATATGTTGGTTTACGTTTTTAGATGCGTGGAATCCAAAAATCGAATAAAAAATACTAAACCATACTATATGAAACTTGTTTTAAAAATCACATTTGGGGTCTAGATGGTCCTAGAAGCTCGGCATCACTTTTTTAACTCTTTCTTTTAACTTCGATTCTCTTCTTGAGACAAAATTTCAGACCGATTTTTAACCCACTTCCCGATATCCAATCGATCTGCAATTTTGCACACGAGTTCATGCTGGCGTACATTTTAATTTATCAAATTTTTGCGAAAAAAAAGTTAGTTATACTATAAATTTTCGAAAATTTGAAATTTAATATGGGAAACCTTACAAGTGTTGTGTATTGTAGGGAGGAGGAGTGAGGGAGGAGGAGGAGGAGGAGGAGGGAGGAGGAGGAGGATGTGGGAGGAGGAGGAGGGAGGAGGAGGAGGGAGGAGAAGGATACTATTGAACGTCTGCATAAAATGACAACGAATCCAGGGTCAATAAAATATTAAATGATTTTCCTTGTCAATTTAATTTAAGTTATTATCAATGTGATTTTGAAACAATGTGATTTTGTTTCAATTTACTGTTGCCAAGAAACTACCAAGTATTGAAACAACAATAAAATTAACCGAGAACATGAGAAAAAGAAAGAGTTACATTAAAAACTTGTTTTTATGGGTTCCTTTTTTATCAACCCTGAAGGGTTGCATTAAAGGGCTAAACATTACAAAATCGAGATCTGGAAAACTTTATATGTAACAGTTATAATTGTTTACAGATCAATACTTGACTCGGCGGATACGCAAACGTAAGTTCCATCAACCATCATTTTCTAGCGCCCTCGTTGTCCGATCTCGCTCAAATTTGGAGGATGGGTGAAAGAGGTTAATTTAAGCATTCCCTAGCAATTTCAACAAAATCCTACCATTAGTAGCTACTGCGCATGCGCGAATATGTGTTCCTTTTTAAACGAGCCTAATTTCAACAGTTTTCATCTGATTTTGATAAAATTTTCAGGGAATGTGCGGGTTAGGCTGTAAGTCCACTGTTAATTCCATAGGTACTTCTCAAATCATTACACCGTTTTGCGCATACTCAAACGTAAATTCCTCCAATTATAATTTTTTTTACGTCCTAGTCGTCCAATCCCGCTCAAATTTGGTACATAGTTGGGGGACAATGGTTTAGTTATTCCATGTTAATTTCAACCTGATTGCATCATTATTAGCTCTTACGCATGCCCGAAAGTGTACTCCAGGAACAAGATCTAGTTTTCATCAGATTTTGATTACATTTTCTGGGAATTTGTGGGTTAGGCTGTAGATTGTAACCTACCAATTTCATTTTTCTCAAATCATTGTTCCATTCTGCGCACGCATGCTTCAAGCATCATTTTCCCGTATTTTTAAATATCTTTACTGTGAAGCGTAAAATTTCGGGGTCTTGGAACTGTAAAAGTGTGAACCCTTCTCGGAGGCATGATGCGCCATGTTGTGATCATATATTATACACGGGGTTTAATAATTATGGACCTATGATCTGCGTAGAAGGGCTTATCTATCACAGAAATAACAAACCGTCGTGTAATAATTTGCAGCGTTTTTTGGAACATTCTTCTTCGGATTTGGGATAGATTGTTGATGTTGTGATGTTTGCAGCATATGCCTATTGGATCTGAATGGTTTCTTCTTGTTTTTCATTTTATAACATGTTTCTCTCCTTAATAAGATATGGGTGATTCTCACAGAAAAGGTCAGTTTTGAGTTTGACTTTTGAAAAAAGAAAAAGTTATCCAATCGAGCTGAAAAAAATCACAGATGCTCTCTATATCGTATGTATCGAAATTCGAAGCAAATCCCAACAGTAGCGCTTTTATTAATTCAGAAAAAAAATATTTAAAAATTTAGGCGGACAGGTCGATGACACTAGGACAGGGCGATGATGCGACCCGTTGATTCTCACCATTTGCATCACCACCCTGTCCTGGGATCATAAAAGGAAAATTTGCTATAACTGCCAAGAAACGTTAACCCTCAACATTTCAAGTCAAAAGACCGAAAAACGTGACCACTGTAGGGCGAATCCAACAAACGAAGAATGACAGAAATTCTCGAATAAGTCCTAGTAGACCTTCACAACGTTCGGCTAAGTAGATTATGTGTTTTGAATGGTCAATACGAGAATATTGGATTACTAAATGCGAGAATACGGGAATACTAGAAAATCCAAAAAACATAATAGATTTGCCTTTTTCCTCATCGTCCTGCCCTCGAATTTTCAGGAGAGGACAGGTTGATGATGGACAGGTCGATGATGATTCTTCAGTTTTTCTCAAATGTTTCACCTTGTGGCAAGCTTTTTCCCAAATTCGGCATATAACATGAAACTAGACCGTTCGGTGCACAATAAAAATACCATAAGAAAAAATTGAGTTCAAGTACTCACTTAGAAAAAGTGGACAGGTTTCTGACGATTGTGATTGACCAACCCACGGTCCAGCACACATCTGCTCCCGCTGACGACCACGAGTTGACTGAATTAAAACGAATGGCGGTTTTTCTGGTAATTGAGAAGGGCGCGAAAAAAAAAAAGCGGCAAAAAAACCCGCTAAAATACAATTGTGACCGCGAAAATTCGAAAAACAATATTGGACAGGTCGATGACGGCGATGCTCCGGACACACATATTTCCATCCAAATACACTTTTCTAGCGGTTCTACATTAATTTTATCGATCAGAAACGCATCTCAGAAATCATACTGATGTAGAAAAATTGAATAAAATCCAAACTCAAAAGCGGAAAGACCTTTAATTAAAGCTTGAAGTTGGGAAGGTCGCATTATGACAGGACAGGTCGATGACGATTTGACTATATTTAGTTAATTTTCTATTTAAAGGAATAAACATAACCTAAAAATGGAAAAAAGGGTTCTAGATAAAAACCTATACTACAATTTAAGACCTTCGCCAGCTCCCAAATCCTTATTGGGCCGCCGCAACTGGTCCGGTCATCACTTCTGCCCCTTTCTGTGAGAATCACCCACATACAGTGTCATGAGGGGAACGTACCTCTTCATCTTCTCCTCACAAGTGAGATATTCGTCCGTCTTAACTTCTACGGCCCCTTTCAGAGAGTCATCGAAACCAAAAGACTGCTCCCTGATCTTGGGAGCCAACGTGTAGTTGTGCTTCTTCGGGTTAAGTTTCTCTTGGGGCCCGGGAAGGGAGAACTCAGGAAGAAAAGCGTTATAATACTTGGCCATATTCCCGTATCGGTAGACCCTCCATTTCCTAGTGATTTGTTCACGAGGAATGAATGAATGTTAGTTTGAGACAATCTACAGTATTTACTATAAAATCCTCACAAGGATAATGGATAAAACATGAATAACACATCATCTTCAATAAGTAACCTGTAATGACTACAATTTATTAAAAGTAATAGGTAGGTACATTATGAGTATTTGACAGTGACTATTCTCATTCAGAAATCATCACAAAAATGCAGTCACCAAAAAACAAGTTTACATGAACCTCCAAATCTAATTCAAAATCTCAAACAACGCTTTAACCTCTTGTTACTTCCAGACTTCATCAATTTTCACAATACATTGACTCAATTTCGTTTCAAAATTTACGGTAAAAAATTTTAGTTGAATAACGAAAAATCCATTAGTCCTAGGGAAAAAAACACAGATGACAATTGTAAACCGTTAGCACCATTTGTGAATGAAAAGGAACAGGTTTGCGCCGAAACCGCAACTGGTTTGCGCTGATTAGAAAAACATCTAAACATGCATGCTGAACAATAAGGAATGGTACAGTTTTTTATCTGGATAGTCCAAATTATAAAAAATTCATCGTCTAGAATATTCAGCGACGGGTGACAGTGGCAGCTCAGGAGTGTTACGAAACACAAAAAATATTTTCAATTTTCATTTGACCGAATATGAAATATTTGCGCTCTATGAATGTACAATTAGATGTTCTACAACTAAGCAGAACGCACCGTTTCAAAGTTATTCGCAACACCAAAAAATGTGCCGAATTTTCATGAATTGTCGCATATTTGACGGTGTTTGGCCCATACATTTTGACCCTTGAACAGGAATCCTTCAGCGTTTGTGTTTGTAAATGTTGCGACCCGAACTCACCGGTTCCCGGCGGTCCAAACCCTCCGCCTTCTTAGGCACCTTCAACCCACGAGCGGCGCAAACCCGTCTTTCCCACCATAGTAAGTGAAATTCTGACAAATCTTCCTAGCAATCCATTATTTTTAAACAAAAGCAAGGAAACAAAAACTGTCAAGTTAAGTGTGGCACCTAGCTTTCTCGTATCTAGTTCGTATTTAATGTTTATGCAGAAGAAACTGTGGAAAAACCTTCATTTGGCATTACTATACAAGCAGAATGTTTAGAGGGGTTGACGTTTGCGCATGCTCTCAGGTAACAATAAAAAGTCACATCAGCAGCGATCTGGGATCCAACCCTCACAATTCTTAAGACTTTCTTGGCAATGCAGATAAAAAGCTGATCTAAACTCCTTCATAGCAATTCATACGTTGATAGATCCTAATTATTGCTTTGTACTCATTTATTTGAATGATTTGTACAATCATGTTTGGATACGAGAAAGGTGTACCACATCCAACTTTGTCATGCCCCAAAGAGATGAAATTATTCCACAACCGAAGCAGACCCAAAATAGTGAGACTAGTAATAGATATTATCTAGCAATCTAGTCAGCCTAACTCAGAAGAATATATTATCGGAACAATCTGATTCTCACCACTTTGTCCCGAGCCTGCTTGGGAGATGGATCGGCCACAGCGTTGGTGGCTACCAAAAGTGATCAGCTACATAAGTAGTTTCAGAAAAGAGAGATTATCTCGGAATCTAGCCTCTTTAACTCGGAAGAGTGAAACAGAATTAAACCTGATATTATCCAACCCATCCTGAGCGAGCTTGGTAGCTAAATCGGTCGTGGCATCGCCGGCTACTAAATTCTGACCTCAGTTGGAAGGTGTTCAGCAAAGCTGTGGGCGGGTTTATGGAGCTTTGTACTCCCTTAGGAGATTGTCACATTTCACTCCAGCTAGGCTCAAGCTAAATCGAATTGTTTCACTCATTATGATTATCTTCACCTACAGTGATTCAGTTTATAGCACCTTCCATGGATAGTGCCTGCTCCAGACGCTTGGAAGTTGCCTACAATTCCTGCATCAGATATGCCTTCAGCCTCAAGAACTGTGACCAAATAACACCTTTTAAGACCGATCTGGTGGGTCTTGACCTATTTGACTATTTTAAACTTCGTCAGTTTTCCCTATTTTTTAAGATCATGCATGATTTATCCCCCGTCCACCTACGAGAGCTTTTTACCCCCCCCCCCCCCCCCCCAATCTTTGTCCCAAAGATCGTGTACACTCTGGATAGCAACACATGCAAGTAAGTTTCAGCCAATCATTTTCGGTCGTGGGCGTGAGACTATGGAATTGCCTCCCTGTCAAGATTAGACCCATCTCTCTTCACGGCCGATTCAGGAACGCAGTTCTCAAATGCATGAAAACGTAATATGAAACTTTTTGTCAAACCAGATCCTCTTTTACTTAGGTTTTTTTTACCCCTCTTTATTTTTCATTAATTTGTCTCGTTTTATTTTTCAAAAAAATAATAATTTACAACCGGTTTTATTACCTCCTTATAGTTTGGCGAGATTGAATTTTTAAATCACCTGTTTATATAATTTGTTTTACTGCTGTATCTACACATAATATGTTACAGTTGTTTTATGTTGATGAATTTGATTATGACCCATATCGTTATCTGTACACTATGAGGGACTGATTGTCCTACGTACAATAAAGATTCTATCCTATTATATTCTAAAAATGATGTAAATGTCTCCACTAACAAAGTAGACATCAGAATAGGGAGACTAGATAAACCTATCAATCTAATCCAGAAAAGGGAGACTAGATAACCTATCAATCTAGTCTCTCTAACTCACAAGAATAAAACAGAACAACCTGACATTTTCTAATCCATCCCGAGCTTGCTTGGCTGCTAGATCGGCCGCTGCGTCATTGGCTCCTTCATCGTCACTTTCGACCATAGCAGCGGCCATCTCTTTGGCAAAGGCTCTTGCCTGTTCGATGGCCGGCTTCAGCTCAAGGATGTCCCAGGAAGGCGGGAGCAGCCCTCGACCTTCACCCTGGGTCGCCTTACTCGCTCCGATCTCTTTCCAGGGCGTGTGCTTCAACTCTGGAGGTATTTTGGGATTGTAAACGCGCGCATTGAAGATCTGTTTCCTGTCGGCAAACCACCGTTCGCGATCCGGATGGTCCACCGGCCGCTCTCTTGCTTTGCTCATTACTGGAAAAAATGACAACATTACACGAACAAGCTCAAATCAAATAGGTTTTATTTGCAAAGGGCCTTGCCAGGCAATACAAAAGTCAATTATTACATAGAAGTAATAATAATAACAATAAATACACCTAATATGACTAGAAGAGAGAACACAATTATTAGGACATGAAGATAGAGGTGTCGCGCTCATAAAAATCTGTTACGTTATATAGTTCTTGTTCTACAAGTACACGTTTTATAATGTTTTTAAAAGACTTGAGCGGCAGATCCCTCGTTGAAGAGTGTAAATGGTTAAATAAACGACATCCGACTTGATAGGGGTTCGTTTTCAGGGATGTTGCCAATCTGGTTAGAGAGGGGCATAACTTCGTCCAGTCTCTTGTAGAATAGTTGTGCCTTAACGAAAACTTGGCGAACTCACTCAGGTTGCACTTGACGTATAGCAAGGATGCCAACTCGAATAAACTAGGCTGCGTTAGGATTCCGAGATCCCTGAAGTGCCCCCTGCAGCTCTCAACTCTCATTCCATACCTACATAAGGTACGAACGGCTGTCTTTTGGAGCTTGAAAATTTCATTTGCGTGACCAATGTTGCCTCACAAGACGACACAGTAAGACATCCGGCTGGCAAAACAAGCATGGTAAACAAGGAGTAATACTTCTGGGGACACTGAGTGGGCGAGTCGGTGAAGCAAATAAATGCACGGTAACAGCCCGGAAGATAGCTTTTCCACTGAGGTCAGCCAAGAAAAAAAAATCTATTGTCGAACAATAGACCCAAAACATTGGCTGAGCTTTCGAGCTTACCATTCAAGAGAGATTCCAATTTTTGTGTTTTAGTATCATTTACACTCATACCATTCGCAGTAAACCAGTTTTTTACAAGGATTTCAGAGCGCCCAACGTTAAGTTGAAGAGAAGAAAGAGCTGAGAGCACAGAAATGTCATCAGCAAAAAGGACTAGGCTACCTGAATCTAATGGTTGGTAAGGAAGGTCATTTAAATGTAATAAGAAGAGCCCTGCTTTGTTTCGCGCGGTATCGCTACTTTCTCAGAGTTTTTTCCTCCAAAAGAAACCACCTGAGACCAATCCTTGAGGTAGTTTTCAGCGAACGCAAGTGCTAAAAGTTTTATCATTACTGGAGCTCACTAGGACGATATGATTACTAAAAAATATGGCATAAACTCATAAAATATCCAAAACTTGCTAAACTCACATAATTACATCAATTAACTTTATGGAAATGATCGGAAAAATGTTTGAGTTTTCAAATATCACTGCTAATTATTACAAGAAGGCTTATTATTTTAGTGTTAAGTAGCCTTTATGCGTAGATCACTGGTAAATAAATAAATTTGGAAGAATAAAATTAACAATTTATTAGGTACCTATGTTTGCGGAATTACCTAGGTTTCTATTTTGGCTGACATATTCACTCATACAAGAATTGTCGGTTGAAAATCGCAAACCTATCTGAACAGGTTAAATTCATCCTACCACCATGCTTTTATTGAAAATCAGAAATCGAAAGTGCTGAACTTCTCTGAAACTTGCTCTTGGTCTGAATCGTATAAGTACGGACTGGGGTCTATGCTTGGGCCTTGCCTTTTTGTGCTGTTTGTCAATGATTTAGCCTATCAGCTTGAAGAAGGCAATGAATACATGTTTGCTGGTGATATTTCCCCAATATTTTCCCACCTAACGATACAAAGTGCCTTACTCATTGATTTTTAATAATCGGGATGCATAACAGAATATCTATCTACAAAATAAAATTGTTTCTTCAATGTTCTTTTCTACAGGTCAATGTTACTAGATAACAAACAGTTTGAAAATACAGAGAAGTCTAAATCACTTTGATGCGGCCTCAAAATACTTATTGATTATTACTGTAAACTAGTAGTCAGGTTCATCATCCTCCAGTAGTTTCTGTTCCAATTTCTTCTTCCGCAGTTTGTGCTGATTGGCTGGTTTGGGACAGGCCAAGATGTGACGTTCGTTTTCTAGTAATCCAGGCAGCGTTAACATTGTGAAAGAGGGAATATTATCAAAGGTGGAGTGGACTATGTCAGTGTAATGTCAGCTTAGTTTTCCAAGAAACAGCATTACTAATTACAAAACAAGTTACAAAGCATGCTGAAGCTACTAATAATATTGTTTTGTTGGACGATATATAGATCGGGTGTGAATTTGTTCAATTAAAGTTGAATTATGTAAGGGCAACTTTGGTGTGTTGGAAGTTTTCATATTAGGTCCAAGAAATGGATTCTGCGCCCATGAAAACCCCCGACACAAAATTTTCTGTTCGAAAAACTTCAAATGGTTAGGACCAAAAGCCGATAGAAACAAGCTGAATGATAGAAGATGCTGAGCCCCCCCTTAGTTGGGTGCAGAGCTGTGGTCGTTTCCCAATGACGTCATTCATCTTTCTGTACACCGCTAGGGTCAGGCGGGGCAAGTGCGTCTCTTCGTTTTATTTCGCTATGAGGCCACTCTATTTTAATAAGTTCTTAGCAAATGATAGAAAAGGTGTTTATTATCACCTGATGAAAATTTTAACCTCCTCAGTTAACAAATAAGCGTAATTGGAACAATGGAAGATTGGAACCATTTTCCGCAAAGCCTTTGTCTGATATCACAGTGCGAATCTGAGGGAGGTACAGTTTTCAATGGTTTTCTTGTATAAAAATTCCACTGTTTATCTTTCAACCTTTTGTCTCTGTATGAACTGCGCACTTGATAACTTCAAGGCTACAAAAATTGCTGCAGTAAATCAATAAAACGTTCTTGCCCCTATTTTTTTGACAGTGGGGCAAAGGGGCAAATGCGTTGCATTAAAAACCGCATAAAATTACCACTACCAGGAAAAATAATAAAATCAAGGTCTAGAAGCCTAGTTTCCATTTAGAACCTCTTCCTCAACCCCCACGCACAACCGCACGCTTCTCTCAAACCTCAGTCCTATCTGATTCTGCAAAACTCTGGAGTCTTCAAATTCTCTCTCACGCAAACCTCATTCCCCAACCGACAGCAAATCAGAGGACAGCCAACAAGTGGATGAGTTTATTGACCATTTTAGCAACTCAGAAATTCATGTTGAGTTGCTAAAAACAATCTATTTTGCGGCGTTTCATTTTAGCGAATTTTCTTAGAAAATAAAGCTATTGCAATGGCTCCAAAAATTTTAAAATAAAAATTTTCTTCATCGAAATCTGTTTTGAGGCATTCTGAAATGATTCCTGGATTTTAACGCTTTTTTATATGTATATATATATATATATATGTATATATAAGTATATATATGTATGTGTCATTCCAGACGATAACTCTCGATAGAATTGAGATAAAAACTTCGTTCTTTCGCCAAAAAATCAAGCATTTCAAAAGACAGGATGAGTTCGTTGGACACACTTTTTGAGCACATTAAATTGGTCAAATTTCAAAAAATGTACTTAAAAAATCACTAAAAAAGGCAAAAAACCGCTAAAAATTAACAAATTTCTATTTTTTTAGCAGAATGTTACTTGAAAAAAATTAATCGAACATGAACTAGAACATTTAAAAATTTAACCACAAAATTGTACTGAAAAATGTACTTAAATTTCATTAAAATAAGCTAAAAATCGATAGGAACACTTGAAAAAATTGTAAAAATCCACAAAATCGTTTGTTCATTGGAATATTACTGACAAAAAGTTAGTTTGCTATAAAATGTATAATAAAATTTCTATTTGTCCCCAAAGTGCTCAAATTTCAACAGAATTTAACATAAATGTAATACGACCATTTATGAAAATTCGCTCATACGATCATGCTGCATGACTGGAACTTTTTCATTAACAATTCATTTTAAATTATACCTAAAATCTGCCTACTTTGGTTCTTTTAGCGAATTTTTGAAGAAAATTAAGCTATTGCTCTCGCCTCAAAATTTGTAGAATGTGAATTTTTGAAAAAATTTTATGCAGAAATCCGTTTCAGGCTATTCTGAATCATATTCTGAAGTTTAACGCATTTTTTTATGTATGTATGTATATATGTATATATATGTATATATGTATGTATATATGTATGTATGTGTCATTCCAGACGATAACTGTCCGTAGAATTGTGCTAGAAACTTCAAACAAATTTTAAAATGTTAAGGACACAAAACGAAAGTTCAAGTTCGTTGGCCAGCATGATCGGATTACATCTTCGGGTTGAAATTTTCAAAAATGTAGTCAAAAATTTCAAAATAGCCTGTTTTTTGCGATTTGTTGTGCGAAATAATTTTTTCAGCACACTAACATGTGGTATATTCGGAATCAGCGTAAAATTTCCTATAAGAATATGTATCAAGTTTTCAAAAATTCCAAATCGGTAATATTTGCATGAAACATTGTCCAAATTCAGATTGAACTACTCTTATGGAAGTATCCCTGTATAACCAATCCTAGAACCATGCTGTTTAAAACGTAGGTAGTAGGTGCTTGTTAAAAAAAAAAAAAAAAAAAAAAAAAAAAAAGTTATTTCATTCTATGTCAAGATTTGATGATGTTATGATAGGATACTGTTAAGATTTCAACTGCCTTCAATACTGACCACATTGGACATCGAAATCTATGAATATTTACCTACATTTGTCTTTAAATCTACAAGATTAGTTTAATAATAATAAAGTATGAGTACCTCCTAATTATTTTTAATAATTTGATTCCATGTTTGTCTATCAAAATCATAAACTAAAATTTCTCTACGCGATCAATAGCGACTGAAATGTCGAAGATTTCTTCAAAAATTCGCTCATGGGGTCATGCTGCATGACTGGACTTTTTTATTTTTATTATTTATTGGGTAGAAAGGTGAAAACGCACTTGCCCCAACAGGGGGCAAGTGCGTTGTTTGAAAGCTTCAAGGTTCTTCCCAATTCTTAATAAATTACTAACTTCAATTCATTATATCCACACGTTTTTCGACGTAGAAAAAGTTTGGGTTTAAATAATAAGTTTGTATACAAAAGCTGTAGTCAGTTCAATAACAAATTGAGTAGGTAGGTAGTAGAATTTGTGCTAGGTACCATATCAGATCCTGGAAATTACCATTTTATAAAGCAGGGAAGGCACTCAAAACGAACTATTCCACGAGGCCTGATTACGTAAATTTGATGTAGCTAAATGAAAAATTGAATAATTAAACAAAAAATAAAAAATATGCCATAATCGTGGTGCTCCCAGACGGTCACCCATCCAAATACTAACCAAGCCCGATGTTGCTTAACTTTGGTGATCTGACGAGAACCAGCTGATAAAGCCAAGTGTAAAATGATTTCAAACTTCTTTAACTCGATCTCGAATTCAAGAGAAACGTTGATTTTCAAATACTAGAGACTTTAGCGTGACGATAGCGTTTGGTTAGTCTTGTGTTCACGTGTAAAAAAACGTATAAAAATACCTACGCGAAGAGCTAGCATCTATAGTTGCTTGCTCTAGATGCTGGTTTACGCATTAACGTGGGAAAATCTTACTGGAAGAACAGAAACTATAATTAATCCAGCAAAACGAGCTCAAAAACGTCGAAAACTAGGAATAGGTTATTCTACATTTTTTCAACAATCAACAGTCAAAATACATTTACGGTCAACAAAACCACGTTTTCTACCACTAGATATATGAATCACAAATACTTGAATATAAATCAGCCAAGAATGACCAAGACAAATAATGCGTGACTCAGAGGCTACTGTACTGTGGATATACATCAGGAATACTGGTGAAAAGGAAGTGTACCAATCTAGAGGGAACAGTTTTGTTCCTTTACGTGATTTACCAATTCTGTCGAAAAGTTGGTCTAACGTCAGTTCCACTCGCGCAGCAGGCTCTCTCATCAAACTGCTCGAGTCTTGAATCAACATGTCATCAAAGGTATTAAAGTGAGGGAATTAAACTAGTCGAGCGATAAATTATTTTTAAATGTGATGTACACAATCGTCTGTACATTCTAGTTACAATGAATAAAACCCGTGTCTTATTTTCTAGCTTTATTTGGTTAAATAAAGGATATATTGAACTAGTGCATTTACTTTTGCATTGGCGTCACAATGCCATATAAATGTAGTGAAGTAACATAGTTAACCCATAGCGTTATTACTTACTACATTTTAGTCTACATGTGAGTCTCACATTCTCATTAGGTTTACCTGACTTCCATATCGTCCTCACATAAATTGTAACTTTGTCAAATAAAATTAATTTATTATAGCAAAATGAGTGGATATTATTAGAAGTGATTTATATCACACAGTAACCATTGTTGTCCGTGAAGGGTCAACTTTCAGCGTAACTTTACGAACTAGAAGGTTAATACCACACCTATAAGCACATATTGTTTGACTAATTCTGATTGACGCCAGACTAAAATTGTTCAAAAATCAGTAATGACGAAAAAGACAAGTGAGGAATCAAAACGTCATGTGTTCACATAGGTACCATCGGTGGATTTTTCCACGAAATTATAATCTTATATCATGGCGCAATAGATATTTATGTTTTTTATGGCGAAATTGAGAAGAAAAAACACTAAATCACCTACAGTTTAGGGAAAAAATATAACTATGCTCTCAATAGATAGTCACTGACCGATTGAAGAGGTTGATACTCCTAGACTAACTGCCAACAAGAGCCAATAGTCCTATTTCAACACAGAGCAACTCGGAAATACGCGAGTGACCTATGCGCTAAGGGTTAACGAAAAATTAAGACTTCGATATTGAATACCTAAAAAGTGCATTAAACAGCTCTTTTTAGCGAATTTTTGAAGAAAATTAAGCTATTGCTCTCGCCTCAAAATTTGTAGAATGTGAATTTTTGAAAACATTTTATGCAGAAATCCGTTTCAGGCTATTCTGAATCATATTCTGAAGTTTAACGCATTTTTAGCGAATTTTCTTAGAAAATAAAGCTATTGCAATGGCTCCAAAAATTTTCAAAAATTTTCTTCATCGAAATCTGTTTTGAGGCATTCTGAAATGATTCCTGGATTTTAACGCTTTTATATATATATATATATATATATATATATATATATATATATATATATATATATATATATATATATATATATATATATATATATATATATATATATATATATCGTAGATGACAATAATCAGAAGAATAGGGAATAGTTTGAATAAGACAACTTGTTTGAAAGTATTCGGAATGCACTTGTTTATTAAAGAGAACCTACTTGGAAAGGGTTTGGTTTGAGAATGAGCCGTCCCTTCACACTGACGCTCTATTTATATGTTTCGGCCTGAGGGGCTACTGACGTCATTGTCCTAATGGGCTCCCGAGGCGGAGCTGCGCATTCGTATTACTGCCCATTTAGCTTCTATGAAGCTGAGTGTTGCTTTATTAATCAGTAGTCAAGTTCTGAATGCCAGTCCACGATACGGGGGGGCCCAAGAGCGCCTCGTCCCAGAGGCGAGGAAATCCCGGGGGAAATTTTTGTCCCTTGGTGGGAATGTTTGAGGGAGGGGACCTAGGTGCGCCAATGTGAATTTACGTTAAATGCGTAGAGAAAAAGTTTGAACAAGGGTGGCCCCGAGGGAAGCAATCAAGGCAACGGGGGGAGGTGTTGAAGGTCCCCCGAATGCCCGACGGCCTTTTTATCAGCCAGCCAAGACGCCAAACGAAAAAAACTCTGCACAACAATAGCAATATTCCGAAGTGGAATGACAGTAAATCAAGCAATGGGACGGATATAAAAAGAACCCCTTGGTTTGACGGTGGAGATCACCGTATCAGTTTGTGGGGATCGTTTTTGACCCGGGACGGGGGTACATGAAAAGTGTACAAAAATTACATAGTTACAGTTCGTACAAAGCCTGGATCCGGCGATAATCAAAATAACGTGAGTACATTTAAAGTGTACAGAGTAAAATGTTTTTACAAGTGGCACAGAGCCTAGATTTGGCTATGACCGAAAATAATGTGAATACATGAAAGACGTACAAAAATTTTGTTTACAAGTGGTACAAAGCCCAGATTTGGCTATGACCGAAAATAAAGTAAGTACATGAAAGGTGTACAATAATATTGGCTTTATAATATGTACAATAAGATTATTTACAACGGTACAAGGCCGAAATATGGCGATGACCAAAATAAAGTGAATAGTCACACAAAAGCATGGTGTGATCATTTAATGATCACACTAAGATGATAGCTATATTAAAAAAAAAAAAACATGTAAATTGCGCATTTAGTAATTATTTACAAAGGGGCATAAGAAATAAGGTATTATAATGAGGTAATCAGAAATCATCAAGGGGAATGAAAATATCACAATAAACTTGATAACTATGATAAAAGTGACCAATTTAAAATTTTACACGTAAATGTTACAATGAGAAAATATTTACAGGTGGCATATAAGAGAATAAGATATTATTACATGAAATGATAAGTTATTTACAAAAGAGGGGTATAATCGGTACCTCCCAAGGGAGTTATGTACAAAACTTAATATGTCGTAAAAGGTATGTACATTTCCTCGCGCCGAGGACTCGTCAAGGAACTGAAAAATTCGAAAACGAGGTTTAGAGGTATGTCATAAAAGAGGGACACATTGAAATGGACGTTTGTAAAAACATGTTAGGTGCTTAAGCACCGGAAGGTCGGGAATGACGTCGGAATTTCTCTTGAAAGGGAAGGGTCATAAAATAGGGGTTTTGCAGTGCATTTGAGAACATTTGTAAATGGAGAGTTGTAAAAACATGTTCGGACAGGCAGTCCGAAAACTTTCTACGTAGGGCGGGAATGACGTAGGTCGGGAATGACGTGTTATAGGGCATAAGACATGTGTTGTGCGAGGAAGTTATTGAAAGCAATGGGGTAACAAAACCCCTTTTGGAAAAGGGTTTTGCCCAGCTATTACTAGGACTTAACTGACACTCACTCAGGTTGCCACTCAATGTGAATAGGCGAAAAATGACCTGTGCCGTAGAAAAGGGTTCTTTTGGTGTTCGTGGTGACGAGAGTTTTCAAAAGAATGGACCGTAAGGGGGGTCGTAAAAGGAAGGGACTAAAGTGTTTGCCCAGTAGAAAATCGGAACCGAATCCGTGTTAACGCTAAGCTGAGGGGAGAAGTTGATGCGTCGAAGCAAAATGAGGAAAACCATCTGTCTAGCCAGGAAAGTGAATCAAAGTCTTTTGAGAGACCACGTTTGTCAGTGGTTACCACAGAGCGCACAAGTTTTTTGGTTGTCGGCTCTTCTGTGCGATTGCTTTTTGAAACACAATTGGTCGAGTGTACAGATAAAAAATATATATATTCCACTTTGGAAGAAAATAGTTGTTTGTGAGTGCTGGTAAAAAAAATTAAAAGGTAGTTAGATCGATCTCCGTGCGTTCACCATAAATTGGAATGGGGGTCCCCGAGGACCGAAAATCCATTGACTCCTGCTCGTCTGGTTGCTCTTTTGGCAGTAAAGGAGGGGGGCGCATTTCGCCACCCGTGTCCCCCTTTCCAGGGAGTGCGCACCGCAGAATTTGTGCACCGGGCTCCGGCACCCGTGTTTTAATGGTTCTCCCCATCTTTGCAGAGGGAAGAGAGCAAGCAACAAAAACGGCGATGCGCGCGGTAGCCATGGTTTAACATATCATGTACCCTCTATGGGGGTAAGTGATTAAAAAGATAGTGTGCTCATCGGGAGCTTGCATTTTAAAATTTTAATAAGTGTCCTGCTCAGGACCAAAAATGTATTTATATAAAAAAAAAGGGTCACTCCCCCCCCAACCGGTATGATGACCGAAATTGCGGGAGAGAGGCCAGCACACTCGCCCCAATCGATTTGTAGTATCGAAATTGGTTTAGAGTGTGCTAAGTACGCGCGTTTTCTAGTCGTTCCTACCTACCTATTGTGGCCAAAAGACGCGTCCGCTACCTGCCGTGAAGCGGCACAGGGCAGCTGATTTGCATCCTGCCGGAATTTTGACCAACTGCGCAAAAAGCGAACGGCACCGTCGGACAACCAGGGTTTGCCCCTGGATGGCCGACTTTGTGGACGATTCGCAAGCGCAAGAAGGGCGGCACTTCGGGGCCCTCGAAGTACCGTCTGAGTCAGTATGGAAAAGGCACGTGATCGATAGTTATTTGTAAATTTGACTTTTGTATAATGAAAATGAGGTAATGCAATAATGTTTTGCAATTTGATGTTGTAAATTCAGTTCAAATTGATATTTGTAACTTAATTGTGTTGGATCTGTAGTGGCTCAAGTAATCTTATAACTAGTTCGTCCGGGATCAATGGGGGTTCTGAAAACTGGTCCCCCATGTCCTGAACGTCGTCAGTTTGAAGATAAGAGTTCACTTCCCAACCGTCGGCCATAATTTGGAAAGTGTAATTATTAAAATAATGGTAACAACAAGACAAAATTTAAGAATGACAATGATGAAAATGATAATAATTCTAAGACAATGATAAAATGTTCAATAATTAAAATTAGGGTCAAATAAGAAAGTTTTATCCGGAGATCACGGATAATTAAATATCTAGATTACTACCAAGGCCGTAATATTTTATGAAATACGTTAAGCAGAAAGAAAATGCCGTTGTTGAAATTGAAAATTAAGTCAAAGGAACAACTCATAAATGTGTTTGAGTGTTCATGAATCAAACGGCTGTATGATTTTTTATCCTCTGTGGATTAAATGAGAGAAGGTTCTGAAACGATGGAATTTTGGTCGATCCTTTTGGAGAACGTCGACGCCTTTTTTTAATTAAATTTCCAACGCTTACCTTTGTTCTCGGTCCGAGAATTTACGTGTGCGTGTCGTCAGGATGTCTTTGTTGGTTCGTCTTTTTCTTGTTGGAATGAGTTAAAGAAAAAAGAAAACTATGGACGCGAAGTTAACACAATCCCACTTCTGATATCGTAGATGACAATAATCAGAAGAATAGGGAATAGTTTAAATGAAACAACTTATTTGAAAGTATTCGGAATGCACTTGTTTATTAAAGAGAACCTACTTGGAAAGGGTTTGGTTTGAGAATGAGCCGTCCCTTCACACTGACGCTCTATTTATATGTTTCGGCCTGAGGGGCTACTGACGTCATTGTCCTAATGGGCTCCCGAGGCGGAGCTGCGC
This sequence comes from Adelphocoris suturalis, assembly GCA_030762985.1. NCBI lineage: Eukaryota > Metazoa > Arthropoda > Insecta > Hemiptera > Miridae > Adelphocoris > Adelphocoris suturalis. The sequence goes on from CM061049.1 coordinate 5,383,633, forward strand.
ATTCGTATTACTGCCCATTTAGCTTCTATGAAGCTGAGTTTGCTTTATTAATCAGTAGTCAAGTTCTGAATGCCAGTCCACGATATATATATATATATATATATATATATGTATATATATATATATATATATATATATGTATGTGTCATTCCAGACGATAACTCTCGATAGAATTGAGATAAAAACTTCGTTCTTTCGCCAAAAAATCAAGCATTTCAAAAGAAAGGATGAGTTCGTTGGACAACAATTTTTGAGCACATTAAATTGGTCAAATTTCAAAAAATGTACTACAAAAATAACTAAAAAAGGCAAAAAACCGCTAAAAATTAACAAATTTCTATTTTTTAGCAGAATGTTACTCGAAAATTTAATATTAAATGAGTAATTTATTAGTTACGAATATTGGTCTTCTTTACAAAAAGAAGAAAGAAAAAAACTGTTGCATGAAGTACCTAACTGAAATTTTTACATAGTGTTTATACTATTTTTTTAAATATTTCTGAGGAATTCGAATTTGTAGAAGAAAAAACTGTGAATGTTGAAATTGAAATATAATTATACATCAATTCCATGAGGTCAATATGAGTCACGACTCATCCCCATAGAAAGTGACAAAATTGGCTGAGCGAGGTAATTAGAGGGGGTCCCGGAGCTCAACGTTGCCATGACGTTCAGGGACCCCAGGGGCATATTTCATAATGCAACAAGTGACAAGTTGCATGCTGATTTTATGGTACAAGTTGTAAAAAATGAGTGTGGAAATGTTTCATAAAGGTTCAAGTGTAGACTTGTGATGCACTGTGAAAATTAACAAGTGTACAGGCGAATTTGACAAGTTACAAGTGTTTCCCCATCATTTTGAACAATTCACTGTTTTACAGTTGTAAAAAATGGCCGATTTTTAACCTACGTCCGTTCACCTGCAAACTTTTTACTTTCCAGCATTGTGAGTTGACGGTTTTTCGTTGTTTAATATGTTTGATTCATCTCCTGCTGAAGAAAACAGACAAGAAAGAAGCATTCAGCGTAGAAGACGCCAAAGATTTTTTCGGCCACGAATGAACGCTCATTTTGTGGGTATATTTGAGTTTGGCGAGAGATTTAGGATGTCTTCCGAGACCCTTGAAAGATTCAAATGGTGCGTGACCCTATGCAATTTTCCCTGATCGGGTATTGAGGATCTCCCCATCATTAAAGAACAAAGTGAAGTGTGAAGATCATCTCGAAATTACAGACGACATTCTTAACCCAGCAGCATTGAGACTTGATGAACTTTAATCATTTCTGCTGAATGAAGGAGAAAAGAAAAATCCGATAATGCCAGCCATCAGAATAAGTTGAAATCAATTACACACTTTCTCCACTTTTCAATTTATAATTTGTCTGTCTTCCAATTATAACACCTTGTCATGTACGATAAGCATCCTATCGTGTACTTAACACCGATTTTATATTATGATTCACTAACAAAACTTTAATTTCAGCAATTCGTTTGACGTTGTTCATTTCGTTTGTCCCCGCCAAAGACTTACAACTACTGGACTGCTCGCGCCCTTGAGTTGCGGTGACCGAGTTTCGGTCCGGCTGCGTTCAACGTCGCGTCTCAAATGGTGGGCTAGCGCGGCAGCGCTTAGCATGGGCGAGATAGGGAAAAACGCGACGCCCGGTCACTCGAACTAGATTTGCAGCAAGGGAAAATTTTTTTTTACTGAATGGCCTTCTGATCCATATTTCTGAATAGATTCTCGAACTTTTGATACTAAAATTAACTACTTTTAACCAGGGGGTTTGCTGTAAAAAGAATAGTTAGTTGAGAGTTTCGTTAAAAAAACCTCATCGCTCGCTATATTTCTTAGATTTCTAGACATGAACATTTATTTTCGACCCAGTAGGCTTTTTGTTGGTGTACAACAGTAATGTTTAGATATTTTCAGACTAAAAAGAATTATTTATGAGCGGTATTTTTGTCTTAAATTAAAGTAAAAAATTTGAATCTTAGAACTTAAACATTGACGTTCGCTTAAAAATGTTGGATTTCTAGGCAAGAATGTTAACTAATGGGCCTAATTTGAGAAAAGGATATAATACGTCTTTAAATTCGGAAATCAAGTCGGAAATTCAATTTAAATTAACATGGGTCTTGCATTCTACAATACCGTTTAGTTACTGTTAATTATACCAATAAATGTTTTCGCCAAATGAAATGATTTATCCATAGAAAATAAAAATAAACCGTTTCAGAGGTAATAAAACGAAAACCAATTTCTGCAATCGAATAAGAGTATCTAAATATACAACAAGTTGTGAAACTTTTTGTATTTTCTCTTAGAACTAGATTGACGTTGTAACACAGCATCATTGGGTCGAACGGCAGCGCGGCGCGCGACTTGGTTTTGGCGCGGCGAACATTGTCCAGCTTCTTTCGAGACGGATTATGGGAAAACCAAACACTTTATAAAATAATTTTTGGAATAAAAGTTGTAGATCAACTAATTAGCTACAACTTTCTCGCTGGAAGTTTGTTTCTGTCCTAAAAATAAAAAAAGTTTACGCTTAGTAACTTTTTCATGTCCCGCTTTAACAACACTTATATGTTTTACATTATTAAAAATTCATATGCGTGATAAAATAAAAAGTATTTATACTGTCAGATTCCGTAGTTCATGCAGATGAATAATATATAAATTTTAGTAACCACGGTAGTGAGGTCCAGGAGTGTGTAAACGACAGCGCGTTCAACGCCAGAAACCGCCCGGCGGTCTCAGTAGCCCACCATTTGAACCCACACTGGTCCCGTTCGGACCGTTTTTCGCTCACCTGGCGATCACTCCAGTAGTTTTACCTCGCTGGTCCCCGCACGCCATTATTCTTTTCTGCTACACTTGTAAACTTAGCTTCTACAAGTGTAACTTTTCTGCAATTGTACTCTTTGTTTTGGTGAAACACTTGTTCTAGTTTACCGTGCATTACAAGTACCTGCACTTGTTGTTTTAAGAAATAGGCCCCTGGAATATAAGATGAATAAAAATACATCGATATTTCGCCGGTCGATACCCATTCCGAAGTATTGACGTCTCACTGCTGTTTCCTGTTTATATTGATAATCAAGCTGATTGCCCGCTTCACTGTAACTTCATGGTATTTTACAATCGGGGAGATATATAATATTATGTCATTGGTGATAAGAATAGGACTCTTACAGTGCGTTCCGAATCACGATCGCAACGCCACTTTCGCCACTTCAGTTAAAGCCAGTTAAGGCACTTCCCCTCACAACGATGACGTCACGGAGGGGTGGTAGTTCCCTCTCCCCTCGACCTCCCGCATCCCTTGCATTTATCGCATTCCGCGCTTTTATTTAAACAGTGATCTTTTAGTTTTAGTACCTGCCTTCCTAAGTAGGTACTTGATTTCTTTTTTTCAAGCAAAGGGTTGAGCTTCAATGTATAAAATGAAATTTATAGAATTGGTCCATATATTACTAAGTATTGATTTATTCACCTAGGAACCTACCTACTGTTCAACTGTAGGTACGAATTTAACGATATTTTAAAGCACATTTTGGATAGGTAGTACATCTCTATTGGTAATCACGAAACGCGTACTTAGATATCATCCTATTTTCAGGGTTCTTGATTTTTGGGAATAACTAGAAATTTTCGATTATGAAGATCTTGGTAGGTAGACAATTTGCTTTTCTGTAATACTAATCATACTAAATACATAATGAGCCAAAACGGACTACCATGAAGGGGTTTATACCAACATTATTCGCTTGTGATTTCTAACGTGGAAACTAATAACAACAAAACAAGCGGCATTGTTTACTACATCCATTAATTACATTAATAAATATAAAATGGCGACATAAATACCAAGAACAAGTACCTACGAGAGAAATGCGTGATAAATCGAGAGCTTTCAAACGAATGGTGAACGATTTCTGTCTAAGTGCCAAAGTAAAGACATGTCAATGTCAAAATCAAGACATGTCAATGTCAAAATTCACGCTCATTTGCGATATCTGTTATCTTATCGCCCGTCTTATCACAACGACCGCGCCGACCCACCTCCAAATGTGGGTCGATGATGGAAGATTGAATCCGCCATATTTAAGGGTGGGAGAAATCCGTGACGTCATCGATGTGGCGAAATGGGCGATCATGGCAGGAAACGGAACGGCAAATGGCGTCTATTTTGGGGCAAAAGTGGCGTTGTGATCGTGATTCGGAACGCACTGTTAGTAAGTGTAAGGGCAAGGGAGGGAACAATAAATTTGCAGACACTTTGTGTGACGTATTTGAAGAGTTCTTGACTTGGAGGTGAGCTTGAACAACACACGAGGCGTGGACGAGCTTACTCTCCAAGTCTTCCAAAAATTAAGCTTATTTCACATATACGGTTCAATTGTGCCTACTGCTACTATAGCAAAATGACTAGTCAGGAATCGGTGTGACGGACTACTCGGGAACATGAACTTATGCGTCAAACCGTAATTTGTTGTTACCTAGCCAATCGCTGCAATCGCCGCGCTGCAATCGCCGACCACATGTGATTAGTTCAGCTTCACGACCGATAGGTGTCACCCCGTGTCAGATTTTCGTTTTCTTGCAAATATCATGTCATGGGGGTTGTTCAAAACCGACTATTGACGTTCCCTAGTGAAGTGTCCATACGGTAATTATTGTAGCATAACCAGGTCATATGAATCCATAACAAATTAAACAGTTTTTTCCCTAATGCTATGAAACTGACCGTTTCATCAACTGTATAAAGCAGTATCCTGAAACTTAATAACTTGAACGAAACGTATTGAACGAAATACTGAAACGTAAGAACGTTTTCTACAGCATAATTTTGTGCATACATTTTTCAATGTTCTAGCTCTCATAGTTGATAAACTTCCTTTTTCGAAAAAATTTCGAAAATACAGTTGTAAATTTTTTTGACTCATTGCAATAGCTTCATTTTTTACGCAAATTCTCCAAAAGAGGCACTTTTTGCTCAATAATAAAAAAGCACCCAAAAACAAGTACCGTTCTTGCAGCATGATCGTATGAGCAAATTTTAGTATACATCGTACTACGTACATATTAGGTACGTTACATTGTTATGAGATTTGAACACTTCGGGAGAAAATACATTTTTAGCTACCAATTATATGACAAAAAATGCGTTCTAAATAATATTCTTCGATTCATAAATTTTCCTGTATTGTTTAGCTTTTTTGGCAGTTTTTATAGATTATTCAGCAAATATCAATGTAATCTAATTACATTGTGCTGCATTCACAGCACAACATTCGTACAGTTCATTGTTGATAAACTTTTTTTGACTAAACATCTGCTAAATAATATAAATTTAACGATTTTTGACCATTATTCAGCGATTTTTAGTGATTTATTAGCATATTTTTTGAAATTTTACCAATTTAATGTTCTCAAAAAATTCTGGTCAACGAACCCAACCTTTCGTTTGGAAAGCTGGATTTTTTGGCGCAAGATGGGAATTTTTATCTCAATCCTAAGGAGAGTTATCGTCTGGAAGGATATATATATATATATATATATATATATATATATATATATATATATATATATATGTATATATATATATATATATATATATATAAAGGGTTAAACTCTAGGATTTGTTTCAGAATGTCTCAAAACGGATTTCAATAAAGACATTTTTTATAAATTTTAATTTAAAAATTTTTGGAGCCATTGCAATAGCTTCATTTTTTACGAAAATTCACTAAAATCAAAACCATCCCCAACACAGCAAGATGAGTACAAGAAAATATACTTTCAATTTCCTGAAACAGAAATACACGATTTTTCTCGACGCATTTGAACTCTTTGAGATAACGTTCTCAGTAAATTCAGATTTCATAGTGATGAGTTGGAGGTGAGAAGTAGGAATACCGATAAATCGAGATATTTTTGAATTGTTTCCGTTAATCTTTCTTTTAGCGGATTTTCGTAGAAAATGAAGCTATTGCAATGGCTCCAAAAATTTTAATATACAAATTTTTGAAAATTTTCTTCATCGAAATCTGTTTTGAGGCATTTTGAGATGAATCCTAGAGTTTAACGCTTTTGTATATATATATATATATATATATATATATATATATATATATATATATATATATATATATATAAGTATATATATGAATGTGTCATTCCAGACGATAACTCTCGATAGAATTGAGATAAAAACTTCCTTCTTTCGCCAAAAAATCAAGCATTTCAAAAGAAAGGATGAGTTCGTTGGACAACAATTTTTGAGCACATTAAATTGGTCAAATTTCAAAAAATGTACTACAAAAATAACTAAAAAAAGCAAACCACCGCTAAAAATTAACAAATTTCTATTTTTTAGCAGAATGCTACTCGAAAATTTAATATTAAATGAGTAATTTATTAGTTACGAATATTGGTTTTCTTTACAAAAAGAAGAAAGAAAAAAACTGTTGCATGAAGTACCTAACTGAAATTTTTACATAGTGTTTATACTATTTTTTTTTAAATATTTCTGAGGAATTCGAATTTGTAGAAGAAAAAACTGTGAATGTAGAAATTGAAATATAATTATACATCAATTCCATGAGGTCAATATGAGTCACGACTCATCCCCATAGAAAGTGACAAAATTGGCTGAGCGAGGTAATTAGAGGGGGTCCCGGAGCTCAACGTTGCCATGACGTTCAGGGACCCCAGGGGCATATTTCATAATGCAACAAGTGACAAGTTGCATGCTGATTTTATGGTACAAGTTGTAAAAAATGAGTGTGGAAATGTTTCATAAAGGTTCAAGTGTAGACTTGTGATGCACTGTGAAAATTAACAAGTGTACAGGCGAATTTGACAAGTTACAAGTGTTTCCCCATCATTTTGAACAATTCACTGTTTTACAGTTGTAAAAAATGGCCGATTTTTAACCTACGTCCGTTCACCTGCAAACTTTTTACTTTCCAGCATTGTGAGTTGACGGTTTTTCGTTGTTTAATATGTTTGATTCATCTCCTGCTGAAGAAAACAGACAAGAAAGAAGCATTCAGCGTAGAAGACGCCAAAGATTTTTTCGGCCACGAATGAACGCTCATTTTGTGGGTATATTTGAGTTTGGCGAGAGATTTAGGATGTCTTCCGAGACCCTTGAAAGATTCAAATGGTGCGTGACCCTATGCAATTTTCCCTGATCGGGTATTGAGGATCTCCCCATCATTAAAGAACAAAGTGAAGTGTGAAGATCATCTCGAAATTACAGACGACATTCTTAACCCAGCAGCATTGAGACTTGATGAACTTTAATCATTTCTGCTGAATGAAGGAGAAAAGAAAAATCCGATAATGCCAGCCATCAGAATAAGTTGAAATCAATTACACACTTTCTCCACTTTTCAATTTATAATTTGTCTGTCTTCCAATTATAACACCTTGTCATGTACGATAAGCATCCTATCGTGTACTTAACACCGATTTTATATTATGATTCACTAACAAAACTTTAATTTCAGCAATTCGTTTGACGTTGTTCGTTTCGTTAGTTCCCACACGCCATTATTCTTTTCTGCTACACTTGTAAACTTAGCTTCTTCATGTGTAACTTTTCTGCAATTGTACTCTTTGTTTTGGTGAAACACTTGTTCTAGTTTACCGTGCATTACAAGTACCTGCACTTGTTGTTTTAAGAAATAGGCCCCTGGAATATAAGATGAATAAAAATACATCGATATTTCGCCGGTCGATACCCATTCCGAAGTATTGACGTCTCACTGCTGTTTATATTGATAATCAAGCTGATTGCCCGCTTCACTGTAACTTCATGGTATTTTACAATCGGGGAGATATATAATATTATGTCATTGGTGATAAGAATAGGACTCTTACAGTGCGTTCCGAATCACGATCGCAACGCCACTTTCGCCACTTCAGTTAAAGCCAGTTAAGGCACTTCCCCTCACAACGATGACGTCACGGAGGGGTGGTAGTTCCCTCTCCCCTCGACCTCCCGCATCCCTTGCATTTATCGCATTCCGCGCTTTTATTTAAACAGTGATCTTTTAGTTTTAGTACCTGCCTTCCTAAGTAGGTACTTGATTTCTTTTTTTCAAGCAAAGGGTTGAGCTTCAATGTATAAAATGAAATTTATAGAATTGGTCCATATATTACTAAGTATTGATTTATTCACCTAGGAACCTACCTACTGTTCAACTGTAGGTACGAAATTAACGATTTTTTAAAGCACATTTTGGATAGGTAGTACATCTCTATTGGTAATCACGAAACGCGTTCTTAGATATCATCCTATTTTCAGGGTTCTTGATTTTTGGGAATAACTAGAAATTTTCGATTATGAAGATCTTAGTAGGTAGACAATTTGCTTTTCTGTAATACTAATCATACTAAATACATAATGAGCCAAAACGGACTACCATGAAGGGGTTTATACCAACATTATTCGCTTGTGATTTCTAACGTGGAAACTAATAACAACAAAACAAGCGGCATTGTTTACTACATCCATTAATTACATTAATAAATATAAAATGGCGACATAAATACCAAGAACAAGTACCTACCGACGAGAGAAATGCGTGATAAATCGAGAGCTTTCAAACGAATGGTGAACGATTTCTGTCTAAGTGCCAAAGTAAAGACATGTAAATGTCAAAATCAAGACATGTCAATGTCAAAATTCACGCTCATTTGCGATATCTGTTATCTTATCGCCCGTCTTATCATAACGACCGCGCCGACCCACCTCCAAATGTGGGTCGATGATGGAAGATTGAATCCGCCATATTTAAGGGTGGGAGAAATCCGTGACGTCATCGATGTGGCGAAATGGGCGATCATGGCAGGAAACGGAACGGCAAATGGCGTCTATTTTGGGGCAGGTGAGCTTGAACAACACACGAGGCGTGGACGAGCTTACTCTCCAAATCTTACAAAAATTAAGCTTATTTCACATATACGGTTCAATTGTGCCTACTGCTACTATAGCAAAATGACTAGTCAGGAATCGGTGTGACGGACTACTCGGGAACATGAACTTATGCGTCAAACCGTAATTTGTTGTTACCTAGCCAATCGCTGCAATCGCCGCGCTGCAATCGCCGACCACATGTGATTAGTTCAGCTTCACGACCGATAGGTGTCACCCCGTGTCAGATTTTCGTTTTCTTGCAAATATCATGTCATGGGGGTTGTTCAAAACCGACTATTGACGTTCCCTAGTGAAGTGTCCATACGGTAATTATTGTAGCATAACCAGGTCATATGAATCCATAACAAATTAAACAGTTTTTTCCCTAATGCTATGAAACTGACCGTTTCATCAACTGTATAAAGCAGTATCCTGAAACTTAATAACTTGAACGAAACGTATTGAACGAAATACTGAAACGTAAGAACGTTTTCTACAGCATAATTTTGTGCATACATTTTTCAATGTTCTAGCTCTCATAGTTGATAAACTTCCTTTTTCGAAAAAATTTCGAAAATACAGTTGTAAATTTTTTTGACTCATTGCAATAGCTTCATTTTTTACGCAAATTCTCCAAAAGAGGCACTTTTTGCTCAATAATAAAAAAGCACCCAAAAACAAGTACCGTTCTTGCAGCATGATCGTATGAGCAAATTTTAGTATACATCGTACTACGTACATATTAGGTACGTTACATTGTTATGAGATTTGAACACTTTGGGAGAAAATACATTTTTAGCTACCAATTATATGACAAAAAATGCGTTCTAAATAATATTCTTCGATTCATAAATTTTCCTGTATTGTTTAGCTTTTTTGGCAGTTTTTATAGATTATTCAGCAAATATCAATGTAATCTAATTACATTGTGCTGCATTCACAGCACAACATTCGTACAGTTCATTGTTGATAAACTTTTTTTGACTAAACATCTGCTAAATAATATAAATTTAACGATTTTTGACCATTATTCAGCGATTTTTAGTGATTTTTTAAGCTCATTTTTTTGAAATTTTACCAATTTAATGTTCTCAAAAAATTCTGGTCAACGAACCCAACCTTTCGTTTGGAAAGCTGGATTTTTTGGCGCAAGATGGGAATTTTTATCTCAATCCTAAGGAGAGTTATCGTCTGGAAGGATATATATATATATATATATATATATATATATATATATATATATATATAAACGATTTTTCTCGACGCATTTGAACTCTTTGAGATAACGTTCTCAGTAAATTCAGATTTCATAGTGATGAGTTGGAGGTGAGAAGTAGGAATACCGATAAATCGAGATATTTTTGAATTGTTTCCGTTAATCTTTCTTTTAGCGAATTTTCGTAGAAAATGAAGCTATTGCAATGGCTCCAAAAATTTTAATATACAAATTTTTGAAAATTTTCTTCATTAAAATTCGTTTTGAGACATTCTGAAACGAATCCTAGAGTTTAACATTTTTGTACACACACACACACACACACACACACACACACACACACACACACAAAAGCACACGCACGCACGCACACACACCCACACACAAAAAAAATGAAATAAATATATTTTTTTTATGTATGTATGTATGTATGTATATACATATATATATATGTCTTCTGGATTGAGATAAAAATACCGTTCTTGCCCCAAAAAATCAAGATTTCCAAACGAAAGGACGAGTTTGTTGGCCTGAAGTTTTGAGCACATTAAATTGATCAAATTTCAAAATAAGTGCTGAAAAAATCACAAAAAAGCAAAAAACGGCTAAAAATTGTCTAATTAATTTTTTCAGCAGAGTATTTCTCAAATAAAGTTTATTAACTATAAAATAGAGCATTCGGAAATTGATGTTCAAAATTATGCTGAAAAATGTACGTAATTTCATTAAAATGTGCTGATAATATCGGTAAAACCGCAAAAAGTTAAAAATCCAAAATCTGTTTTTGAATAGCAGATTAATATGTGGAACTTTCTTTTTTGTTGTCATAATTGTAAATTAACAATTTCTATTCATTCAAAGTCCTCAATTTTCAAAACAATTTACCATAATATAGTAACATAATCTACGAAAATTCGCTCATGCGATCATGCTGCATGACTTGTTTAATGTATGTATGTATATATATATGTATGTATGTATGTGTCATTCCAGACGATAACTGTCCGTAGAATTGTGCTAGAAACTTCAAACAAATTTTAAAATGTTAAGGACACAAAACGAAAGTTCAAGTTCGTTGGCCAGCATGATCGGATTACATCTTCGGGTTGAAATTTTCAAAAATTTAGTCAAAAATTTCAAAATAGCCTGTTTTCTGCGATTTGTTGTGCGAAATAATTTTTTCAGCATACTAACATGTGGTATATTCGGAATCAGCGTAACATTTCCTATAAGAATATGTATCAAGTTTTCAAAAATTTCAAAGTTGAAAAATCAGTCAAAAATCGAAATAATGCCGTTCGCTAGTTGTAAAAATCGGTAACATGGGATAGGTATGTACCTCAATAACCAATATGTTCGATATTGGATATAATTATCAAATAGTGGAGTGAAGAAATAACATGAAGCAGTTAAAATTCAAGAATTTACCTAATCGAATCGTTGATAAATCAACAATAATTGGGATTTAATGCTAGTATTAAATATTTTCAATTTCTTTCATGTTGCTACGGAAAAGCCAAGTGACACTTCCCCATAATTTAGGCTGTCAATAGATGCACAGAGACTACAGTTTGTCAGTCAATTTCTAGCTGTAGGATACTAGATTCGAATGCAACTGACTTTATATCAATCGTGGAAATACGTTTCTTTCATATGACGTCGGTATGTTATTTTATTTTATGTCAAGATTTGATGATGTTATGATAGGATACTGTTAAGATTTCAACTGCCTTCAATACTGACCACATTGTACATCGGAATCTATGAATATTTACCTACATTTGTCTTTAAATCTACAAGATTAGTTTAATAATAATAAAGTATGAGTACCTCCTAATTATTTTTAATAATTGACATGGATATGTCTTTGCTCTGGGGGGTCAACCAAAAATTTCCGTGACGCAAAATTTGTGTCACAATTTCAGTGTTTTTCACGTACAACCCATCCGTTGCTAGAGGAATGGAACTTCCGCAGTTTTCATCGCACAAAAATCGTTCGCCACTCGTTGGAAAGCGCTTGATTTAAGTGATAAATGTTCAAATCTCAAGCTACCAATTTCCCCCTCCTTACGTACCTGGCTAAATTCCCAAACTAAGTTGATTGGACTATAAACAATTTTAATAAGACGGTTACAATATTCTTAAGGTAAAGCAATAGCATCATTTACTCCACTCCATAGGAAACATTTTCATCCTCTTGACAACAGTCGAGGACAACCGTTATGAAATCCCCAATCAAAGACATATCCATGTAACATGGTATCTGCTTGTAAAGCGGATAGTGGAACTCGTTTACGAGTTTCTGACCAGTTTTTTATTCCATGTTTGTCTATCAAAATCATAAACTAAAATTTCTCAACACGATCAATAGCGACTGAAATGTCGAAGATTTCTTCAAAAATTCGCTCATGGGGTCATGCTGCATGACTGGACTTTTTGTATAATGTAATGCACCTCATAGAACTTTAGGATAGCTACTAACAGCAGTAACCCTACCTTTTCACATCGGCATAAGGAGCTATGCATATCTAAAAAATAAAGTCCATCCAGGTTTTCATTTTCCTGACTTGACCAAAATTAGCACAACTACATACTCCAAGTGTGAGGAAAATTCATAAAAATGCAGTTACAATTGCATTAAATAGTTGCTAGATACCTTGATAACGAGCGAGGTATGCTTCTCTGCTGATCTCATTTTTGATGTCCTTATTTTTCATGGTGGTGAATATGTTGTAGTGGGCGTCGTGGAAATGCATGTACCCACAGTGACGAGCAGGCTATAAAAATAGAGATGAAATGAACAAACTTTCATAAAAAGGAATCTCAAAATTGTCTAAGACATCTTGTGCAAGCCTTGAAGTGATTTCGTCGTACTTCTCTGTGGTAAAACACAGAAACTCGATCTAGTAATGTATTATTAATTCATACAGGGCACTCCTTGTGAAGTATTCAAATAAAGTGAAGAAAACCACCATCCCAGGTAGGATTTTGGGCCACCTGACACTCTCGCCGTTCGCCACACACACACACACACACACACACACACACACACACACACACACACACACACACACTCTTTTAGCGAATTTTTGAAGAAAATTAAGCTATTGCTCTCGCCTCAAAATTTGTAGAATGTGAATTGAAAAAATTTTATGCAGAAATCCGTTTCAGGCTATTCTGAATCATATTCTGAAGTTTAACGCATTTTTTTATGTATGTATGTATGAATGTATGTATATATGTATGTATGTATGTATGTATATATGTATGTGTCATTCCAGACGATAACTGTCCGTAGAATTGTGCTAGAAACTTCAAACAAATTTTAAAATGTTAAGGACACAAAACGAAAGTTCAAGTTCGTTGGCCAGCATGATCGGATTACATCTTCGGGTTGAAATTTTCAAAAATTTAGTCAAAAATTTCAAAATAGCCTGTTTTTTGCGATTTGTTGTACGAAATAATTTTTTCAGCATACTAACATGTGGTATATTCGGAATCAGCGTAAAATTTCCTATAAGAATATGTATCAAGTTTTCAAAAATTCCAAAGTTGAAAAATCAGTCAAAAATCGAAATAATGCCGTTATGATAGGATACTGTTAAGATTTCAACTGCCTTCAATACTGACCACATTGGACATCGAAATCTATGAATATTTACCTACATTTGTCTTTAAATCTACAAGATTAGTTTAATAATAATAAAGTATGAGTACCTCCTAATTATTTTTAATAATTTGATTCCATGTTTGTCTATCAAAATCATAAACTAAAATTTCTCTACACGATCAATAGCGACTGAAATGTCGAAGATTTCTTCAAAAATTCGCTCATGGGGTCATGCTGCATGACTGGACTTTTTTTTTACAAATCTCCCTTTAAAGGCGGAGGGGGCACACCATTAAATTAAAAATAAACAAATAAAATAAAAAACGCTGCAAATTATTTCACAAAGGTTTATTATTTTTTCAATTGAGTTTGATCGTAGTTTTAGTTGGCTTGCGTACGTCATAAGGCCCGTCCAGACTCCTCGGCGTGTCCTATTTCGAGTTGCCACAACCTATACTTCTATAATTATATACGCATGTTTATATTTCTCGATTTGAGCTCCTATCTATTCAAATAGTTATTGCCTTAATAATATCACTATCTAAGTACGTACGAAAAGTCGAGAGGATATGTTATTAAATATGCGTAGGAAAAGCATTGGTATTAACACACAAATATGACCTAGAAAAAAACATATATTTATGCCTCGAAGGAACGCTGTACCCACCTCATGGTGCCGCGGCGCCTCCTCTCACTCCACCCCCCCCCCCCCCCCCCCGCTCACCCCCCTCACCACCCACCGTGACCCCCTGCCAAGCGTGCCAGGCGTGCGTCTAACACGTCTAACACCCAAAGCCTCGAAAAAGACACTTTTTCACACTTTAGCACCTATGCAAGTAAAGCGATCGGGATGGTTAAACGTTAGGACCAACTAGACCCCAAATGGAGTCTATGTGCGAAAGAACGGGTTTTTTAAGTAAATTCTTAGGCCTTTTATGGCCCGGACGGCGAACGGCGAACGGCGGACGGACATTTCAAATTTGGATTCTACGCACCTTGAAACGTAAAGTGACAAAGTTTGAGGGGGGGTTATACAAATTTTTTGCTACACGATCACATAGGCTTATTATTGGAAATAATAAACCAAAAAGTGGGGAGGACGCCCAGGTTTACACGACGCCGGGTCAAGGAAGCTTCAAGTCAAGGAGGCCCTGGGGATCAAGGAAGCTGAAGGAAGAGAAGGGAGAGTAGGATGGAAAGAAGTGCCCCTATAAAATGACCACCAGTTCATGTAAGAACCTTTCAGGACGAGGGTGGTGATATCACGGTGCACTCCCACCGAGATGCCCAACTCGAGTAGCTCTGTGGCACTTTTCCCGCACTCACACTGAACCGCACAATACTTTTGGCTTATTACCATTACATGTATACACAGTGTATACAGGCCACTCCAAGGCGTTTGATAGGCTCTCTCACAGTCATTTATATAACAAACTAATAGCTTTTGGTTTTCACGGTAGTATTTTGGATTGTATGAGCTATTTAAGCAATCGCTCCCTAATAGTGAAAGTGAGAGACTGTAAATCTCGCGCGTTTATTGCCCCATCAGGTTGCCCTCAGGGATCTCATTTGGGACCTTAGCTGTTCCTGATATTCATCAATGACATTAAAACTGTTTTTGACAACAAAATCAAGTTTTTGCTATTTGTGGATGTTGTCAAAATTTATACTGAGGTGAATGATTAGTCTGACTGCCTACTATTACAAACCAATCTGGACAGATTTAGTGCTCCAAGTTTCAGACATTGACGTTCTCCCGGCGCGAACCTTTGCAGTTCTTATATCGATGGACACGTTCCTGATCGTCAAATGGTGTTGGGGGACCTGGGTGTTCTACTTGATGTTGAGCTGAGCTTTTCGAATCATATTGATTTCATATGTAATAAGGCAATGAGGATGTTGTTCTTCTTGAAGAGACCGACATCAGATTTTACCAATGCCATGGTCCTTAATCTTCTATACACCGCACTTATCCGATCCACGATTGAATATTGCGCTATAGTTCGGTCTCCCTTTTATAATATAGCTAGAGTTAGATTGGATAAGATCCAGAATAAAACATTTCTAAGATTTTTAGTATTTACAGTAGGAGTGCCTTTCAGTGGTGACTCGTTACATGAAACCATGATGGACATAAGTTGTCTGACTCCGTTACAGACAAGACGAAGGTGGATGGGTGCAGCATTTCTTTGTCAAACTGTTCAATGGTGGAATCGACTGTCCCTCACTCTTATCCTTATTTAATTTAAATGTCCCTAACTACAACATTCGCCTCCATTTAATTTTTTCTATTCCTCACACCCATACTGATTATTTATTAAATGGTAGCCCTACAACTAGAATTCAAAGACATATAAATTTTTTTAGCTTCATTGTCTGAAGATTTAGATCTGTTAACCTCCGGTCTAAGTTACTTCAAGGAGCAGGTTTTGTCCCTAATTTAATAATTAGTTAGTTCGGTTTTGCTTGCATATTGTAATTGGGCTTCGCTCGTATTCAAATAAACAAATTACATATTAACATGTTTAATGTTTTAGGGCTGGGGGTCTTTCTGTGAATTCCGACACGCAAATCTGCAACGTTTTTTTTCTGATGATTTCCGCTTACAACCGAGTCGTTGCTAGGGAAATGGTACTTCGTCGTTTTTCATCCCACAAAATTCGTTGACCATTCGTTCGAAAGCTCTCGATTTATCCAACCATATTATGTTAACTACTGCGAAGTGCGTGGCCAACAAGCTGAGTTATGAGCATGGTTATTTGAATAATTGTGTACACTCAGGTGATCATTCTCAATAATTGATATTGTGAACATGATTGCAACCGCTTGTTGATTTCTGATGATTTCATTGAGTTGGTGTTTCGATGATTTGATTCATAGCAGGTGATCCGAATATTTCGAGAACGGTTTGATTTGTGAAGCGGTGGTTAAATCATTTTAATAGGTAATTTCTATACTTTACACTCTAGGAAGCTGTAATTTTGTATGTAGCCTCTTCAGGACATTTACTTGACGATGCCCAGGGTCCGGATTTCTCCCTTGCGAGGGAAAAACATTAAACATGATTTAATGTTTTTCCCTCTCAAGGGAGAAATTATGCTTTGTGAATAGACGTCAATTGAAAGAGGAGCTCAAGAATAATCTTGAAAAGGAATTTGAACTGAAAGACCTTGGAGTTTCGTCTGTAGTTTGGGCTGCGTAATTTTTCCAGTTCGTTAGTCTATTTCCCTTTGTTATCAACCATCCCTATTAGATTTGCCATCCATGTATTTGCTACTCAGAAAGAGGTGAAGAAATTACCCTCCAGTAAAAGCCTTCCGTCGTTACAAGGTATAGAAGCGGTGTAAATAATTAGTCTACTCTACTGCCGTATTAAGAATAGATCCCGTATCTATGCCGTACTATCCGGCAATCCGTACCATTAGCCTAATATGGCCAAAAATGCAGATACGGGGAATATTCTTAGTACAGCAGTATAGTGCCTCCAAAAGAACGAACCTTGAAAGTTTCTACTTGCAGGTTGCTGAATGTTTTGTTCGTGGATTTCTCATTCTTGTAACAAGGCCGACACATCGGGCCGTGTTCATCTGAGTAAAAGTAATCACCGACAGGCTGAAGCTGGCAGAGGACGCACCAGTCGTAAGGTTCTTCGGAGCATCTGATCATCGTCGCTAACTTGATGGTTTGTGGACCTCCCCAGGTGTTGTGCTTCTGGATTGGTTTTCCCATTTGCTCGCTCATTCGAATGTTGTATGATCCAACTCTGTAATATCCGAAAAAGCAGTTGGTATGAGCCTGCAAATATGTCTGATTTTTCACTAATCTTTATTGGTTGTTCGAGTTCCTTACGGTATTCGAGAAGAACTCGACATTAATGATAAATTTAACAACTTCGGTAACTCTAAATGGCCACGAACTGTGCGAATCTTCACTGATGGGTCAAAGTTTAGGAATTCAGTTGGATATGCTTTCTTCGATGTATCCAACAATCGCCACGAACAGTTTACCGCAGATGGCCTCCAGCTTTAATGCAAAAGTGATCGCGATAGTCAGAGCGATCGAATATGTTGTAATCTCCGGGATGAATGATTATGTTTACCTTGTATGAACCGACTCTCTTAGTACACTACATGCAACATCTAGAGAGTTAAAAATGGTATCATAGCCCAGTTGCTCCAACTTTTGAGGCGCTGTATCGAAACGGAGATTGAAGTGCACTTCATCTGGGTGAAGGCACATGCAGGCTTGTGGGCAAAATGAACAAGCGGATCAGTTGGCCAAGGAAGGTTCGGAGAAAGGACCTCCACTCAATTGTCCCATTATGGCTAAGGACTTCATTCCCAAAATAAACAATCAGCACAGAGAAAAATGGAAGGATACATTTGCTGGCTCTACGAATGCCTTATTTTATAAGATGCTACAACCCAACCTTCCTCAAGTCCCATGGTTTTACGGGAGGGGTATTTAAAAACGTTTGGGACGAGCGATTTTCCGCAAACTGCTCAATGCCAAACTTGGAGTGTCCGGAGTACGATGGTCCGAGAACAGTATTTTTCAGAGACGTTATGACAAAGACAGAAATTACTTGAAATTATCGTTCAATTTTATTGGCAAAGAATATGCATATTTATAAAGAGCTGCTTAAATTTATTGATGTTTGTCATATTACAATTTAAATAACTATTAAATACCACATATGGCTGTATGCAAACATGTAGTGCCAATAAAAATAAAAATAAAAAACCCCAGTTCCTAGCTTTCTCCATCCCTATGGCTGAGATGGTGCAGTATTCCATGGAATGGAGATTTTTGAGTTGTCTCAAACAATTTTATCTGTGTTTAATCAGTTTTCTGTGTCAATTATCAAAAAATCACTCGTCTTGACTGAGGAAACAACTAAATAAATAAGGAATAAACTTGAATAATTCATAACTTACGGGGGAACTACATTCTTGATGACAACATTTCTCGAAGTAGTGGAATTAAAGGGCGCCACCGAGTGCTCCACTTTGCTTGGCCACTGGGGGAGGTTGTAGGACCCTGGGCCAGGGCTCCCTTTATCGACCTTTCTGCTGGAGCCGCGCTGTTTCTTGCATTGGCAGCCTTTTTGAGAGTCTTCACCGCAAATACTGCAAGTAGTTCTGACCCCTGTCTGAAATTGAAAGATATAAGCTGAATTTGTTGGCTCAGAATCCGAATGGAAATGCTGGCTTTGGATATTAAATGTGAGGAAATATTTCCGATAAGCCAGTTATTGAAAAAAAACATACTTTTATGATAATTCATGGTATTCTTACTATTGAAAACACCCTCGTACTTTATCACAGGTCATTCAAACTCATTTACGGAGCAGTTTAGGCTAAACCAGGGTGGCCCCCAGCTGGAAAAGTCAAGGAAAACCTAGAATTGTCAGGGAATTCTCTGCGTCGGGAAAAGTCAGGGAAATGTAAGGGAATTTTGCAAAAACCACCAAATGTCAGGGAATTTTTTAAATGAAAACTTGGTGTAATAATTTAAAGCGTTTTTAGGTATATTATAACTCCTAAACAATCAAACTTCAATAGCGTACTTTATCATAATAGGTACATATTATTTCATAGGTGAGTTATACGAATGAAAAAAATAATTATCAAGAGTTGTGGTTAAACTGTTCAAAAATACCAACGCTACAGGCTCCTAAAAAGTGAATGGATATGCCATTGTGTTCCCTAGAGTAAACCATTTGTGAGAAAAATCAATCGAGTATTAAACTAGGGAGAAAAAACCCAGCGGGGTAGTGGATTGATTCAGTAAGAGTCCAAAAACAAGTTTGTATGTATAAGCTAGGACTTCTCAGGAGGGTTAAGGTGGGGGAAATTGGGCCCATTGGAATGTGTAGTCATGTGTTATAAATTCACAGAGCAACTTTCCAACGAACGATTTTTGTGGGATCGGAAATCAGGAAGTTATACTCTCTCTGACAACGATTGGTAGTAGGTGAAAGAAAGCGTGGTTGGACGAAAATTTTGAATTATCCCCAGAGCTAAAAAATCCATGTAAGGAAAAATGTACTTCAACAAATAGCTTTAGATCACAAATTGAGAGACCATAAAATATTAAATAAAAAGTCATGTAGCATGATCGTACGGTTGGATTTTCGTAAACTATCGTACATTTAAGTTAAATTTTATGATATTTTAGCACTTCGAGGGCAATGAAATCGTTCAATATAAGTAATATATTTTTTTCTTCTTTGAATTGTACGATTTTCGTTTTAGAAGCATTAAAGGTACAATAAAAAAAACCAGGTGTGCTAAAGACCACACGGGAGAAGTGCAAACTTCTATGACGATTTGGACTTTACTTTCCACTCTGTTGGGATGTTGGGAAAGTAAAAGTGGACAGGCTCCGCCCCGGGACCCTCGGTAACTTTTCGCCTAGAGCCTTCGGCTAAAATGCTAAAACATGGAACATGCTTTCTTCCCGCTAATTCGTAAATGTAAATAAATTTAAAACTACGACATAAATGTTTTAAAAATCGAAATTTGAACAGAGTACCTAAGTAGGTAATTTTCTGTTATGGTGCGCGTCTACAATTACTATAAGCAAGATTAACTTCTCAACCAAGTGACAACAAAACAAGCGGCATTGTTTACTATATCCATTTATAACTTAAATAAATATAAAACTACGACATGAATAGAAGAACAAGTACGAAAGAAATGCGTGATAAATCGAGAGCTTTCCAACGAGTGGAGAACGATTTTTGTCCGGTGAAAAATAAAGAAGTTTAATTTCCCCAGCAACGGCTTGGTTGTCAAAACAGCGTGACGGAAAAAAACTTGACGGTAAAATCGTAATCACACTCCGCTAAATTTTTCGACGCGGTGCGCCTATAGAAGTTTACACTAAAATAACGAGAAAACAAAACAATAATTTGAATTTGATATTTTTGTCAGGGAAATCAGAAGTTCGGTCAGGGAAATTTAGATTTTCCGTTTGGGGGCCACCCTGTAAACTGTTCTTTATGTTCCAATAAACTTTGAAACGCTCACTCTATTCACTATAGCGGAATACCCAACTATTGTTTATTATCCTCTCACTACAAAATCAGGCAATCGTACCGTG
This sequence comes from Adelphocoris suturalis, assembly GCA_030762985.1. NCBI lineage: Eukaryota > Metazoa > Arthropoda > Insecta > Hemiptera > Miridae > Adelphocoris > Adelphocoris suturalis. Next base: position 5,404,503 of record CM061049.1, read on the forward strand.
AGCGCCAATGGACGTTTAGCGGCTTCCCACAGCTGCTTGGCCTCTGGCTTGCCATCATTGGCGGTGTAAAGAGCCCACACCGCCTTCTTCCTTTGCAACAGTCTCTGGCGTCTACAAAACATCTTTTCTTTCATTACACATAATCATAAATCAAATCATGGAAAATAGATACTTCAACGGAATTGGCGTAAAAAAAGATTAGGAAAAATTTCTTCACATTTGGTGTTGATAGTAAGAACATTTTTTCTCCTCCAAAATCGATGTTTTCACCCCACAAATCTAGCGCTGAATAAAAGTAACAAAAGGTTTTCCAGTCAGTATGATTTAAATTGTTTTTGGTATTAAATCTAAAGGGATATTTCCGTTAGTAGTAATAGTGAAATTATCATTAACGTACCTTTCGGAGGAATCTGTCATCACTTGCAAGTCGAGTACCGGGGGCGAGCGCTTTCGATACAAAGACTTCATCATCTGGCTACCTACTGTATTCAATTCGAATCAACAGGTACAGGGAGAATGAAGTTTATCCAAGATTATGACTGGTACCAAGAGCAGAGAGCCGTGATAGAGTGGAGAGCAGAGAGATCGTGTGATAGAGTTGATGGAGTCACGGTCCCTGTCTCTGACTATACAGAAGACAGAGATTGTACTGCTGACGACCAGACGGATAGAGAGAAACATCCCAATGAAAGTGGATGGGCAGATGATTGAGACGTCTAATGCAAATACGATACTTGGGATTAATGCTTGATTCCAAGCTTTGTTTTTGGGCTCAGATTTGCAAAGCGGCAACAGTGGTGGGGAATCTGAGTAGGCTCATGGCAAACGTAGGAGGCCCTTCTCTGGTCAAACGCTAGCTGCTGATGCGGACAGCTGATGCCATTATGATGTATGGAGCCGAGGTTTGGGCAGAAGCCCTTAGGTTCCAAAAATATCGAAACAGGATGGAGGCAATCCAAAGAAGAGGAGCTCTCAGGATATGCAGTGCATACAGGACAGTATCTAGCCCCACTGCTCAGGTTATCTGCGGAAGAGAGAACCCAGTGCGGAACATCAAGAAAGAGGAAAGAGGAGAAACGCTGAGGAAATGGCAGGCCAAATGGGAGGATGAGACCCGAGGCAGCTGGACATACCGGTTAATTCCCAGAAAAAGAAGCACGGTGAGGTGAATTATTAACTCACCCAGTTCCTCACTGGCCATGATTGCTTCCGTTGATTCCTTGCAAAGATAGGAAAGACGGAGGATCCAGGATACAGTCACTGCCGACAAGGGGATGAACATCCCCATCACACATTTTTTGTGTGCCCTAAGTGGAAAGTGCTCGCCGAGTCCTGGAGGAGAGATTGGATGGGGGGCAATATGTCGACACATAAACTGGTCGACAAACGGGCAAGAAGCCGTGTCGACATCTTTCAACACCAAGGGTTGACCAATGTCGATTTCACAGGCATCGGAAATATGGCGACACAAAAATACAGCGACTAGTCGACAACTTTCAACACCCCTTGTTGAAAAAGGTCGTCCAAGTCAACCATGGGGATACGACGACATATTTACATCGACAACCTTCGTATACCTGCGAAATCTCGAATAGTAACGGCATACACTCTTCCTAGCCGATTATAGGTCAACAAACCGAAAAACACGGATCAGAAGAAACTATCGTTGGTAAAGGTATAATAGCAAGGGATAACTCAGCCACCTAGACTACAGGCCGGGGGACTGGAGCGATGAGTCATCAAGGGTAGTGTCTCCCGGTCCTCCTGTCCCTCCCTTCTGAATGCGGAAGTTCTTGTAAAGTTAAAGTGGGAGGTAAAATAATTTACCACCATTATTTTTGCACTTATTCATTGATAATTATTACAAGTGAATTGATGAAAAATTGGACATACTCGTATACCAAACCACAATATAGAACGAAAACTCGTATTTATTTCTGTATTTTCATACAGAGATATCAGGGACCCATTGAAAAGGATTGAAAATTATAGGAAATCATTCAACGAGCCGTGAAACGAGTAGGTATCAATGCTTCACGCTGATACATTGTGACATGAATATATCTTTTTGCGCTGAGTACTTGATAGGTGGTCCAAACGCCACGTCCATTTCACTATGTATACGCGTAGATTATACACATTGTTTGTTGAAAGAAAAACACGGGTTTATCCGAAGGAACACGACTTCTTCACACCAAACTTTCATGAAAATTCTTAATTATATTTAAAAAACGTCTGCCAAGTTGGGTGGGCAGTATAGAATATACAGGGTGTCCCATCTAAACGGGCCCATCGGGAAATTACAGCCTTACGGTGCGAGCTATCGAAAAATTGAACTGGACCTTTTTTATAGTACTCGTATTTCAACTCAGCTTCACGATGCGGAAGTCCGATTTTTATTTTTCCATGTTTTAGGGTCTCAAATCATTGATTGAAACTTACGGTTTCCTCTTGACCCTAATTTGTTATTGCTTTTTTCGATTTTAGGTTGAATTTGGAACAAAAAATGCCTCCTTGAAATTTTCTTTTTGGGGCTTCGTTTCTGAGTTATTCCACTTTTTGCGGAAGTCCGATTTTTATTTTTCCATGTCTCAAATCATTGATTGAAACTTACGGTTTCCTCTTGACCCCCCCTTTTTTTTTTATTGCTTTTTCCGATTCTAGGTTGAATTTGGAACAGAAAAGGCCTCCTTGAAATTTTCTTTTTGGGGCTTCGTTTCTGAGTTATTCCACTTTTTGCGAAATACAGAAAACCACCGATTTCTTTTAGACATTACCAACACTTTCTTACTATTTTTATCTTCAATTTTTGAGATGTTCACCACACTTTTGAAATCAGCATTAAACTATCTATCATCAGACCCCAGCGTCCATAATCAACAATCACCATCAGGGGGATGACATTACACTTGAACCGCTTACGATTTAAAAAAAGTTTTCCAAATCGTCGTTTAAAAAAAAACCCTCAAACTGTTCAGTACAGAAGGAGCAGAGGCTGCAGAAGGAGCAGGTGGCATTTTCGATTTATCACAACACAACTGACTGGAAAAACTGTATTCTGAACAGTGATTCTGTGTGTACTGAACAGTTTGAGGGTTTTTTTTTTAAACGACGATTTGGAAAACTTTTTTTAAATCGTATGCGGTTCAAGTGTAATGTCATCCCCCTGATGGTGATTGTTGATTATGGACGCTGGGGTCTGATGACAGATAGTTTAATGCTGATTTCAAAAGTGTGGTGAACATCTCAAAAATTGAAGATAAAAATAGTAAGAAAGTGTTGGTAATGTCTGAAAGAAATCGGCGATTTTCTGTATTTCGCAAAAAGTGGAATAACTCAGAAACGAAGCCCCAAAAAGAAAATTTCAAGGAGGCCTTTTCTGTTCCAAATTCAACCTAGAATCGGAAAAAGCAATAAAAAAGGGGGGGTCAAGAGGAAACCGTAAGTTTTAATCAATGATTTGAGACATGGAAAAATAAAAATCGGACTTCCGCAAAAGTGGAATAACTCAGAAACGAAGCCCCAAAAAGAAAATTTCATGGAGGCATTTTCTGTTCCAAATTCAACCTAAAATCGAAAAAAGCAATAAAAAAGGGGGGTCAAGAGGAAACCGTAAGTTTCAATCAATGATTTGAGACCCTAAAACATGGAAAAATAAAAATCGGACTTCCGCATCGTGAAGCTGAGTTGAAATACTATAAAAAAGGTCCAGTTCAATTTTTCGATAGCTCGCACCGTAAGGCTGTAATTTCCCGATGGGCCCGTTTAGATGGGACACCCTGTAGTATAGAATATACTATATTTACGTCATGACCTGATGCGCAGCACAAATCATGTGTCAGCACATCTTCAAAATACAAAATACTCAAGGATACTCCATAAAGTGTGCGCATAAATATGATTGTTGCAACTGAAGAATTTTTCTTCTAACTGAGGATTTTTGATGATTTTTTCAAACGCTATGTAGGTAAATAAGGCACAAGACACAACTATATCTTGAGGAAAAATCAAACCTCCCCTCGAAAGATGTGCTGGGCTCGGGGATGTGTTCTGATTCCTTCAATGGAAGATCACGGGTCCGTACAAACTCATCAAGTCCCTTGCACGTTTTTTTAAAGCGATTTTTGACCTTTTCTACTAAGACGTCTCGCTTCAAATGCTTCTCAATGTGCACTCCTCAAAGCATATCATTGGTTGCTGTGTATAGTAATGTCGTATGGACTTCTTCTTTGAGGTGGGACCTCTAGTGTTGAAAACATTGTTAAACTTTTCAACGCGTACTGAGAAAAAGACTCCAGTCATTGGGGTGATCAAATTAATTTATTCATTCATTTATTTTTTTGTGTAGGTAAGTGTGCATGGATTTTTGGTAGCCAATCTAATATTTTTTGTTCTACGTTAATCTTGTTAATTTTTTCGTATAAAGCGCAGTTCTAAAACCTCTAAAACTGCTAGTTTTTTTTCCACAAAATTTCCCCGGGAGCCCCCCCTCTCCCCCCTCCACCCCGGTAGAGGACCTAAGAAATTTCATTATTCCATCACTGTAATAAACATACTATAGGTAGGCAGGCAACGTTCGAATCGGTAAATATCTGGTAACTGGCAATTTTGTAACAAAAATCCCAATATTACCTACGACTTGAACTACTAACTTAAAATTATCCCCATTATTTTAAGATTATTTCTCAGACTAAAACTGAAAGAGAGAATGCACAAGTAATGGCTGATGTAAGAGATAACGAGTTCCTTCTCACGAAAAAAGGGACAACACTACAAATGATTTTGGGCTTTCATATAGTCCAGTTAGAACGGATAAAGAAGCGGTTTTACGTTATGTGGCTTATAAATTGCACATCCCTTCCGATGAGGTTTACGATGCACTACTGGAGACCTGCAATCGCTCGAGGAATGAAGAAAATGGTTTCCTGTATAAGCTAATAATTGGGCCTATGGATTGCCCATCACTCGCTGGGACCGCCGGCCTCATATTGTGCCCGAAAATATGCGAGTCGACCCTTCGTTCACAATACGACGAAATTGTGAACGATGACGAAGAAGGGGTTCGCCCGCCAGCAGGGGACGAGCCTGCATGTCTCATATGCCTACAAAACGCAGCCACGCGAATGGCTGTGCCAGGTGGGCACAGGCAGATTTGCCGCGAGTGCCTCAATAAATTAATTTCAACAGGCACTACGTACAGCAACACAAACATACCAAAGCTGGTAACTTGTGCTCAATGCCGAGCTTTAGTAAGTTTTTTCATGAGATGTTATTAGTCATTTTTCCTACTACTGTACATAGTTGAGTAATATATAATATATAGGTACCTATATAATTTTTCTCATTGTAATCAGGTTGTAAATATACATAACTTGTTTTGAATTGTTAATAGATTAGGTTTAGTAATTGTAATTAGATATTCGTTGACAAAAAAAAAAAAAAGGTTGGGGACTTTTTTGTCAGCAGTTTATTTTGAGCTCTGTTGCCATTCGAGTTCTTCTAACCTTTATATTGACCATTCGACGCCCGATGAATTCGCACCTTCGATCCGATCTTGATTTGATCGCGAAAGACGTCTTCCACCAAGGTTTCGAGAGAAACGTTCTGGAGGGATATTTTGCCGATTTGGTTAATTTCGTCAATTTATCCCTCATGAACACTTCGTCCCTTTCACGGAAATTTACGGCTCTCCACGTCCAAAAAGCTATCAGGAAATCCTATGTATTGAGTACACCCTATACATAATAAGTGATCCCTACACTACATATTTTTCTGTTTGTTTGAGGCCTACAGTTGGCAAGGCAGTGTCAATGACCCACTTCACAATAGTGAAAGTGAACCCAGACAGTAATAACGAATAATCCTCGGATTGAAAGACACCATGGGACCAAGGCTGAGGACAGGTCGTGGCCAAACAACCCTTTTGTCGTCGTTTAGCAGTCGACCAGTTTCAAGAGGGGTGTTTTTAGCTCATGTTCAACTCCTGTTGTTGAAATACAGCGAAAAACGGATCTCAAATTTTTCGACATAAATCCGTCGACCAGTTTCAAAGATGTGCGTTATCGACGTTCTTCAACACCTGGTGTGGAAATATGGCGACAGGAGGTGTCGACCAGTTTATGTGTCGACATATTGCCAAGTTCCCGAGAGATTGCACCGGAGACCATCGTCAACAAAATGGTAGCCGGGAAGAATAACTGGGACGCGGTGGCAGCATACATTTTTGCCGTCCTGAAATCCAAAGAGCAGGATAGATCCTAGGAATAAAGAATAGATAGAGAGATGAGCAGCCAAAATGGCCTTAAAAAAGGGAACTACCCCGAAGTAATACTAAATAAGTGGTTCCGGGGTAGTTCTGTATAAGAGTGGTGGTTTTTAGTTGGTATGCCCTAAAAGCCCAAAAAGGGAGACTCCAACACTGTTGAGGAGTACAGTCACTCCTCTTCGTTCATAAAGAATTTTCCCCACTCCAAAAAAAAAAAAAAAAAAAAAAAAAAAAAAAAAAAAAAAAAAAACCCAAGATTATATCTCTTCAGAAATCAAACAGATATTTGCTCTTGACTACGTTATTTAACTCAGCACTGCAGTAATTAGAATAGAATGTTGATAACTAACTAGGTAAATTAGGTACCAACTATTGGAAGAAACTAGCAGATTGTAACCTACATTATGTAGATATTTCTATGCTGGATTTCAGTACGATGAGGGTAAATCCGAAGTTTTGAATGAAGCCGGAAAACCAATCATTCTGAGATTAATGAAAATAAACACAATACCTCAACCTATTTCATTAAAGCTGTATCTCGCAAGGATCCAAGTAGATTTTGTTTCATATGAACATTAACATGGCCAGGTCCTTGTGTACATCTTTGCGGTTCAGTGAATAGCTAGAATCTTGTAGAAACTAACTCAAGAATAATTTTGTAAAGTTTAGTAAAGTAAACTCAAGAATAATGGCAAAAAATTAAGCTTTCTATACAAATATAATGCTTTCGTTTCTTGTTTTTTCGGGGGGGGGGGGGGGGGGGGGTTTCCCGTGAAAACGTGGAGAGGAGAAGATATTAGATTTTGACAACAATGTGGTGAGTAGAATCTGTGGAGTGATTATTGAACGTTTCGAATAGGATTTTGGAAATTTATGCTTTACTCATCACGAGGACCGTCAGTTTCACAGAAATATCGGTTGGTTGGGTTACGGTGACCGCACGCCGGAGGAACCTGGACCGAAATTGATGATTTGAGCCAAGACGGAGTTTTAAGAGCACCCAACCTAACCACTGGCTATGTCCTAGGAATCTACAAATATTAGATTCGCATACCTGGTACAGGAAAATAATTGTGATAATTGTGTGAGACGTTGGCCCAATTCAAACACCATATACACTGATGGTTCCAAGGAACGAGATGCTGTCGGGTGCGGATTTTCGGACGCCAATTCCAACTTGAGTGCAGGCTATTAACTCGACAAGAATGCTACTATTTAATCGGCAGAAATCATTGCGATGCAGCAAGCTCTCCTCCATTATACAGCACTACCACACTCAAATACGTCCCATTTCATCATCCTAATGACCGACTCACTTAACACACTGGTAGAACTAAAAAGCATTGACCCAAACTCTAAAATAACACATTTAATTGGTGAACTCCTAGAAGTAGTGGCTCAACTAAAAGACTTTGAAAATGAACTTTGAGAAAACGACAACAAGTGGTTTTCGTATGGACAAGGGTAAGTACAAACAACAGTAAAAATTTATACAAAAAAAAAAAAAAAATATATATATATATATAATAATAAAATAATAATCGGGAGTTGGAAATTATGTGATCTGTAGTGACTCACTGAGTACCATCGAGGCGATTAGGGACACATATTCATATGATCCCCTAATACAAAGCCTGCGTGTGTCACTACACCGAGCCACAACATTAGGCACAAACATAACTTTTATGTGGGTGCCAAGCCATGTAGGTATTCACGGCAATGAGAGGGCTGATGCCCTAGCAAGAAGAGCCATTGGTGATGACTCCATCGAAATGCTGCCTATGCGCATTGAGGATCAAATCTCCTACATGCAGCATAAAGCCAATTCCATCTGGCTCGAGCAATGGCAGGGCGAGGTCACTGGTCTGCGTGGAGTCCTTCAGGACCTTTGCCCGGTTGATCCGTGGCCATCTTCCAAGGAGGGACCGAATAGTGGTCAATCGGGTAGCCACTGGCCATACCCGTCTTACTCACAGACACCTGCTAGATCCAGTAGCTCGTGATGTTGTGTGTGGGAGATGTGGGGGTGATTTGTCTATCCGCCACTTTTTGGAGGATTGCCCAGCCCTCATGGACCTCAGAGTCCAGCATTCGCCCCCTGAAAGGGTGGATGTTCTGTCAGGACCAGACAAGGTCCAGTCCCTGTTAGTGTACCCGAAAGCCACTGAGCTTTACAATGAAATGTGATATTCTGATCTGTGATATATTTATTTATTTAAGTACATCTAGTCATACCTTTATTAAACTAATATATATATATAGAATTTATCATTATAATATTCATCTATAATATTTATGTATTTGTAAGGATCATCTAGTCGTAGTTTAGTTTCAATTACGGGGTATTTTTATCCGCTGAAGGGGTTACAAAGCGGTCATCGCTGTATCCCTTGAGGCAGAGTGCAGCAATGCCTCGTTTTGCGGGTTATTATTATTATTTCTCCCCCTCCGATCTGCCAGTGGAGTCCGTGATGGCAGTTCGTTTAGTGATGGACGGTCAGCATGGCTCCCCTTAGAATCGTGTCCGTCGCGGTGTCCTTTTGAAACCCCCTTCTTGATTGCCGCTAATGACCCTTCCGGTTGAGACGCGGCTTAAATTCTAAAAAAAAACTAAAAAAAAAAAAATAATAATAATAATAATAATAAAAATAATTGTGATAAATGCTTTCAGAATAGTTCCTATGTCTTGGCGGACAATCTCTTCTAAAACTTTTAATCCCATTATTCAACTTACTTTCTCTCCTTGTTTCTTTCGTTGAATTTTTGCCATCTAAACATGTACATCCTGGAATCACAGCCAAAAATTAGTCGAATGGTAATCTCACAGGTATGACGTGTTAAATTTCTTGTAATCGAATGAAAGGAAAGCAGACTTGGAAATAATAAGCTATTATGTAGGTAATACATTTATGCACGTGCAAATTAAGGTTCAAGTGTAACAAAAAAAGCATTATTTACAACAGTAAAAAATCATAAGCAGATCACGATTTCAATAAGTGGCGGATTATTTCCAGCTTCAGATCTGTTTCAGGTCATCAACTTTGAATGATACATTCATCTCGAAAATCGTTTTAATAAAAGGAAGCTGACTGGGGTTACGTCGCTACATTCGAAGTGTTCCATCTTTGAACATGATATGCATTTCGCTGAGCCTCTTTCTAAATTCTGGGAGTCAAGTAGGAATGTCTCTTCAATTTAATTAAATTTTATTATATAAACCGTAGGTATCACAAGGAGTTCCTTAAATACATAGGTATTAAAAATAGCACATGATATCTTGCCTTCATTTCTGCCTCAACAAACAATGTTAGACTCTCACGTATGATGTATCAAATAATTACTTATTTAGGTCTACATAATTTAGGTATAATAAATGAGCATTGCATAGTTAACATAGATCACAATCAATAATGCCTACACTCCACTGCCAAATTTCAATAATAATCCCGAGTCAATGCCAAAATTTCCAAAGCGGTGTTGTTGTTCGTTCTATATCTTGTAGATTTTCATCTTCTTCTGGACCTGTTTTCTGGAAATGTTGGGAGGGGACGGAGGAGGAGTATTCAGATTAATCTCCACTTCTGACCCAGTAGATGTAACATTAGTAATTCGTCCATAGTGAACGATAAGTTTTTTTTCCATCGACCAGTAGTTCATCCCCAATCAAGACGGCATACTTCCCGGCTTTTCTTGCTTGAAACAACTTGGGCTAGAGATGCTTCCTAAATTCCCGTGTTCGTCTGCGTAGAACTCGGATGTATTAAACTGGGATCCCTTGAACTTTTAAATGTTCTGGCTTACTTTAGATATAGAGAAATCATTAGCCTAATGAATGTGAACTGGTCTACTTCTAGAAGGTTGGATGGTGCCTAAACGTCTGAAACCTATAACTTCATAATACTCAAGAACGCAATTTGATTCCGTTCTATGAATGTCCATCAACTTCCTCTTGAGAATATTCATGTTTTCTTTCCCTTCCAGAACGTTATGAAGAATAAGATCACGTCTGTTGTCCGGGTGCCGGTTCTGTTTCGTTTTTTTTTTTTTTTCCAGAAAGTGCGCTAGATTTTCTTCTATGCTGTCAATTCTCTTATTCCTTTTTTGTATGAGCAAGATAGTTTCTTGGCTGTTAGCAATGCACCTGTGAATTCAAAACATTGGTATGTTCCTTCAAATTGCAGTCACAGTTTTGAAATTTGGTTGTGATTACGTCAAGGCATTGAATTACCTGATGTAACTCGGAGGTCGACATTCTCGTAGTTACAATTATTCGACGCGACACCGGTCGGCTCTTCGAGTACTGCTGACTAAGGAATGCGGTATTCGGTCGAGTGGATAGTCCTTTCCCTTCGGTAAACAACATATCACCAACTAAACTCGCAAAAATGACCTTTTTCCAGAAATCTTCCCGTTAAAAATTTATAAAAATTGTTATTGCTGAGAGTAAATCAAAGAGCAACCACAAAAAACCAAAACTAAAACGAAATTTGCAATACAACCCTGCTAAATCAATACTTAACACGGAGCTCGAAAACACGTGCGCTCGGCTCGGCTAACTAACTGCAACATCATTACGGCACCTGTCATGCAATTAGCCAAAATTTGCTGTTGGTTAGTAAGCGGACTTCGAAGTAGTTCACAGACTGTTAAGTTAAGATGCACTGAGTTGTATAAGCGATCCAGAAACCCACTGCTTTGTTTTTATGCGGTGCTTGAAATGCAGATGCACTTTCTAGATAGCGCATGCGCCATGTCCTCTTTGAGCTGGAGAATTCGTTACCGACCTTAGGCGAAGTGATCGTCGAGAATCGTGAGCCGCATGACGCCCTCAAGAAAAAGAATATGCATAAAAGTCTTATTGCTTCGTGTTTTAAAAGTGAACGAGCGGAGTGAAAGCAAACGATGACGTCACCTCGGGCCAAACCTCTCATTCCATCAGAACCTTCACCTACCGTTAATACGCTAGCCGTTATTTATACGCTAAAGCCACAGCCGATAGAGAATTCTTTAAAGTAATCCACACTGTGTATTGCAATAAAAACCAAAAAACACACTTCAAACGTACATGAGATAGAAAATTAGTTTTGATGCTTAAGAACTGTAATCGCGGCTCCACACATGCTGCATCTGCCACTCGCCGAACATCTCGGCGAGTAGCCCAGTTGCTCGATGCTAGGAGTTCGTCCCACGCAGTCCGGGAGAGAGACGAGCCATTCGAAGTTGCTCGCGATGGACGACCAAGTAATTATATGACGATGAAATGCAAATGAAACCTTCCTGAAACCTTCACCCAACTACCCTCCAAGTTTGATCAAAATCGGGCTGATAGAACGTAAGAATCGACGTTGTAGAATCTGACGTTAGCGAATGCGCACACCAACTTATTGATCCGACACTATGTAATTCATAGGCGACCATCTAGAAGCTAACCCACATAAAACCTAAAAATTCCGTCAAAATCAATCCATTATAGTCTCGAAGTTTCACATGTGTCAACCAACCCTCCGAGTTTGAACAAAAACGGATCCATCGATTGTAAGGAATCGACGTAATAAGGGTTTGTGCGCACGTAATTATTGATTCGATTGCAATGAAATTTATAGGGGACCGTCTAGAAGCTAACCCACACAATTCCTGAACATTTCATCAAATTGAATGAATCTCGAACTAAAATTGAGAAAATTATTAAGGAGGATACATATGTATCCTCCTTAATAATTTTCATCATAATTGTCAAGTTTCTATCATTACAGTCTCCAGTTAGCATGTATGAAAATAGTGTAAAAGTACAATGTGTCCAGCAAGGATTGTATAACGTGCAATGAGGACCTAAACATTTTTCCTGCTCCACTACTAAGCTCTGTAGATGCTATACAAATATAGCAAAACGTCGGCGTAGAAGAGTTTTTGAATTAATGACCAACCCTCGCTAATCCTCAACTTCACATTATTATATTAACCATTGTATCAGCTATTATTTTATTTGTTTTATTTGTTGTTTAAATTGAAGCTCTTACTTACTACGGGGTAGAATTCAACTACTTATTTTTCTAAGAATAACCGTGGGAATTTATTTGTCATGTTATAGATGAAGAAGATGAAGAAATGACGGACGCGTCTCAAGCTTCGCCGAAAAGCAGCTCCAGCCGCGGTGGCGGCGGGTCCCACATCCACCTCTGGCAGTTCCTGAAGGAGCTCCTCGCCTCGCCTGCTTTGTACGGCAACTGCATCAGATGGCTGGACAGAACAGCTGGCGTTTTCAAGATCGAGGACTCCGTCAGGTGAATACGACATCAGAGCTACTTACGAGAATTATTTGCAGAATTCTGAATATTGTTGGACTAAGACTGTACAATCAATGGAGTACCAATGATTCTGTTGCTGGGGATCTGACTGGTTCATCACCACTAGAAAAGAGAATGAATGCAAGCTGATATACTTTTCATAGTGTATTTACCTAATCCAGTACCTAAATTTCGTATTATCGTTATTTGTTCACGGCATAGTCATTCTTTCAACAACCCCCACCCAAAAATCATGCGACAAAGAAGTAAAACGCAATCGTGTAAAGAATCACTCGAATGATTTTCACTTTCCTACAGCATATCAGTAGCAAATGAAATTTCGAGTTGCTAGGTTACCGCTCCAAAAAATCGTCCACTAGAATGTTCTGAATTAATCGCACAATCTTTGATAGGAAAAACGTCCACTCGTAGTACCCCTAACATCATAAAATCATCTTTTGCATTTTCAGATTCGCATATTCAACACTGATTCGAATTTAATTATTATTTAACCCAAAAACTTCAAAAGTTACACTCCCTTTGAAGAGTGGGTAAAAATGATGATGTAAAGAAACAACATTTCCCGCTGCGGCTTTGTGGTCTTAGGCATGTTCCACATTTCTATAGCCCCATTTTAGAGGCGCGGAGAACCAAGTGTTATTTCACGGAATCATGCTTATACTACTCTGTAACATCTGAAGCAGCAGCAATCTACTCCTGAATGGTCCCCCACAAGGTAAGGTCATCGCGGCAAAACTGTAGCTGCTGAATTCAAGACCTATATTGCTATCAATATTGCAGCAAATTTTAATATACCTAAACTACTATTAATAGTTCGAAATTGCCATGATCCCCTAACACTACGAAGGGCGCCCTTTTAAAGATAGTTACATACATCCGAAAGGTACGTAAATGATAATATTTACGTAAAGTTCTTTTGTTTTTGGAGTCTATTTATAGCGGAAGTATTGTAATCACTGTAAGCAGCTGACAAAAATTGCAATTTACATTTTAGTTCGTGGGACGAGTTTGGTTTCGAGTCTTTCGGTCTATTTGGGTACTCATGCACTTATTCTCGTAACGAGCAAATCTAAAAACATACCTACCTACAGTTTGAATATAATTTTCGAGGATTGTACAGGGGATTCCCCAATGAGTTTCATCTCCAGCTAGCCAACAACAGCCTCTGCGAATACGCAAACACAGGCTCTACCTACCAATCATAATTTCCTCAGGTTGCATTCATTTTCAATTAAATTATCATAGATTGTGTAAGTTGAGATTTAGATGGTCTCCTATTAGTTTCACCACAGTTCGATCTGCATACCGATTTTCTAAACAATCATAATCTATACAGTTTGCAACCGATTTCGAATAAATTTTCAAATATGGTGTGAATTTTGTGTGGTTTTGAATGTTAGCATAACACTTACAATGTATTTTAGTGTACATCGTTTCATCCACGGTTTTCACATAATTCCATGTATTTAAGAGTCACTATTTTCGAATTAATCAATAATTGCACTCCTTGATACTTTTGGTTTATTATTTCCAATAATAAGCCTATGTGATCGTGTAGCAAAAAAATTTTATAACCCCCCCTCAAACTTTGTCACTTTACGTTTCAAGGTACGTAGAATCCAAATTTGAAATGTCCGTCCGCCGTTCGCCGTCCGGGCCATAAAAGGCCTAAGAATTGACTTAAAAAAACCGTTATTTCGCACATAGACTCCATTTGGGGTCTAGTTGGTCCTAACGTTTAACCATCCCGATCGCTTTACTCGCATAGATGCTATGGACCAAAAACGGGCAAAAACGTGTCTTTTTCGACGCAAGCAGGGCCTGGCACGGTTGGCAGGGGGTCACGGTGGGTGGAGAGGGGGGGGGGGGGTTGAGCGGGGGGGTGGAGTGAAAGGAGGCGCCGGCGCCGCGGCTTGTGGTGGGTACGGCGTCGGCGTTCGTTCGAGGCATGAATATGTTTTTTTCAAGGTCATATTTGTGTGTTAATACCAAAGCTTTTCCTACGCATATTTAATAACATATCCTCTCGACGTTTCGTACGTACTTAGATAATGATATTATTAAGGCAATAACTATTTGAATAGATAGGAGCTCAAATCGAGAAATATAAACATGCGTATATAATTATAGAAGTATAGGTTGTGGCAACTCGAAGTAGGACACGCCGAGGAGTCTGGACGGGCCTTATGACGTACGCTAGCCAACTAAAACTACGATCATACTCAATTGAAAAAATAATAAACCTTTGTGAAATAATTTGCAGCGTTTTTAATAAATAACCATTTACATTATTATTCGCAGGGTTGCTCGGCTTTGGGGAAAAAGGAAGAACAGACCTGCTATGAACTATGACAAGCTGTCGCGCTCCATCAGGCAGTACTACAAAAAGGGGATCATGAAGAAGACTGAAAGATCGCAGAGGCTAGTCTACCAGTTCTGCCACCCTTATTCCCTGTAAAAGCCTCCTAACTCACCCCCTTCGGGTCATCGTTGTCAAGTTGGCAACGGGACGCCGAGCGGCCATTTTGTAAATAGTTCAACTTCTCACCACTGTTGAGCGCCACTTCTCATAGAAGCGGCTCCTCAACTACCGGTGGGGAGGAAAAGTGTATGCCGATTTCTAGGCAAAATATTTAATATATTGAATTTTGTTATCTGTTTGTATATAAAATTATATTATTCTGCAAGGTTCGGAAGGTAATTTCCAACTTGAATGAAAATGTTTGATCCGAGACGTCCCAGTTATGGACTCTCAAATGTATTATGTTTGCTAACCGAGTAAGTTTCTTTGGGGAAATTTTGGACTTAATCATGAAATGTTTTCGGATTTTGTCCAGTCAAGTTTTCCCAATTAAAAGAAACGTTGAAAGGTTAGTGATTTTTATCCCATATATCTATGATATATTTTTAAGTAAGTTCTATGAACGATTACATAAAAACATTATTGTACATAATGTATTCCGACATAGTGTAGTTAGCACTTCGGAATACCAATAATTAATATTGTAAGTAGTATTTCCCTAGATAAGTTTTTGTAGTCCTCCTTCTCTAACATTCCTGAATTTGGTTAATTTATTCATTTTTTTAATCGATTTTTTCTAATTTCTTTTTAGTTTGCTCAATATAAAAAGGTGGAGGTATTTTTGGGTCATAATCAAGGGTCGTCCCTAATTATTTGATAGTCAACAATAAAATAATGTAAAAGGCCAGATTGGCGATGATTTGCCATACGTGCAATATTGCATAAGTAACCCTTTCATAACTGAAACTATTGTTACCAATTTACTTAGCTTAGCATAAATTTGTTGTTGATATTTTGTATCGTCTCTAATTTATTACTTAAGAAACTATACTTCGTTTTTCCTTAATGTACCTACATATGAATTCAAACATAAGATAGTATTTTGAAAGATATTTTAGTATATTGTAACCATGTACCAGTGTAAGGATGTAATCAAAGTAAGCCATGACAGAATATATCGTTGCTCATAACTAAGTTTTATTATACTAGTTATAATCCATAACCGTTTTAGAATCTCTTTAATACTCTTGTAAAGAATGAGATTATCGAAAGACCTGTAAATAATAAAGGTTTTGAAACGTTTTCAGATTTGGATAATATTTCTTACCCCTGTCATTTCCAGAGTTTTACAAAGTTTTTCAACAAAAACGGAACTGAGCTGCCAACCGCTCACAATGGATCAAACATGTAAAAAGGAAACTCATAGAAACTTCTTCCACATCAAAAGCGATAAGTTATCGGATCGGTAAATGCATATAAATACACGTACCTAAACACAATTGCAGTTTAGATTCATTTGCCCCTATGTATGTTTTGTGTGTGTGTGTGTGAGAGGAGAGAGAGAGAGAGAGAGAGAGAGAGAGAGAGAGAGAGAGAGAGAGAGAGAGAGAGAGAGAGAGAGAGAGAGAGAGAGAGAGAGAGAGAGAGAGAGAGAGAGAGAGAAAGAGAAAGAGAGAGAGAGAAAGCGTTTATTAATATAAAACAGAGCATACAAGTACCTATACAAATGATTATCAATACAATTAGCTACATTGAACATTGTGTTACGTAAACCAAAATAGTTTTTCTCTGTTAAGGTAATTATAATTATTATAATTATTATCCTTCAGTATATACATGATGTCAACTATTATAATAGCCTGTCAACGCTTATACTGTTGATCCAATAGGATCGTCACAGGGAATTGATAACTTGAATCATTACTTCGGAGGAGTAAGTAAATTAGCCTCCTTTAAAACTATAAAGAATGAAAGACTCCACTGCCAAAAAGAGCTCCTATTAATTGTCTGAAAATTAAATTGCTGTACCAAGAACTGACGGTAACCTCCAGCACGCCGCAGGTATTTCACCAATCCGAATAAACCCTTATTCCCATTCAATATGGATACTTAACTGTTCCATCGTCAGTCTAGGCTCACCCAGACAAGCAACCCGAAACTCACCCAACTCTGGGCAGACTGCTAGAAAGTGAAAGGTGGTCTCCAATTCACCCAAGTTGCAAAGTGAGCAATTATTTGTAATGCCCTCTCTCCACCATCTGTAATTAACATTGAGTATCTCACATTAGCATCCAGATACACCCACCCCTATATCTATGTATGTTGTGTTTATACACGAATATTCATACACATCACGAATGATCATTTCTTTTCCTTAATTTCTCTAATTTCTGTGATGAAGATTTAAACATAAAAATATCAAATTCTTTCTTTGTTCTATGTATTTGTGAAATCCTTTCTAAATTTCAAACAAAGTACCTAAATAGTTCAGTAGAACCTCAGCGAACTCTGACTTTTCGGTCTGCCCACTCGGTTTTGGAACCATCAGCATGGAACGGTCAGCATGCCTGTATATCGATTTATTTTCGTAATTTGGTTGTACCTGGACGTCCTGTTCTTCCTTCAATGGTTATTTTTGCTCTGTTTTCATTCGTTGTTTCTTCAAAATTAAAAACGGTTGTTAAAAATTCTTAAAAATTGTTAAACATTCTTAAAAATTAATACGGAATATTTAGAACGTCGACGCAATAATCTGAAACCGTGACACTTGGACCATTTTTATACAACATTTCATTCTTATAAATAATAGAGATTTAGGGTCACGAGCTTCTCACCAGTGGCGCAACAATCAATTTTTACCTACCTTTAACTTCCTCAATAATCAAAATGTTTGACTTTTTCTCCAGAAATGAGTTACATGCCTTACAGCAACCATAAGAAACACAGCTGTAGCAGTCTTGTATATTTCCAAAGTGAAATAGAGATACGCTGAATTCCAAACCACGGTTCCCGAAACGGTTCGCTATTTTGGGTTTCACCTGGACAGCAAGCTAACATGGGAAGGTACATAAAATATCTGGCCTCAAAAGTTCGCCAACGTATTGGGCAATTAAAACCACTATTTGGACATCGCCTCGGTGCTGTTTATGCTGCGTCGTCTGTTATCTTCAGTATCCCTCGCAACTCTCCATTCCGTTCATTTTTCCTATTTTGTCAGTAGAGCTACGTATTGTATTTTGCTCTGGGGAAACTACTGTCATGCTGCCGAGGTTTTTAAGCTTCAAAAAGAGCAGTTCGCATTTTGAGGGGGCTGCATTGGAGTCAGAGCTGCCGTAGTCCTTTTAGAGACCTCGGGATTCTGACAATTCCAAGCTACTATGTTCTGAATTCCCTCCTGTTTGTTCGGGAGCGTACCGAATCAATCATAAGAGGCAACGATGTCCATCAATATCCCACCAGGGGCAATAATAATTTACGCCCACCTGCTGCGACAACGTTGACAAGTGATCCGGTACAGATGGGGACTCTTCTTTTCAATTGCCTACCGGTACAAATTCAGACACTTCCAGTTAAACATTTCAGAAGTACTTTGAAGCGAGCCCTGATTAAGATTGAACTGTAAGAAGTCTCAAGTTTTTTTAATGTGAATTGGAAGAAATATGTAGGTACCTGACTGAATTACTATATAAGTGTTACCTACAGATTCTCTAACTATTTTTATTCTATTTTTATTCGTGTCATGACTTAATTATCAGTAATTGTATTGTTATATTTATTTTGTATTTCTGTATTTTGTATACCTGACGTTTGTATTGCCTCGTTTAGGCCTTTACAAAGAAAATATACATCCATCCATCCATCCATCGATCACCAGTTTCCCTCAGCACAATAAAAACTAATATACCTTTCACTCATCAAACCAATTTGGTCGTACGCTTGCGGTTTGTGGGGAGTCGGCGGCGGCATCTCATATTAAACAAAATACAGGTGACTCAAAACCGAGTGCTGAGGCTCATTACTGCGGCTCCGTGGTATTTAGGCCGTGTGCCAGCAACTTTTCCATTACCAGAAAGATAACCAAACCAAACTTCTAGAATATGTTTGGGGGGTCATTTGAAGTGATTTGAGCTATGATAGACATCACAGTTTGGTAGCTATCAAAAATGGCGGCAGGGGAAAGGGGAGGGGAAGGCATTTTCTTTAAAAAAATCGTATGTTTTGAACCAGACAAGATAAAAAAGATTTTCTAACGCCAAAATGTTCCTAAAAGACTCTAGTTTCAATTGGTATAGTCGTATTTGGTGATACGTTAAGAGGTACGCGTGAAAAAGTGGTTTGAATAACAAAAAACCTGGTTTTCCAAAATCGACATTTTCTTATTTTGCTTATGAGTCAAAAACGGTTAGAGTTATCGAAAAATGTCTTGAAATAAAAGTTGTAGAGCGAGAAAAGAGCTTTAATTTGATATATAATAACGTGCAAAACGGTTGAGTAATGTGGCGCTGAAAGAGCATAACGTTCTGGAATCCACAACGTCGGGTCGCTGGTCGCGGACTTTGTCCATTCAACGGACCCCGTTTGTCGGGCGTTCACATGCTTTATCGCCAATCGCCGATACGTTTTCGCAACTTTTTACCATTATTATATGGTATATGGGTTATATTATGACGTACACTCAATAGAGAATACATATTGGGCCCGCTGACCAGGTGCCTCACGTCAAATTCGAGCGTGCAACAGACAAAATACATGTTGGCGGTACTGTCGCACTGTGGCACGAAATTACAGCTCGAATCAATATAGAGCCTCGATTACTTTCAGGTACAACTAATTATAGAAGGAGAAAGAAGAAAGACATCAGCAAATGGGTATGATGTATAAATTACAGGAACTGTATTTTTCAATAAAGGCAATTTTATAATTTTAATAGCTGTATTGGTTACAGCTGCCGAACCTTTTTTTAAAAGATATAATTATGGAATAAGAATAATACAAATAAAGTTGAAATATCACGTCATCATTGCAACTGGCTCTATCAACTGATGATATAAAAGGAAACAAGCGAGTCAGCATAAAATAGGTAGGTATGATTTAAAATTTACAGGAACTTTGTTTTCCTCGCAACTTATTACTACTTTCGACTAATTATTAAACTTTTACATAATCGAAAAATAAGAATACTGAAAATAAAGCCCAAAATTGCACATATCTCTAGTATCACAAATCACTGTCACATTCGTTGTCATATTCGTTGTCGCTCTCGTCTTCATATCTCTGGGAAGCAAGACATCCCTTGCATTTACAAGAGCTTGTGCACTGTAATTTATTTGAAATGCAGGAGCACTTATCGGTGACGCATTCCTTGGTTGCGAAGTTGCAGGAAAGGAACGACAGGATGCATTCTGGAGCTGGTAGACCAATATACCGTTTGATAGACAAAACGCCCATCTTGTCTGTTTCCCAACCGTGTGATGAGCAGTCAGGGAGGGATGGGAATTGTTGAAGGCTTATCCTCCATACCGCTGCTTGATAGTTAGCGCGTTTTGTGTGCAGTCGTAACGCATTTTACATGGAGGCATTTGAGATTGCATCCTTGCATTGAGGGGCACCCCTGTGTATTCTCTATTGAGTGTACGTCATAATATAACCCATATACCATATAATATACCATATAATAATGGTAAAAAGTTGCGAAAACGTATCGGCGATTGGCGATAAAGCATGTGAACGCCCGACAAACGGGGTCCGTTGAATGGACAAAGCCCGCGACCAGCGACCCGACGTTGTGGATTCCAGAACGTTATGCTCTCTCAGCGCCACATACTCAACCGTTTTGCACTTTATTATATGTCAAATTAAAGCTCTTTTCTCGCTCTACAACTTTTATTTCAAGACATTTTTCGATAACTCTAACCGTTTTTGACTTATAAGCAAAATAAGAAAATGTCGATTTTGGAAAACCAGGTTTTTTGTTATTCAAACCACTTTTTCACGCGTACCTCTTAACGTATCACCAAATACGACTATACCAATTGAAACTAGAGTCTTTTAGAAACATTTTGGCGTTAGAAAATCTTTTCTATCTTGTCTGGTTCAAAACATACGATTTTTTAAAGAAAATGCCTTCCCCCTCCCCTTTCCCCTGCCGCCATTTTTGATAGCTACCAAACTGTGATGTCTATCATAGCTCAAAACACTTCAAATGACCCCCCAAACATATTCTAGAAGTTTGGTTTGGTTATCTCTCTGGTAATGAAATCCCGAAATTGGGGGTCTGGCACACGGCCTATACCCACCGTACAAGAAGTGATCAAAAGGACTTACAGTGCTCTCCACACCCGAAAGTTGGATAATCCTAATTCCTTAATTTCACAATTTGCAGCTAATCCTCCACTTATACCGAATAGACGCAGACTGAAGAGGAAGCGTCCACAAGATAATCCCATTACATAAACTCAAGCACTGTGCTTTGTGCTAAAGACTGGTATAGGACAACCACTGGGTTGTACCTGAACTACATGTTTCATGTGAATTAGATACCTATGTACTTAAATTCTACTATATTCTAATTATTATTATTTTTTAAATTTTTTTAAGAATTTAAGCCATGTCTTAACCGGAAGGGTCATTAGCGGCAATCAAAAAGGGGGGTGTCAAAAGGACACTGCAATGGGCACGATTCTAAGGGGAGCCATGCTGACTTGCTGACATCTCCCACACACAATACCACGAGCTACTGGATCTAGCAGGTGTCTGTGAGTAAGACGGGTATGGCCAGTGGCTACCCGATTGACCACTATTCGGTCCCTCCTTGGAAGGTGGGTCACGAAAGGATCAACCGGGCAAAGGTCCTGAAGGACTCCACGCAGACCAGTGACCTCGCTCGAGCCAGATGGAATTGGCTTTATGCTGCATGTAGGAGATTTGATCCTCAATGCGCATAGGCAACATTTCGATGGAGTCATCACCAATGGCTCTCCTTGCTAGGGCATCAGCACACTCATTGCCGTGAATACCTACATGGCTTGGCACCCACATAAAAGTTATGTTTGTGCCTAATGTTGTACAGCAACCATAAGAAACACAGCAGCAGTCTTGTATACTTCCAAAGTGAAATTGAGGAACGCCGAATTTCAAACCACGGTTCCCGAAACTTTGTGATTTGTGAGTTAGTCCATTGTTGCATAACGACATCCACATGTGATTTTGGAGACAATTTTCGTAAACCTCTGTCCAGCAGTTTAAAGATTGAACTCATGAAACTTTTCGGTCCACCATATTGTGTTCATCGCGACAGACTGCTCCAACTTCGTTATAACATGATGATGAAACTGCTGCTGCAGCTTCTGCACATCCGCTTCACTAAATTAATTTGTAGTTCCTCTATATCAACTTGTTTAGCAAAAATCTGAAATAAAATGTAATTTTTCTCTGGATGATTCAAAGAAGTCCTATTTGATGTAAATAAGGTTCCATTAGTTTGAAAAAAAGTATCATTTGGTTGAAAATAGCTTTCATTTGATTGGTACATAGTTTCATTTGGTAGGTACGAGGTTTCATTTGATTGGAACAAGGTTTCATTTGGTAGTTACGAAGTTTCATTTGATAGAAAAAAGGTTTAATTTGACTGAAAATTGCTATATTATTCTAAACATAAAAGGCAATTTATTGCAAACCGAAATAGCAAATATTTTATTAAAGAGAAAGGTAGGTTTCATTTCTAAGGCTAGCATTAACGGATGTCAATGTCGCTCCCGTAATAGTCGCATGGGACGCAGTGGTCACCCTTGACATCGATCGGATGATCCAACTTCCTGAAATCTGGGTGGATAGACGGCAAAGCTTTGATGAAGTCCAATTGTTCTTCGATGGTCAACCCGTGACGATCGGGTTCCGTGATCAGCTCCTTCTTTTGAATGTCTTCGATGAACATCCTCTTGCGCCTTCTCAAACACCTATTTCCCGAACGCAAGTTGAAATCAAAATAGAATGAACCAAACCGATGCCGGCTCGAAGGCGTTTAATAAATAAGTAAGTAGTTACTGAATAGAGAGTTCCTAAATGATAAGTCAGTTGGGAAAAGGTGCTTGGGGATTTTATCATCTGGGGCGAGCCATAGCCAAGGGGGTCGAATTAGTGTTTTATCTTAAAGTGACGCTACTTATCTTCAAGTAACGCTGAACCACCAATGAGAATTTCCCGCCTATCCCGTTTGTTCAGTTTTCAGCATTTCTAAGTTTCCTAGTTCTTTTCTTATTCTCAAAAAGGATTTGCAATGGCAGATTTTGAAAATTTACGAACAAGAAAATTAATAGAACTTTCACGAATCATGAATACCAACAAGAAATGAATATCACTGTTATCGGTGTGTAAGGTTACTTTGTGATAACGAGGAAGTGATGAGATAGGTTGGTTCGGGATAAAGCGTCTTATGTTTAGGTGAATTAATTTGTCTTATTGGAGATGAGACGTCTCATGGAAGACAGCAGTGTTTTCCATTCACGATAAGGTGCCTCATCTCTATCTCCCTATCGCTTTAGGAACTCTCTAATATCTCTAACATCTCTAATATCTCTAACCTGGTTATGCCGTACTAAGAATATATCCCGTATCTGCATTTTTGGCCATATTAAGCTAATGGTACCCCCCCCCCCCCCCCCCGCCCTTTGGGGGGGGGGGGGTGGTTTCTTTCGATTCTGCTAGTCTCGAAGTCGGATCTTAATGGGAAATGCCTCAAAAACGGCTTACAATTGCTATCGCATTAACGAAGTTTTGATTCGATTTACTCATGAAAATCCCGTAACTGGCCTTTTCTAGAGCAAAAACCCGCATCTGGGCGTCAGGTACGATTATTTTATTAGTATTCAGGTACATACGAATTGCGACACATGAAAGTCCAGATAGGAATTTATTTTTTAGTATTTTACGAATCGCGGCGGCTGATACGATTTCGGAATCAGTGGCAGATACGATTTTTCTTCCCAGTATTTTGATCATACGAATGTATTTTCTATTGTCAGATCAGATACGGTTTTCAGAGGTTGGCAACCACAATTAGTTCTCCTAGTATCGCTACGTAGAGCAGTACTAATTTTGTATTCGAAAAAACGTATCAGTCTTATTGCAAAACGAAAACTCGTGTGTGCACCAGATATGAGGAAATCGCCTAGTAAATATGTTCTACACCTTTTTTTGCAATTTTGTGACCAAAATAATGTTTTTCCAGCCACACCACGCGATTCAGCGAGAAATTTCCTTTGGAATGAGTGCTTTTGGAGCTCGAAACAACGTAAAATACACTGCCAATGAAATGGCACATGAGCTTCCTCGTGACCTTCACAGTACGTCACCATTAAATTCCAGAAAACTAGAAACGACCGGTTCTGGCATCAGGGAATTAATAAGGTGGGAAATTGGAAGCTGAATGGTACATATAATAAATGAAATTAATAAGGAAAATTAACTAAGCTGTGACCGTAACAAAAACATCACTTTCGCGCATGCGCCTAGCGTACCGCTGCTGATGATTGCAAAGAATGTTATACGGGACCTCAAGAAACCTTGCCCGCATCATCCCTGAAAATCTGACCGAAATCCGTTCACAATTGCCTGAGTTATGACCGAAACAAGAAAATTGTGTTTGCCCCTGCGCAGAGGCTACCGTTGATTCGATCATGACGGAACTGATAGGGGACCATGTAGAGCTATACCCGCACGATCCCTAAAAATTTGAAGAAAATCGCATCAAAATTGTGGAAATTACGGCTGTTGCAAGGACCGTAACAAGAATATTTCGTTCACGCATGCGCAGAGCGTACCACTAATGCAATCATGATGATTGTCTTATGGGACCTCAAGGGACCTTACCCACATCATCCCTGAAAATCTGACCGAAATCCGTTCAACATTGACCGAGTTATGACCGTCACAAGGAATTCACGTTAGCTCCTTCGCAGAAGCTACCGTTGATTCGATCATGATGAAGTTGATAGGGGACCATCTAGAGCTTAACCCGCACGATCCCTGAAAATTTGGTTAAAATCGGATCAAAATTGTGGAAGTTATGGCTGTTACAAGGAAATGTGGACGGGCAGATAGGCAGACAGACAGACAGACACGGAACCAAATTTGTTCAGGAGGCTCTGAAACGCAAAATGCGAGTGGGAATTTGGATTTTGGAGCAAAAAATTTTTTTTTTTCATTTCGAAAGTGAAAACAAAGCTTCCGCTGCCTTGCAGTCTCGGAAGCAATAGAACTAATATCAGGAAATTTCGACTCAAAACCTAGAGTCGCATTTTCCCAAAAGTAGGGTTTGGCCAGATATGGGATCTGTTCTTAGTACGGCAATATACTGGTGAAGTGTAGGAAATAGCAGATACGGTATATTAGCTTAAAGCTGAGTCCAAGCCAACCGTTTTCCTACCTCCCCACACTCGTAAAAACAGTCCAAATGATAAACTACTCTTCTACATTGACTTAGATGCATTCTTGATTCTATTTGGTTTATTATTTTCAATAATGAACCTTTATAATCGACCAAGAAAAAAATTTCAACACCCCCTGAAAATATGTTGGTTTACGTTTTTAGATGCGTGGAATCCAAAAATCGAATAAAAAATACTAAACCATACTATATGAAACTTGTTTTAAAAATCACATTTGGGGTCTAGATGGTCCTAGAAGCTCGGCATCACTTTTTTAACTCTTTCTTTTAACTTCGATTCTCTTCTTGAGACAAAATTTCAGATCGATTTTTAACCCACTTCCCGATATCCAATCGATCTGAAATTTTGCACACGAGTTCATGCTGGCGTACATTTTAATTTATCAAATTTTCGCGAAGAAAAAGTTAGTTATACTATAAATTTTCGAAAATTTGAAATTTAATATGGGAAACCTTACAAGTGTTGTGTATTGTAGGGAGGAGGAGTGAGGGAGGGAGGAGGAGGAGGAGGAGGGAGGAGGATGAGGGAGGAGGAGGAGGGAGGAGGATGTGGGAGGAGGAGGAGGGAGGAGAAGGATACTATTGAACGTCTGCATAAAATGACAACGAATCCAGGGTCAATAAAATATTAAATGATTTTCCTTGTCAATTTAATTTAAGTTATTATCAATGTGATTTTGAAACAATGTGATTTTGTTTCAATTTACTGTTGCCAAGAAACTACCAAGTATTGAAACAACAATAAAATTAACCGAGAACATGAGAAAAAGAAAGAGTTACATTAAAAACTTGTTTTTATGGGTTCCTTTTTTATCAACCCTGAAGGGTTGCATCAAAGGGCTAAACATTACAAAATCGAGATCTGGAAAACTTTATATGTAACAGTTATAATTGTTTACAGATCAATACTTGACTCGGCGGATACGCAAACGTAAGCTCCATCAACCATCATTTTCTAGCGCCCTCGTTGTCCGATCTCGCTCAAATTTGGAGGATGGGTGAAAGAGGTTAATTTAAGCATTCCCTAGCAATTTCAACAAAATCCTACCATTAGTAGCTACTGCGCATGCGCGAATATGTGTTCCTTTTTAAACGAGCCTAATTTCAACAGTTTTCATCTGATTTTGATAAAATTTTCAGGGAATGTGCGGGTTAGGCTGTAAATGGTCCACTGTTAATTCCATAGGTACTTCTCAAATCATTACACCGTTTTGCGCATACTCAAACGTAAATTCCTCCAATTATAATTTTTTTTACGTCCTAGTCGTCCAATCCCGCTCAAATTTGGTACATAGTTGGGGGACAATGGTTTAGTTATTCCATGTTAATTTCAACCTGATTGCATCATTATTAGCTCTTACGCATGCGCGAAAGTGTACTCCAGGAACAAGATCTAGTTTTCATCAGATTTTGATTACATTTTCTGGGAATTTGTGGGTTAGGCTGTAGATTGTAACCTACCAATTTCATTTTTCTCAAATCATTGTTCCATTCTGCGCACGCATGCTTCAAGCATCATTTTCCCGTATTTTTAAATATCTTTACTGTGAAGCGTAAAATTTCGGGGTCTTGGAACTGTAAAAGTGTGAACCCTTCTCGGAGGCATGATGCGCCATGTTGTGATCATATACAGGGTGTTTCATAAGTAATAAACCACCCTTTTATTTCCGTTGTTTGTGGAGAAATCAAAAAACTTGTCGAAGCAACCTCCCCTTAATTTTTTGCAAAGAATTCAACCATCGCATTTTCGCGCATCGCGCACTTGCGCAAATGCGCGCTGCGCGCATCAACTTTGTTTTTTCAAATGGAACTCCCCATTTTTTATTGCAGATTCGGATTCTACATCAAATTTTATGAACATTTTACTTCGACGGCTTTTTTTTTGGACGCACTCAGGAGCGTCCAGAAGCGCTCAAAGTTTGCCTACTCGCGTTTGCGCGCAATTTCGATATGACGGTAAACCCACAGTGGGGCTCATGATCCTGGCCAACTTGATTCTAATTGGTTCCTTTGTAATAAATTTGGGTCTTTTCTGAGTTCGGTGCCTGGTAGGTACCTACTCAAATTATGCATTAGCTGCATGTTGGATTTAGAAAGAATCAGTTCGATCCGATGCGATTTATTTTTCCTCACCTACAATCCCGAACCTTGTTCCTCAGACTACAACGAATCAACTGCGCTTATGTAGGTATTGTTTGTGAGCGTGAAACGACACGTCCCGTATTATCGCTCAGATAATTTACACTCAGGAGGTTCTATCGTCAGTCTTGATCCGTTTTCTTCTTGTGGTGTACCAACTTTAAAATTGTTCCCCTCAAGATGCCTCCGCGGTTCAACGCAAATCAATTTTCTGAGATTGTCGAGGTGTATTTTCAAGAACGCAGACGTGCTCGGAGAGCTGCCAGGGTTTATTCCGATTTACATCCTGATCAACCACCAATTGATCACCAACTTGTCCTCCGAACTGTACGACGTTTCAAAAATCCGAATTCATCCACTCGGCAGACGGCTCGGATCTTCGGAACGTCCGCTACCACCGTCCATCGGATTCTTCGCCACTACGGCCGCAAGCCATATCGGTGCCACCTAGTGCATGGGCAACGTGATGGGGACGAAGAGAGGCGCCTCACGTTTCTAGCTCACATGGAGGTGCTGTGGGGAGAAATACCGAACATTCATTCCGTGGTGTTGTGGACAGATGAGTCGACTTTCACGAACAACGGACTGTTCAACCGATGGAATTTCCGCACGTGGGCCACAGAGAACCCCAGGGTGTCCTTCAGCACTAGACATCAGGTGCGTTTCACTGTTAACGTGTGGTGTGGTTTGATTGGCAACCAGCTTTTCGGGCCACATTTCATCACTGGTGGCACTCTCAACGGAGAGCGGTATCTCGAATTCCTTCAGGAAATCCTTCCTGGGTTATTGGAGGAGGTTCCGCTTGCCACCAGGGAAGTGATGTGGCTTCAGCATGACGGTTGCCCAGCACACAGCACTCGAGCAGTAACTCATTTTTTAAACTCTCGATACCAAGCAAGGTGGATCGGTCATCGCAGCTCAATCCCATGGCCAGCCCGTTCTCCTGATTTGACCCCATTTGATTACTTCCTTTGGGGTTACTTGAAAAACGTGGTGTACGCGGCCGACCGTCCTCAAATTGCTAGTGCAGAGGATCTCCAGCAGAGGATCACGGAAGCCTGCGCGTCTGTGTCGCCTCTTTCAATTGCGGACGCCCTTAACTCTGGGTGGCTGAGAAGAGCGGAGGCCTGTATTCAGGAGAATGGAGGTCCGCTCGAACGGATATTGTAAATTTTATTGTATTTTATTTATTTATTTTCAAAGGTTTTGACAACGCTGGCATCTTTTCCCCGTCACAGAGGATTTTATTTATTTTTGAATTTGAAGGACTTTAATTATTTTATGAAAGTTCCCAACCCGCCAGCCAAGAAGAAGCATTTATTTTTAAACCCGCCGCAGCCGGTTCCAAGCCCGTGTTTCCAAAGGGTGAGGAAAAATAAATCGCTTAGCGTCGACCTGATTGATTCCAAATCCAACATGCAGTTTGAGTCCCAGGTACCGGAATCACCGTTATTGATAAAAAGTAGCGCAAAAAAAGAATTATAACACTTTTTTCAGCCACTTTTCTTAGAAAAACCAACAAAAATACAGAAAAGTAACATCTCCACGTGATTCATCTTGAAAAAATAGCCCAGGATCATGAGCCCCACTGTGGGTTTACCGTCATATCGAAATTGCGCGCAAACGCGAGTAGGCAAACTTTGAGCGCTTCTGGACGCTCCTGGGTGCGTCCAAAAAAAAAGCCGTCGAAGTAAAATGTTCATAAAATTTGATGTAGAATCCGAATCTGCAATAAAAAATGGGGGGTTCCATTTGAAAAAACAAAGTTGATGCGCGCAGCGCGCATTTGCGCAAGTGCGCGATGCGCGAAAATGGGATGGTTGAATTCTTTGCAAAAAATTAAGGGGAGGTTGCTTCGACAAGTTTTTTGATTTCTCCACAAACAACGGAAATAAAAGGGTGGTTTATTACTTATGAAACACCCTGTATTATACACGGGGTTTAATGATTATGGACCTATGATCTGCGTAGAAGGGTTATCTATCACAGAAATAACAAACCGTCTTGTAATAATTTGCAGCGTTTTTTGGAACATTATTCTTTGGATTTTGGATAGATTCTTGGTGATGTTTGCAGCATAGACCTATTGGATCTGTATGGTTTGCAGTACCTACTTCTTGTTTTTCATTTTATAACATGTTTCTCTCCTTAATAACATATACAGTGTCGTAGGGGGAACGTACCTCTTCATCTTCTCCTCACAAGTGAGATATTCGTCCGTCTTAACTTCTACGGCCCCTTTCAGAGAGTCATCGAAACCGAATGACTGCTCCCTGATCTTGGGAGCCAACGTGTAGTTGTGCTTCTTCGGGTTAAGTTTCTCTTGGGGCCCGGGAAGGGAGAACTCAGGAAGAAAAGCGTTATAATACTTGGCCATATTCCCGTATCGGTAGACCCTCCATTTCCTAGTGATTTGTTCACGAGGAATGAATGAATGTTAGTTTGACACAATACACAGTATGTGCTCTACACTCGTCATACGGATAATGGGTAAAACATGAATAACACATCTTCAATAACTACAATGACTACAATTTATTAAAAGTAATAGGTAGGTACATTATGAGTATTTGACAGTGACTATTCTCATTCAGAAATCATCACAAAAATGCAGTCACCAAAAAACAAGTTTACATGAACCTCCAAATCTAATTCAAAATCTCAAACAACGCTTTAACCTCTTGTTACTTCCAGACTTCATCAATTTTCACAATACATTGACTCAATTTCGTTTCAAAATTTACGGTAAAAAATTTTAGTTGAATAACGAAAAATCCATTAGTCCTAGGGAAAAAAACACAGATGACAATTGTAAACCGTTAGCACCATTTGTGAATGAAAAGGAACAGGTTTGCGCCGAAACCGCAACTGGTTTGCGCTGATTAGAAAAACATCTAAACATGCATGCTGAACAATAAGGAATGGTACAGTTTTTTATCTGGATAGTCCAAATTATAAAAAATTCATCGTCCAGAATATTCAGCGTGGGGTGACAGTGGCAGCTCAGGAGTGTTACGAAACACAAAAAATATTTTCAATTTTCATTTGACCGAATATGAAATATTTGCGCTCTATGAATGTACAATTAGATGTTCTACAACTAAGCAGAACGCACCGTTTCAAAGTTATTCGCAACACCAAAAAATGTGCCGAATTTTCATGAATTTTCGCATATTTGACGGTGTTTGGCCCATACATTTTGACCCTTGAACAGGAATCCTTCAGCGTTTGTGTTTGTAAATGTTGCGACCCGAACTCACCGGTTCCCGGCGGTCCAAACCACGAGCGGCGCAAACCCGTCTTTCCCACCATAGTAAGTGAAATTCTGACAAATCTTCCTAGCAATCCATTATTTTTAAACAAAAGCAAGGAAACAAAAACTGTCAAGTTAAGTGTGGCACCTAGCTTTCTCGTATCTAGTTCGTATTTAATGTTTATGCAGAAGAAACTGTGGAAAAACCTTCATTTGGCATTACTATACAAGCAGAATGTTTAGAGGGGTTGACGTTTGCGCATGCTCTCAGGTAACAATAAAAAGTCACATCAGCAGCGATCTGGGATCCAACCCTCACAATTCTTAAGACTTTCTTGGCAATGCAGATAAAAAGCTGATCTAAACTCCTTCATAGCAATTTATACGTTGATAGATCCTAATTATTGCTTTGTACTAATTTATTGGAATGATTTTTACTATCATGTTTGGATACGAGAAAGGTGTACCACATCCAACTTTGTTTTGCCCCAAAGAGATGAAATTCTTCCACTACCGAAGCAGACTCAAAATAGTGAGACTAGTTATTGATATTATCTTGCAATCTAGTATCTCTAACTCAGAAGAATATATTATCAGAACAACCTGGTACTCAGCACTTTGTACCGAGCCTGCTTGGCAGATGGATCGGCCACAGCGTTGGTGGCTACCAAAAGTGTATGCATCCGCTACATAAGCAGTCTTAGAAAAGAGAGACTAGATTATCTAGGAATCCAGCCTCTTTAACTCGGAAGAGTAAAACAGAATTAAACCTGATATTATCCAACCCATCCTGAGCCAGCTTGGTAGCTGAATCGGTCGTGGCATCGCCGGCTACTAAATTCTGACCTCAGTTGGAAGGCGCATGTTCAGCAAAGCTGTGGGCGGGTTTATGGAGCTTTATACTCCCTTAGGAGATTGTCACATTTCACTCCAGCTAGGCTCAAGATAAATCGAATTGTTTCACTCATTATGATTATCTTCACCTACAGTGATTCAGTTTAAAGCACTTCCATGGATAGTGCCTGCTCCAGACGCTTGGAAGTTGCCTACAATTCCTGCATCAGATATGCCTTCAGCCTCAAGAACTGTGACCAAATAACACCTTTCAAGACCAATCTGGTGGGTCTTGACCTATTTGACTATTTTAAATTTCGTCTACTTTCCCTAATTTTTAAGAACATGCATGATTTATCCCCCGTCCACCTACGAGAGCTTTTTACCCGAGCATTGTCCCAAAGATCGTGTACACTCTGGATAGCAACACATGCAAGTAAGTTTCAGCCAATCATTTTCGGTCGTGGGCGTGAGGCTATGGAATAGCCTCCCTGTCAAGATTAGACCCATCTCTCTTCACGGCCGATTCAGGAACGCAGTTCTCAAATGCATGAAAACGTAATATGAAACTTTTTGTCAAACCAGATCCTCTTTTACTTAGGTTTTTTTTACCCCTCTTTATTTTTCATTAATTTGTCTCGTTTTATTTTTCAAAAAAATAATAATTTACAACCGGTTTTATTACCTGCTTATAAAACGGAAGTTAGTGAAAAACGTTGTCTATTTCCACGAAAAATAAAGAGTTACAATGTTAAATCGATTTCGACGGTTAGGCCATCATCAGTAGCAAACAATAACTGAAGACACATTAGAAAGGACACAGCTTATATAGAGACAGGTGAAGGGAGATTGAATCCCATTGGTCGAGAGAAAGGAAAGGGGCAGGAGGTACAACCAATCAAGTGCATACAAAGTGAAAGGGAGATTGAATCCCATTGGTCGAGAGAAAAGAAAGGGGCAGGAGGTACAACCAATTAAGTGCATACAAAGTGAAAGGGGATTATAGCTAATCAGATGAAGTGAAAGGGGGGAAATAACTAAATAGGGTTTCAACAGTGTGAAGGGATAATTCCAAGGTTTACAGAAATGGACCTATCAGTGGTGAAATATATTGAGGTATATCCTCATTTAAACATTTACCAGACCTGTCACTTTTGATAATTTCGAATTTTTCAAGTACATTCAACATACCTCCCTTCGGGCAAAAATGAAGAAATTCTACAAATTGTCTGTCTGTCAAATCAAAATTGTAACTATGATTAGATTCCTTAAGATGTTTTGCAAATGTAGACTTACCCTTATTTTCCCTGAAATCCTCCATATGCTCGTCTATCCTTTCCTTAAATTTCCTACCATTCTGACCGCAATATTCGTAGCCGCAAGAACATTTTAATTTATAAATTCCACTTTTATCCTGCACACTAATTTTATCCTTAACGGATCCTAGTAATGTTTTAAGACTATTTTTAGTTTTAAAACCTACTTTATAACCTCTCGATGATAGAATTTTGCCAATTTTATCAGAAATTTTCCCATAATAAGGTAAACTTATCCATTGCTTTTCTTCTAAAGTTATCTTAAAGTTATTGCTTTTTTCTTCTAAATCAGCGAGTGATTTAGTTCGTACCTGCTTATAGTTTGGCGAGATTGAATTTTTAAATCACCTGTTTATATAATTTGTTTTACTGCTGTATCTACACATAATATGTTACAGTTGTTTTATGTTGATGAATTTGATTATGACCCATACCGTTATCGGTACACTATGAAGGACTGATTGTCCTAAGTACAATAAAGATTATTCTATTCTATTCTAAAAATAATGAAAATGTCTCTACTACCTAAGTAGTCTTCAGAATAGGGAGACTAGATAAACCTATCAATCTAATCCAGAATAGGGAGACTAGATAACCTATCAATCTAGTCTCTCTAACTCACAAGAATAAAACAGAACAACCTGACATTTTCTAATCCATCCCGAGCTTGCTTGGCTGCTAGATCGGCCGCTGCGTCATTGGCTCCTTCATCGTCACTTTCGACCATAGCAGCGGCCATCTCTTTCGCAAAGGCTCTTGCCTGTTCGATGGCCGGCTTCAGCTCAAGGATGTCCCAGGAAGGCGGGAGCAGCCCTCGACCTTCACCCTGGGTCGCCTTACTCGCTCCGATCTCTTTCCAGGGCGTGTGCTTCAACTCTGGAGGTATTTTGGGATTGTAAACGCGCGCATTGAAGATCTGTTTCCTGTCGGCAAACCACCGTTCGCGATCCGGATGGTCCACCGGCCGCTCTCTTGCTTTGCTCATTACTGGAAAAAATGACAACATTACACGAACAAGCTCAAATCAAATAGGTTTTATTTGCAAAGGGCCTTGCCAGGCAATACAAAAGTCAATTATTACATAGAAGTAATAATAATAACAATAAATACACCTAATATGACTAGAAGAGAGAACACAATTATTAGGACATGAAGTAGAGGTGTCGCGCTCATAAAAATCTGTTACATTATATAGTTCTTGTTCTACAAGTACACGTTTTATAATGTTTTTAAAAGACTTGAGCGGCAGATCCCTCGTTGAAGAGTGTAAATGGTTAAATAAACGACATCCGACTTGATAGGGGTTCGTTTTCAGGGATGTTGCCAATCTGGTTAGAGAGGGGCATAACTTCGTCCAGTCTCTTGTAGAATAGTTGTGCCTTAACGAAAACTTGGCGAACTCACTCAGGTTGCACTTGACGTATAGCAAGGATGCCAACTCGAATAAACTAGGCTGCGTTAGGATTCCGAGATCCCTGAAGTGCCCCCTGCAACTCTCATTCCATATCCCAGCCTGCGTATGGTACGAACGGCTTCGTCTTTTGGAGCTTAAAAATTTCATTTGCGTGACCACTATAGCCCCACAAGACGACACAGTAAGACATTCGGCTGGCAAAACAAGCATGGTAAACAAGGAGTAATACTTCTGGGGACACTGAGTGGGCGAGTCGGTGAAGCAAATAAATGCACGGTAACAGCCCGGAAGATAGCTTTTCCACTGAGGTCAGCCAAGAAAAAAAATCTATTGTCGAACAATAGACCCAAAACATTGGCTGAGCTTTCGAGCTTACCATTCAAGAGAGATTCCAATTTTTTTGTTTTAGTATCATTTACACTCATACCATTCGCAGTAAACCAGTTTTTTACAAGGATTTCAGAGCGCCCAACGTTAAGTTGAAGAGAAGAAAGAGCTGAGAGCACAGAAATGTCATCAGCAAAAAGGACTAGGCTACCTGAATCTAATGGTTGGTAAGGAAGGTCATTTAAATGTAATAAGAAGAGCCCTGCTTTGTTTCGCGCGGTATCGCTACTTTCTCAGAGTTTTTTCCTCCAAAAGAAACCACCTGAGACCAATCCTTGAGGTAGTTTTCAGCGAACGCAAGTGCTAAAAGTTTTATCATTACTGGAGCTCACTAGGACGATATGATTACTAAAAAATATGGCATGATAGTGTATAGTGCCGATTATGCGGCTTTAATATGAATTTAGGTAGAAAAAAAGATTAACTCGTGGAGAATTATTAATAGACTGGTTTTATTTTATAACCTTACTTCTGGTTACAGTTTAGATCATAGGTAAGTAATAGTGTCATTGATGTGTTCGTGACGTCACACTAGAAGTGCACCACACCTTCCCCCTTACGAAGGGCTGAAGCGGTTAGGAGGGCGTCGAACACGTTGAGGTCTGGCCCTTGGAGTGATCTGAGTGGTTTCTGGTTGAGTGCAAGGAGTTGTAGCTTCTGGAACTCGAGCACTAGGT
Organism: Adelphocoris suturalis; assembly: GCA_030762985.1. Taxonomy (NCBI): domain Eukaryota; kingdom Metazoa; phylum Arthropoda; class Insecta; order Hemiptera; family Miridae; genus Adelphocoris; species Adelphocoris suturalis. The sequence goes on from CM061049.1 coordinate 5,439,839, forward strand.
GACACTCTAGGGCTGGTTGAGGCTTTTTGGGAAGCAGGAGAGGTTTGGTTCCTGGTGGGCGAACTGCTGGGAAGAGATGTACGAGCTCCGCCAGGTGGTGGTAGCTCGATTGACAGTCGAGCTGGCCTTATCGGGATTAACTGGTCGACATGACGGGTCACAGGGCCGTCTGATGTTAGTATGGTCTTGGTTCCATGGTTCTGCTGAGTCACTGTACCAGATATCCATGGTGGCTTCCCTGCCCGGTAGTCCCTGGCAAGAACTGAGTCGCCTTCTTGCATAGCGGAGATATTCCTCTTGTTCGTAGCCAGGTTCTTGTCCTGCTGTTCTTGGATCCTGTCCTGACGACTGGGTACAAGGAGGCTCAAATGGGTTCGCAGGTGGCGACCAAACAAGATTTGTGCTGGAGTGGAGTTTGTAGCTCGATGCGGAGTATTTCTGTACATGTATAAGAATTGCACAATCTTGGGCATTACTGAGTTTGGGGCTGCTTCCATCAGCTTGGCCTTCTTCATGAAGGTTTTAATGATTTTCACAGCATTTTCTGCCTGTCCGTTCGTTGCTGGATGGTAAGGTGAGCCAGAGAGATGAGAGATTTTCAATCGCCCCAGGAAAGATTTAAATTCAGCACTGGTGAAGGACGTAGCATTGTCAGTGGTGATCACTCTTGGCAACCCAAAGGTGGCAAATAGATGTGAGAGATGGTGAATGACCACTGCTGAAGAAGTGCTAGTTGTTTGGAAGCAGTCTAGCCACTTTGAGGTTGCATCACAAACTACTAGATACTGTTGCCCTTTGATGGGACCGAAGAAATCAAGGTGAAGTCTTGTCCATGGGCGAAGAGGCCATGACCAGCATTTGGGTGTCTTAACTGGTTCAGGTCTAAATTTTTGGCAATCGGAGCAGGAGTTGGCTAAGGCCTCCAAGTCGCTGTCAAGGCCAGGCCACCAGAAAAATGAGCGGGTGAGAGACTTCATCTTGGAAGAGCCAAAGTGCACACTGTGGATGATCTTCAGTAGCTCAGAACGCAGAGCCGAGGGTATAATAACTCTATGGCCCCACATCACACAACCCAAATCAACAGTGAGCTCATTCTGGCGAGATGAGTAGGGTTTTAGTTCGTCACTTGCAGGTGGCCAGTCTCCATGCATTACGGCTCGGAGAACTCTAGAGAGCTGGGGGTCCTTGGCAGTCTCCTTTTTAATTTTAGTCCAATCCATGGTTATTGGAGAGGTCTCCTGAATGAAGTTGACATACGAGATGCCTTGAAGTGGATCAAAATCCTTGTTGTCTCCTTCTTGGGTGTAACGGGAAAGATAATCCGCTGCATTTTCTTCTGATTTAACAAATTTTATATTGAACGTATATGGTGAAAGGATGAAAGCCCATCGCTGAAGTCGGTTAGCTGAGTACACCGGAATTCCTTTTTTCGGACCAAATATTGCTGTTAGTGGCTTGTGGTCAGTCCATATAGTCAATTTGTCATTTCCATAGATGAATGGATGAAATTTGAGGACTGCGTGCACCAGAGCCAGGGCTTCACGCTCAATCTGAGGGTATTTGGCCTCAGCTGCTGACAGGATCCTTGATGAGAAGGCAATTGGCTTCTCAGAACCATCCTTGAAGGTGTGACTAAGGATTGCTCCTATAGCTCTTGATGATGCATCCACCCGTACAAAGATTGGTTGATCTGGGTAAAAATGAGTTAAAACAGGTGGTTTGGTGAGCCTCTCTTTAATTTCTTTGAAGGCTGCTGCACACTTATTGGTCCATTTCCATTCATTATTTTCTTTGGTTAGATCATACAAAGGAGCCAGAATTTCAGCAGCATTTGGAATGTATTTGAGATAAAAGGTAACCATTCCTATAAAGGATTTCAGCTCCTTGACATCAGCTGGCGTTTTGGCATTTATGATGGCAGTTGTATTATCCTTTCGAGGCCTGAAACCCTTTTGGTCAATTATGTGACCCAAGTATTCTACTGATGGTTTCAGGAAGCTGCATTTGCTGAGCTTGACTCGGAGTCCACAGTCATGTAGGCGTTTTAGCACTTGCTCCAAGGCCTTATTGTGCAATTTTAGGTTGTCAGCTGCTACCAGAATGTCATCTTGGAAGACAAAGACTCCCTTGATTCCACCAAGTGTCTGCTCCACGACCTTCTGGAAAATCTTTGGTGCTGTGGCAATGCCATAGCTTAGTCTAGTGAATGACAACTGTCCCTTGTGAGTTGACAGCGTCATGATATTTTGAGACTTCTCATCCAAAACGAGTTGTTGGAAGGCCTCACGTAGGTCGATCTTAGTATAAATAGAAGCGCCATGCATTTCTGCAAACAGTGTATCAATGCGTGGCATTGGGTAGCCCATTGGTTCCAACATCTGGTTCACAGTGACCTTGAAGTCACCACATATTCTGATTGAGCCGTCTGCCTTCAATACTGGCACAACTGGCGTTCCCCACGGGCTCTTATCATTATAGACTAGCACTCCCGCAGCTATCAGACGATCCAATTCGGCGTCGACTTTTTGTTTTAACGCAAACGGTAGGGCTCGATACTGAAAAAATTTTGGCTGGGCATCAGGCTTCAGGGTGAGGGACACCTTATATTTGTTGAACGTTCCCATTCCTTCTTGAAATACTTTGTAGTACTTTTGGAGAGTTGGAAGAATGCAAGCAGGAACTGATGGAAAATTAGGAGCAACAAAATGTGTTGTTTCTGTCGTCATTGGTGTCAAAGGTAAGTCTTTTATGTTCAACTTCCTCATATTTAACCTTCCAAGGAGTGGGGGTCCTCCATGTTCCACTACATAGAATGGGAGTTCGTATTTATCGCCTCTAAAGTGGCATGGAACAAATATTTTACCACTAGGTAAAAATGATTTACCAACATAGTCCTTTAGACTCAAATCAGTACTGGTCATCTCATATTGTGATAGGAATTTGCTATAAAATTTTCGAGAAACAAATGAGTGGGCTGAGCCTGAATCTGCCTCGAATTCGATTTCTTTCGAGTTGATTCTGAGGGTTATATCAATCGGTTTGTCCTCCGCCGCTTCATTGTTAAAAGTCGAATAGCAATTTCCTACACTTTCATTAAAATCTGGCTGATCTACCTGTGAAAACTCTTTTTGAATTACTTCGAGTTTTTCTATGTTGTCATGAATTGGGGCACTCTCGTATATAGCAAAACAGTTCTCATTTTCCACAAAGAGATCCAACGGCTGGTCCAGGGAAAAATCGGGCTCGTTATTGTCTTTAAAATCCACGTATTTAGATGAGGAAACCCGGGGTCCACTATTAGCTTTCCCTCCCCTCTTATTTTTGACCTGTCGGCTTGGACAAACAGATGCTAAATGTCCGACTGTTTTGCAGATATTGCAGGATGCGGACTTGAAAAAACAATCTGATGATTTGTGGTTTTTACGCCCACATACCTTGCATGGGAACGAATCGGCAGATGAAGATTTTGTTTGCCTACGATTTTGTTGTTTTTTAGCGAAAAATACAGGCTCTGTTTTTATTGCACAGGTATTACTTACGTTTGCAGCCTCTCTAGAAAGTGCCAGTTTCGTGATGGACGCGAAAGTTACCGTAGAAGTGTTTGACGCATCTTCCTCAAAAATTCGTTCGCGAATTTTGGGGCTTTTGATTCCGATAGCGAAAACATCGCGCATCACAGTTCCTAGTTCCGTACCGAACCCACAGTCTACTGCCAACGTACGTACACGAGATACCCAGGAGTTTATATTTTCGTCCTGATTTTGATGGGCTGAATAAAACTTCTGGCGTGCAGCGAAATATGCGGAAATCGGAATGAAATGTGCGTCAAATTTCGCCACTAAGTTGTCATAAGAAACTGTCTGTGGGTCGTCTGGTAAACATAAGCTTCGCAGTAGTTTCTGTGTATCGTCTGAGAGAGATGCGAGTAAGTATGCCTTCTTGTCTTCGACGTCTGTTGTGCGATACACATGGAATAAATTGTTCGTTCTTTGTTTGAAAGATTCCCAACTAGAAGTTGCTGAGTCGAAAATGACGGGGGCCGGGAGGGTCGACGGCAACGTTACCCGTATTACAGGTTGTTGTTGTGCTCCTGGCGTCTGGTCCGGCATAATTCGCGAATTAATTTATGAATTACTACACTATTAAAATTATAAACTCGTCGCCAAGTAGTGTATAGTGCCGATTATGCGGCTTTAATATGAATTTAGGTAGAAAAAAATCATTAACTCGTGGAGAATTATTAATAGACTGGTTTTATTTTATAACCTTACTTCTGGTTACAGTTTAGATCATAGGTAAGTAATAGTGTCATTGATGTGTTCGTGACGTCACACTAGAAGTGCACCACACATAAACTCATAAAATATCCAAAACTTGCTAAACTCACATAATTACATCAATTAACTTTATGGAAATGATCGGAAAAATGTTTGAGTTTTAAAACATCACTGCTAATTATTACAAGAAGGCTTATTATTTTAGTGTTAAGTAGCCTTTATGCGTAGATCACTGGTAAATAAATAAATTTGGAAGAATAAAATTAACAATTCATTAGGTACCTATGTTTGCGGAATTACCTAGGTTTCTATTTTGGCTGACGTATTCACTCATACAAGAATTGTCGGTTGAAAATTGCAAACCCATCTGAACAGGTTAAATTCATCCTACCACCATGATTTTATTGAAAATCAGAAATCGAAAGTGCTGAACTTCTCTGAACTTGCTCTTGGTCTGAATCGTATAAGTACGGACTGGGGTCTATGCTTGGGCCTTGCCTTTTTGTGCTGTTTGTCAATGATTTAGCCTATCAGCTTGAAGAAGGCAATGAATACATGTTTGCTGATGATATTTCCCCAATATTTTCCCACCTAACCATACAAAGTGCATTACTCATTGATTTTTAATAATCGGGATGCATAACAGAATATCTATCTACAAAATAAAATTGTTTCTTCAATGTTCTTTTACAGGTCAATGTTACTAGAATAACAAACAGTTTGAAAATACAGAGAAGTCTAAATCACTTTGATGCGGCCTCAAAATACTTATTGATTATTACTGTAAACTAGTAGTCAGGTTCATCATCCTCCAGTAGTTTCTGTTCCAATTTCTTCTTCCGCAGTTTGTGCTGATTGGCTGGTTTGGGACAGGCCAAGATGTGACGTTCGTTTTCTAGTAATCCAGGCAGCGTTAACATTGTGAAAGAGGGAATATTATCAAAGGTGGAGTGGACTATGTCAGTGTAATGTCAGCTTAGTTTTCCAAGAAACAGCATTACTAATTACAAAACAAGTTACAAAGCATGCTGAAGCTACTAATAATATTGTTTTGTTGGACGATATATAGATCGAGTTGGATTTGTTCAGTTCAAGTTGTATTATGTAAGGGCAACTTAAGTGTGTTGGAAGTTTTCATATTAGGTCCAAGAAATGGATTCTGCGCCCATTTTCTGCTTGAAAAACTTCAAATGGTTAGGAAAAAAAGCCGATAGGAACTAGCTACATGACAGGTAAAGGTTCTTAGCCCCCCCCCCCCCCCCCCCCTCCGGGGATATGTTCAAAATATCTTATAACTGTATTACACATATTGTACTTTTATACATGGTTCATGCTTTAAAAAAGAAAACAATTACCACTATTGTTGTTTATGAACCTCATTCTACACTAGCAAGAGTATTTAAAATAATTAATCCAGCAAAACGAGCTCAAAAACGTCGAAAACTAGGAATATCAATGATTATACAGGGTTATTCTACATTTTTTCAACAGTCAACAGTCAAAATACATTTACGGTCAACTAAACCATGTTTCTACGTCTATGAATCACAAATACTTGAATACAAATCAGCCAAGAATGACCAAGACAAATAATGCGTGACTCAGAGGCTACTGTACTGTGGATATACACCAGGAATACTAGTGAAAAGAAGTGTACCAATCTAGAGGGAACAGTTTTTTTCCTTTACGTGATTTACCAATTCGGTCGAAAAGTTGGTCTAACGTCAGTTCCACTCGCGCAGCAGGCTCTCTCATCAAACTGCTCGAGTCTTGAATCAACATGTCATCAAAGGTATTAAAGTGAGGGAATTGAACTGATCGAGCGATAACTTATTTTTAAATGTGATGTACACAATCTGTACATTCTAGTTACAATGAATAAGACCCGTGTCTTACTTTTTAGCTTTATTTAGTTAAATAAAGGATATATTGAACTAGTGCATTTACTTTTGCATTGGCGTCACAATGCCATATAAATGTAGTGAAGTAAGGTAGTTAACCCATAGCGTTATTACTTACTACATTCTAGTCTACATGTGAGTCTCACATTCTCATTAGGTTTACCTGACTTCCATATCGTCCTCACATAAATTCTAACTTTGTCAAATAAAATTAATTTATTATAGCAAAATGAGTGTAAATTATTAGAAGTGATTTATATCACAGTAATATAACCATTGTTGTCCGTGAAGGGCCAACTTTCAGCATAACTTAACGAACTTGAAGGCTAATGGAACCAATAAACACATATTGTTTGATAGATTCTAGCTGCGTTCTCAGTGCGCGTATTGACAGTTCTTGAACTCATCAGAACTGGTCCGAAAAATCCCGGGGCGTTCCGGAACTTGTGGAACCGCGTTCTGCACTGCGAACGATTCTGCATTCAGAACTCGGAAGTGGAATAACCTGTGTTGTTGTTTGTAACAAACTCTTCGTCGTCGCACCTTGGCACGATTTCGTCGAAAAAATTCGAGTTTCGTGGATGTAGACGAGATCGAACTACAACTTCAATCTCGTCCTCATCGTCTACAAACCATGAAACTTCACCACCATCGTCGAAACTATAGCTTTCCTTACTTGACGAGCTACTAGTTGACATTTTGATGAAGAAATTCAAAAAAAGAACAGCAAAAAAAAAAAAAAAAAAAAAAAAAACAAAGCGAAATTTTACAGGGAAAATTACGGGGAACACGCGGCAACCAAAGCCGAAGAGAGCACATTGTTTGCGTTCGAGTTCTGACAGTTCCGAAAAAATCGGGGACTGTTGGAACCGTTCGGAACTGAGTTCGCAATACACTGCGAACGCCGAACTCAGCGTTCTTGGCGTTCCGGAAAACTCGACTGCGCTTGCCCAGAACCGTTCCGAACTGGCAGAACGCACACTGAGAACGAAGCTTCTGATAGACGCAAGACTGAAATTGTTCAAAAATCATTGAATACTAGTGGGCATTTTCCATAAATTATAATCTTGTATTATGGAGCAATAGATATTTATGTTTTGTATGGCGAAATTGAGAGAGAGGAAAAAAAAAAAAAAACACTAAATCACCTACAGTTTAGGAAAAAAATATAATTATACTCTCAATAGATTGGCACTGGCCGATTGAAGAGGTTGATGCTCCCAGACTAACTGCCAACAAGAGCCAATAGTCCTATTTCAACACAGAGCAACTCGGAAATACGCGAGTGACCTATGCGCTAAGGGTTAACGAAGAATTAAGACTTCGATATTGAAGTTCTAAAAAGTGCATTAAACAGTTGTTCCATGCTTTTTCTGTCCATAACCAACATGACTAGCTGGGGATGATTTGATGAGATTTCCACTTTGGAAAACTTGTTTTGGTGCGTGTGAATTCGTAGTATGAATTGTAAATGCAATAGAAAATCCCTAAAGGCACATCTTTTTTGTATAGTGTAATGCACCTTATAGAACTTTGGGATAGCTACTAACAGCGATAACCCTACCTTTTCACATCGGCATAAGGAGCTATGCATATCTAAAAAATAAAGTCCATCCAGGTTTTCATTTTCCTGACTTGACCAAAATTAGTACAACTATATACTACAAGTGTGAGAAAATTCATAAAAATGCAGTTACAATTGCAATAAATAGTTGCTAGATACCTTGATAGCGAGCGAGGTATGCTTCTCTGCTGATCTCATTTTTGATGTCCTTATTTTTCATGGTGGTGAATATGTTGTAGTGGGCGTCGTGGAAATGCATGTACCCACAGTGACGAGCAGGCTATAAAAACAGAGATTAAATGAGCAAACTTTCATTAGAGGAATCCCAAAAAATTTAAGGACATTTGTGCAAGCCTTGAAGAGATTTCGTCGTACTTCTCTGTGGTAGAACACAGAAACTCGATCTAGTAATATATTATTAATTCATACAGGTCACTCCTTATGAAGTATTCAAGTAAAGTGAAAAAAACCACCATCCCAGGTAGGATTTTCGCCAACTGCCACTCTCGCCGTCGTGGACGTCATCAGGTATCTCCTAAGTGTAGAGCAGAACTTGATCTGATAAGTTTGCTCCGGCTACTCATCGGCTCACCATCAGAAGTGTAGAGTTCGCCAAGCAACATGAAGACTAATATTGGGATGTGGTCGCCCACCCCAATACTCACCAAGCCCTACGAGCTCAACTTCCAAGATCTTACGGGACCAGGTACATTGCCACTCTCACCCCTTCTGGCTCCTTCAAGTATTAGATCTTAGCATCGATTATCTAACATATCTTTTGTCGACAATTGGTGCATCTATCGTATTGGTTCTGGAAAAAAAACGACACACACACACACACACTTTTTTTTTTTACAAAACTCCCCTCAAAGGCGGAGGGGACACACCATTAAATTGAAAAATAAACAAATAAAATAAAAAGTAGGGAGGACGCCCAGGTTTACCCGATGCCGGCCCTTGGGATCAAGGAAGCTGAAGGAAGAGAAGGGAGAGTAGGATGAAAGGAAGTGCCCCTATAAAATGACCACCAGTTCAAGTAAGAACCCTTCAGGAGGCGAGAGGTGATACTACGGAGCACTCCCACCGAGATGCCCAACTCGAGTAACTCCGTGGCACTTTTCCCTCACCACATCCCGTGCCATAACCTTGATTTTATTGATCGCCACTCTTCGCCGCGCCATGACCTTGATTTTATTGATCGCCACTCCTTTTAGCTCGGAAATCACTTGCCGCAGGTCATTTCTGTCACAGGTACATTATTAATATATTTATTTAGAAGATAATTTATTTTAGCCCGCCTCCAGGCTTTAATTTATTTTAGGACATCCAGGATTATGGCAGACCCATCTGGCTTGATGGCTACGATATCCGGCTTCTTGCCCCGGCCACTCATATAACACACACACACTTTGACCGCACAATACTTTTGGCTTATTACCATTACATGTATACAGACTACTTAAAGGCGTTTGGTAGGCTCTCTCACAGTCATTTATATAACAAACTAATTGCTTTTCGTTTTCACTGTAGTATTTTGGATTGGTTGCTGAGCTATTTAAGCAATCGCTCCCTAATAGTGAAAGTGAGAGACTGTAAATCGCACCCGTTTATTGCCCCATCAGATTGCCCTCAGGGATCTTATTCGGGACCTTGGCTGTTCCTGACATTCATCAATGACATTAAAACTGTTTTTAACAACAAAATCAAGTTTTTGCTATTTGCGGATGATGTCACAATTTTTGCTGAGGTGAACGATCAGTCTTACTGCCTAAAAACCAATCTGGACAGATTTAGTGCTTGGTGTTCAGAAAAGTTTGGCATTGAACCTCTCCAAGTGTCAGACATTGACGCTGGCAGGCACGATTATTGTAACTATATAGTTGAATTGAAACTTTGTATTGCTACAATATTACTTTTGCAGAACAAAACTGTTGAAAAATGGCTTTGGTCACGAATTGAGACGGCAAACTTCTTTGTGAAAAATAGGTTGGTTGAGTTGGGATTCGCTGACGTAGCGCAGTCGTAGCCGACTTTGGCTGAAACGCTAACCTACTCCAGGCGTGATGTCACGAGAATATGGGCTATAGAAGCGGTGTTTATAATTAGTCTACTATAGTGCCTCCAATAGAACGAACCTTGAAAGTTTCCACTTGCAGGTTGCTGAATGTTTTGTTCGTGGATTTCTCATTCTTGTAACAAGGCCGGCACATCGGGCCGTGTTCATCTGAATAAAAGTAATCACCGACAGGCTGAAGCTGGCAAAGGACGCACCAGTCGTAAGGTTCTTCGGAGCATCTGATCATCGTCGCCAACTTGATGGTTTGTGGACCTCCCCAGGTGTTGTGCTTCTGGATTGGTTTTCCCATTTGCTCGCTCATTCGAATGTTGTATGATCCAACTCTGTAATATCCAAAAAAAAGCAGTTGATATGAGCCTGTAAATATGTTTGATCTTTCACTAATCTTTATTGGTTGTTCGATTTCCTTACGGTATCCGAGAAGAACTCGACACTAATGATAAAATTAACAACTTCGGTATCTCTAAATGGCCACGAGCAGTGCGAATCTTTACTGATGGGTCAAAGTTTTGGAATTCAGTTGGATGTGCTTTCTTCGATGCATCCAACAATCACTACGAACAGTATAGTTCACCGCACATGACCTCCAGCTTTAATGCAGAAGTGATCGCAATAGTCAGAGCGATCGAATATGTTGTAAGCTCTGGGATGAATGATTATGTTTACCTTGTATGTGCCGACTCTCTTAGTACACCGCAGTTACTAACAGCATGCAACATCCAGAGAGTTAAAAAGTCCAGTCATGCAGCATGACCCCATGAGCGAATTTTTGAAGAAATCTTCGACAGTTCAGTCGCTATTGATCGTGTAGAGAAATTTTAGTTTATGATTTTGATAGACAACCATCGAATCAAATTATTAAAAACGAGAGAATCGGAGGACGGAATATTTCACACAGTAAACTCATCAGTTGTGATTAGATTTTTTTTTTTTTAACAAGCACCTACTTACTACCTACGTTTTAAACAGCATGGTTCTAGGATTGGTTAAACAGGGATACTTCCATAAGAGTAGTTCAATCTGAATTTGGACAATGTTTCATGCAAATATTACCGATTTTTACAACTAGCCAACGGCATTATTTCGATTTTTGACTGATTTTTCAACTTTGAAATTTTTGAAAACTTCATACATATTCTTATAGGAAATTTTACGCTGATTCCGAATATACCACATGTTAGTATGCTGAAAAAATTATTTCGCACAACAAATCGCAAAAAACGGGCTATTTTCTCCAGTGACCTTTCTCCAGTGACCTTGAATTTGAAGGACATCTGTCCAAAAGTTCCCCACTTACTACCTACTGAGATGGTGCAGTATTCCATGGAATGGAGATTTTTGAGTTGTCTCAAACAATTTTATCTGTGTTTAATCAGTTTTCTGTGTCAATTATCAAAAAATCACTCGTCTTGACTGAGGAAACAACTAAATAAATAAGGAATAAACTTGAATAATTCACAACTTACGGGGGAACTACGTTCTTGATGACAACATTTCTCGAAGTAGTGGAATTAAACGGCGCCACCGAATGCTCCACTTTTCTTGGCCACTGGGGAAGGTTGTAGGACCCTGGGCCAGGGCTCCCTTTATTGACCTTCCTGCTGGAGCCTCGCTGTTTCTTGCATTGGCAGCCTTTTTGTGAGTCTTCGCCGCAAATACTGCAAGTAGTTCTGACCCCTGTCTGAAATTGAAAGATATAAGCTGAATTTGTTGGCTCAGAATCCGAATGGAAATGTGCGTTTGGATATTGAATGGGATTGTGGGAGGAAATATTTCTGATAAGCCAGTTATTGAAAAAACATACTTTTATGATAGTTGGTGCGATTCTTACGTTTGAAAACACCCTCGTGCTTTATCACAGGTTATTCAAACTCATTTACGGAGCAGCTCAGGCTAAACTGTTCTTCATGTTCTAATAAACTTTGAAACATTCACCATATTTACAATAGTGCAATGCCTCAAGTATGGGAATCTAGTGGTTGATGTTGATTGGAGACCGATAGAGATAGTTAAGTATGCAAATTATTTTATTGTATTCTACGCTCATCTTTGTTTTACGAAAATTCAATGTAATGTGTTCAAAAGCAAAAAACGGTCATGCGCAGTTATTTCGTCATTTGTTAAATCCAAAGCGGCCTCGCAGAACACTGGAATCATGCTGTTCAATTCCATTGTCCGTTCTACTATTCTCTACGGAGCGGAAATCTGGGCGCTGAGATATTGTCCTGACCTAGATAGAGTCCAGGTAAAATTTTTCAAATGGCTTTTAGGTCTTCCCCTTAGTACACCCAGTGCATACGTCCGATTTGAAGTGGATGTCCCAAATTTGATGGTACCCATTTTAAAATACAGTCTCAAGTGGTTCCAAAAATTACACAAATGGAAAATCATAGATACCCTAGGAGATGATGGCACGCTCTTAAAAAATGGAAAATTCCAACAATAATTCTATAAGATTTAATTGGCTGACTCAACTTACTTACTTACTTACTTACTGAAGAGCTCTACAGGCCGATGTGGCCCTTGGCTTCCCGAACTCCCCTCCTCCACCGGCTTCTGTCCTCAGCCTGGTTCCTTCTGAGACCAACCACTCTCAGATCACGAAGGACCTCATCGGTCCATCGGCTTCTGGGTCGACCCTTTCTTCTTCTTGTGGCCAATCTGGCTCTCATCATCCTCCGCGGACCTTCCTCGGGTGGCATCCTTTCCACGTGGCCGAACCAGCGTATTCTTCCTGCTTTGATGAAGCGCACTATATCTTCCTGCCTCAATATCTCCTCTATTTCCCTATTCTTCCTTATTCTCCATCCAGATCTCTCGTGAATTGCTCCATAAATTCTTCTAATCACCCTTCTTTCAAAAACCCTTAGTCGTTCCTCGTCTTCTGCCAACATTGTCCATGCTTCAGAGCCATAGCACACGACCGGCCGAACTAGGGTTCTATAGAGCTTCATCTTTGTGGTTCTGGAGAGCAGTCGGCTGGTAAAAAGTTTTTTGTTGGCATAGAACGCTCTGTTGCCTGCCATTATTCTGGAGATTATCTCCTCCCTCACTCGATTTCTTCTATTAATCGAGCTGCCGAGATAAGAGAAGCAATCAACCTCCTCAAACGTAAAGGGACCGAAGCTGACTTTCTGCAGTTGAGCAGTGCTGCTGGGAGATACTTTGAGGAGTTTAGTCTTCTGTTCGTTCACACGAAGTCCCATAGACTTTCCTGCTTCGTTCAACATTCCGAACGCCTCCCTCAACGCATGAATACTACGACCCATGATGGCCAAATCATCAGCATAAGCGAGGATTTGCCAAGACTTATCCACGATTGTACCCTTTTTGTCAACCACCTTGACTGCTTCATTGAGGGCCAAGTTAAACAATGTTGCCGACAGTGAATCACCCTGTCTGACGCCTGAACTGATTTCGAATGGATCACCGGTCTTATTACCCACCAGTACCTTCGAAATACTTCCTCTTAGGGTCATCTCCACCAGTCTCACAAGTTTTTCAGGCGTTCCACTTCTCCTCAAGGCGTTAGCCACCCCAACTCGACTCAATCCATCAAACGCCTGCTGGTAATCAATGAAGAGTATGTACAGGTCCATTCCATGTTCAACAAACTTTTCGGTTGCCTGCCTAAGGATAAATATTTGATCCAAGGTCCCTTTATTCTGCCTAAAACCACACTGGTAGTCTCCGAGAGTTGCCTCCGCATAATCCTTGATCCTGTTGAGGAGGATCAACGAAAGGACCTTGTACGCCACGGCAAGTAAGGAGACTCCTCTGTAGTTCTGACAGACCAGTTTGTCTCCCTTCTTGTGAATAGGGAAGATTAGACTTGTTTTCCAGTCTTCCGGCATTCGTTCCTCATTCCAAACAAGTACTATGAGATTATGAAGGGATCCAGCCATCCGCTCACCACCATTTTTCAAAAACTCAGCCACAACCCCATCATCTCCTGAAGCTTTATTGTTTTTTAGCTTAGCTATGGCACTTTGTACCTCACTTAGAGATGGGTCCTCAACCATATCATGGGGTCCGTAGAACATTTCAGCAGGTATTTCTGACTGCTGATCCTTATTTAGTAGCTCTTTAAAGTGCTCTGACCATCTTTCCATGATAAGGGCCTCCTCTTCGACAATCCTTCCTTGCTTGTCTTTACAACTATCGACTTTCGGCTGATAACCCTTCCGGAACCACTTGACATTTTTATAAAAATTTCGGCTATCGTTCTCAGTGGCCAGGAGCTCGGTCTCTTCAAGCCGTCTGTTAGTGAGTTGTCTCTGTTTCCTTCGTAAGATTGAAGGTCCCAAATTTGATGGTACCTACCCATTTTAAAATACAGTCTCAAGTGGTTCCAAAAATTACACAAATGGAAAATCATAGATACCCTAGGAGATGATGGAAAAAATGGAAAATTCCAACAATAATTCTATAAGATTTAATTGGCTGACTCAACTTAAGGAACTAATAAGTGGAGTGCAAACAAGACTAACTTTGGATTGTGAAAATCTCAAAATGCTCACTCATAAATGTGTAGAGGATGCAGAAGTCTTTCTTAAAAATAAAGATGTTGATGCGGTATTTTCTGGCCCTTATAATGATTACTATTGGCTTGTGATAGTGCAGGATGGATTTAACGATTATTTGAGTTACCATAATGTCCCTTTTCAATTTCAAAAGTTATTTGCACAAATAAGATTGGCAAGTTAACACCATTTTACAATAAAAATTTATAAATGATAACCTTGATAAATTTTGTATCAGTACCAAGTGAATTCGAAGTTTGCAAACTGAGAAATTTATGTTTGTTTGACTGAAGGATTAAATCGCTTATATATATACTGGTACTGCCTATATTAACTGCTTGAATGTTTTTGAAATGATTTATGAAGTTCATTGTTTGTTTCATTTTATTGTTGTTTCCAATATTTATAAGGTAAAGAGAATAAGCTGAATTAATAATGAATGCTATATTAACTTGTAATTTATAAAATATTTGAAATTTCTACTCACGCTGTAATACTGAATAGATTATCATTAATTGTGAGTAAATTATGTAACTGGACACCACGATCAATTTCTAAATTTTGTACTCTTAATCAAAACTGTGTATTGAAAACACTATGTAAATGATGTTTACACTACAACTGTTTCAATTACGTATTTTTTGTAGTGCATACTCGAATGTAAGGGACATGCATGTTCAAATACATTAAATAAATAAATATATCGCGCAATACCCAACTATTGTTTATTATCCTCTCACTACAAAATCAGGCAATCGTACCGTGAGCGCCAATGGACGTTTAGCGGCTTCCCACAGCTGCTTGGCCTCTGGCTTGCCATCATTGGCGGTGTAAAGAGCCCACACCGCCTTCTTCCTTTGCAACAGTCTCTGCCGTCTACAAAACGTCGGTTCTTTCATTACACATAATCATAAATCAAATCATGGAAAATAGATACTTCAACTAAATCGGCTTAAAAAAAGAGTAGGAAAACTTTTCTGCACATTTGGTGTTGATAGTTAGAACATTTATTCTCCCCCAAAATCGATGTTTTCACCCCACAAATCTAGCGCTGAATAAAAATAACAAAAGGTTTTCCTGTCAGTATTATTTAAATCGTTTTTGGTATTAAATCTAAAGGGTTATTTCCGTTAGTAGTTATACTGAAATTATCATTTACGTACCTTTCCGGGGAATCTGTCATCACTAGCAAGTCGAGTACCGGGGGCGAGCGCTTTCGATAGAAAGACATCATCATCTGGCCGCCTACTGTATTCAATTCGAATCAACAGGTACAGGGAGAATGAAGTTTATCCAAGATTATGACTGGTACCAAGAGCAGAGAGCCGTGATAGAGTGGAGAGCAGAGAGATTGTGTGATAGAGTGGATGGAGTCACAGTCCCTGTCTCTGGCTATACAGAAGACGGAGATTGTACTGCTGACGACCAGACGGATAGAGAGAAATATCCCAATGAACGTGGATGGGCAGATGATTGAGACGTCCAATGCAATACTATACCTGGGAGTAATGCTTGATTCCAAGCTTAGTTTTTGGGCTCAGATTTGCAAAGCGGCAGACAAGGCGGCAACAGTGGTGGGGAATCTGAGTAGGCTCATGGCAAACATAGGAGGCCCTTCTCTGGCCAAACACAGGCTGCTGATGCCATTATGATGTATGGAGCCGAGGTTTGGGCAGGAGCCCTTAGGTTCCAAAAATATCGAAACAGGATGGAGTCGATCCAAAGAAGAGGAGCTCTCAGGATATGCAGTGCATACAGGACAGTTTCTGGCTCCGCTGCTAAGGTTATAGCGGGAGTGGTCCTAGTTGATCTCGTTGTTGAAGAGGCCCTTCTCTGGCCAAACACAGGCTGCTGATGCGGACAGCTGATGCCATTATGATGTATGGAGCCAAGGTTTGGGTAGGAGCCCTTAGGTTCCAAAAATATCGAAACAGGATGGAGCCAATCCAAAGAAGAGGAGCTCTCAGGATATGCAGTGCATACAGGACAGTTTTTGGTCCCGCTGCTAAGGTTACAGCGGGAGTGGTCCTAGTTGATCTCGTTGTTGAAGAGCGAAGGAGGATCTATCTGCAGATTGGAAGTGTGGAACATCAAGAAAGAGGAAAGAGGAGAAACAGCGAGGAAATGGCAGGCTAGATGGGAGGATGAGACCCGAGGCCGCTGGACATACCACTTGATTCCCAGCCTGGGAATGAAGCCTGAATAGGAAGCACAGTGAGGTGAATTATTACCTCACACAGTTCCTCACCGGCCATAGTTACTACTCTTCATTCCTCGCAAAGATAGGGAAGACGGAGGATCAAGGATGCAGCTACTGCCGACAGGGGAATGAAAATGCCCATCGTACATTTTTTGTGTACCCTAAGTGGATAGTGCTTGCCGAGTCCTGGAGGAGAGATTGCACCGGAGACCATCGTCAACATAATAACTGGGAACCGGGAAGAATAACTGGGACGCGGTGGCAACATACATTTTTGCCGTCCTGAAATCCAAAGAGCAGGATAGATCCTGGGAATAAAGAAGACATAGAGAGATGAGGAGCCAAAATGGCCTAAAAAAGGGAACTACCCCGAAGTAATACTAAATAAGTGGTTCCGGGGTAGTTCTGTATAAGAGTGGTGGTTTTTAGTTGGTATGCTCTAAAAGCCCAAAAAGGGAGACTCCAACACTGTTGAGGAGTACAGTCACTCCTCTTCGTTCATAAAGAATTTTCCTCACTCAAAAAAAAAAAAAAAAAGAGCAGAGAAATCTTTTATATTACTTCTGAAATCAGACAGATATTCGCTCATGACTAGGTTATTTAACTTAACTCTGCAGTAATTAGAATAGAATATTGATAACTAACTAGGTAAAGCATCAACTGTTGGAAGAAACTAGCAGATTTTAACCTATAATATGTAGATATTGCTATGCTGGATTTCAGTACGATGAGGGTAGATCCGAAGTTTTTAATGAAGCCGGAAAACCAATCGTTCTGAGATTAATGAAAATAGAACACAATACCTCAATCTATTTCATTAAATCTGTATCTCGCAAGGACATCACCAAGTAGTTTTTGGTTTCATATCAACATTAACATGGTAGGTCCTTATGCACATCTTGGCGGTTCAGTGAATAGCTAGAATCTTGTAGAAATTAACTCAATAATAATTTTGTAAAGTTTAGTAAAGTAAACTAAAGAATAATGGCACAAAATTAAGCTTTATATACAAATATAATGCTTTCGTTTCTTGTTTTTTTTTTTTTTTTTTTTGGGGGGGGGGGGGGGGTTTCCCCGTGAAAAGTGGAGAGGAGAAGATAATAGATTTTGACAACAATGTAGTGAGTAGGATCTGTGAAGTGATTATTGAACTTTTCGAATAGGATTTTGAAAATTCATGCTTTACTGCATCACGAAGACCGTTAGTTTCACAGAAATATTGGTTAGTTGGGTTATGTTGACCGCACGCCAGAGGAACCTGGACCAAAATTGATGATGCCAAAACGGAGTTTTAAGAGCACCCACCTTAACCATTGGCTATGTCCTAGGAATCTACAAATATTAGAGTTGCATACCTGATACAGGGAAATAATTGTGATAAATGCTTTCAAATAGTTCGTATGTCTTGGCGGACAATCTCTTCTAAAACTTTTAATACCATTATTCAACTCACTTTCTCTCCTTGTTTCTTTCGTTGAATTTTTGCCATCTGAACATGTACATCCTGGAATCATAGCCAAAAATTAGTCAAATGGTAATCTCACAGGAACGACATGTTAAATTTCTTGTAATCGAATGAAAGGAGAGCAAACTTGGTAATGATAAGCTATTATGTATCTAAGTAATACTTTTAAGCACGTGCAATTTAAGGTTCAAGTGTAACTAAAACAGAATTATTTATAACCGTAAAAATCATAAGAAGATCACGATTTCAAGAAGTGGCGGATTATTTCAAGCTTCAGATCTGTTTCATGTCATCAACTTTGAATGATACATTGAAGTATTTATGCATTTTAACGATTTCGAAATTCGTTTTAATAAAAGGATGGGGTTACGTCGCTACATTCGAAGTGTTCCATCTTTGAACATGATATGCATTTCGCTGAGCCTCTTTCTAAATTCTGGGAGTCAAGTAGGAAGAATGTCTCTTCAATTTAATTCAATTTTATTGTATAACCCGTAGGTATTACAAGGAGTTCCTTAAATACATATTAAAAATAGCACATGATATCTTGTCTTCATTTCTGCCTCAACAAACAATGTTAGATATTGTTATCATACATATACGTATGATGTATCAAATAATTGCTTATATAGGTCTACATAAGTTACGTATAATAAATGAGCACTGCATAGTGAACATAGATCACAATCAATAATGCCTACACTCCACTGCCGAATTTCAATAATAATCCCGAGTCATTGCCGGAATTTCCAAAGCGGTGTTGATGTTCGTTCTATCTCTTGTAGATTTTCATCTTCTTCTTGACCTGTTTTCTGGAAGTGTTGGGAAGGGACGGAGGAGGAGGATTCAGACTAATCTCCACTTCTGACCCAGTAGAAGTAGAATCCTCCAACGTACTTCGTCCATAGCGAATGATGTTTTCTCCAATCAAGACGGCATGCTTCCCGTCTTTTCTGGCTTGAAACAACTTGGGCAAGAGATGCTTCCCAAATTACCGTGTTCGTCTGTCGTAGAACTCGGATGTATTCAATTGGGATCCCTTGAACTTGTAAATGTTCTTGCGTACTTTAGATTTAGAGGAATTATTTATTAGCAAATTTAATGTGAACTGGTCTACGAACTAAATCTAAATTTACGAACTAAATTTGCTAACGCGTTTGGCTCAGTGGATCATTCAATTCTCATCCACAAATTGAGAAAATATTATAAATTTGGCGAAACTTCCTGCTCTCTCTTCCAATCATTCTTATCTCATAGAACCCAAGCTGTCAGGATTGGCTCATCTCTTTCAGATTGGCTTCCTCTCAAATATGGCGTACCACAGGGGTCCATCCTCGGGCCGATCTTGTTCTCGTTATTCATTAATGACCTCCCTAAATGCATTGGCTCTTCTCGGTACATTCTATTTGCTGATGATTTACAACTGTATGTTCAGTGTCCCCTTGATAATGCTGCTTCTTCTATCCTTAGTCTTAACTCTGACCTCAGCAATATCTATCAGTGGGCAAATTGTAATGGTATGCTTTTAAATGCAAAGAAGAGCCAAGCAATTTTGTTTTCAAAGGATGAGATCGACTTGGGTGGGTTCCCTTCAATCCAAATAAATGGGGAAATCGTTGCCTTTCAGGAAGGGGTGAGAAACCTTGGGATAATTTTTGACCCCCATTTGACCTGGCAAAAGCATGTGGCTCTTATATGCAGCAGAGTATATCATGCTCTCTACTTGATGAAGCCTTACAAACATTTTTTGAGCAATGATATGAAGAGTGGTCTCGTTCGATACCTTATACTCCCTTATTTCACTTACTCTGATATAATTTTTAGCACTGGGCTGAGAGCTGACGCTGTGAAGCGTTTGACTGTCGCTTTTAACTCCTGCATCAGATTCATTTGTAATGTGCGAGGTAGAGAGCACATAAGCCCTTTCTATGGCTCCCTGATTGGCTGCGGCGTTGATGACCTCATGAAGATTGATTTGCTCTGCTTCATATTTAAATTCACCTTGGGAATCCGTCCGTGTTATCTTGATGGTCTGTTCATAAATACCAAATCTGAGAGATCCAGAAATCTTGCAATGCCTCAGCACTCCTCTTCCTTTGCAGCATCTAGTATAAAGGGGGCCATTCACGACGGAGCCAACGAGCCAAACGGCCTCGGGCCGATCCATATTCCACCGTGTGTGGGGAAATTTCAAGTGGCCCCGAGCCACCTTGCGGCCTTGCTGGATTTTCGGACGGGCCAAAATCCATGGAGCCGAGCCACGGAGCCGTCGAGTGGACTCGCCGTGTGTGGGGATCGGCACGCCAAATGGACCGGCGCCATTGACTGGCTGTTCCGTGTATGGGATCATACCCCGGGCCAAAATCCTTTCAGTGTACTTCTAGACATCGAGGTGATAGGTACGTGTACGATGGCAAGTGTGAGTGACCGGGACTTCGTCCTGGAGGTGATTAAAAAAAAAGTCCAGTCATGCAGCATGACCTCATGAGCGAATTTTTGAAGAAATCTTCGACATTTCAGTCGCTATTGATCGTGTAGAGAAATTTTAGTTTATGATTTTGATAGACAAACATGGAATCAAATTATTAAAAATAATTAGGAGGTACTCATACTTTATTATTATTAAACTAATCTTGTAGATTTAAAGACGCATGGTTCTAGGATTGTTTATACAGGGATACTTCCATAAGAGTACCTAGTTCAATCAGAATTTGGACAATGTTTCATCCAAATATTACCGATTTTTACAACTAGCGAACGGCATTATTTCGATTTTTGACTGATTTTTCAACTTTGAAATTTTTGAAAACTTGATACATATTCTTATAGGAAATTTTACGCTGATTCCGAATATACCACATGTTAGTATGCTGAAAAAATTATTTCGCACAACAAATCGCAAAAAACAGGCTATTTTGAAATTTTTGTCTACATTTTTGAAAATTTCAACCCGAAGATGTAATCCGATCATGCTGGCCAACGAACTTGAACTTTCGTTTTGTGTCCTTAACATTTTAAAATTTGTTTGATTTATATTATATTCTCAAAAATATATTTTTGAGACAGTTATCGTCTGGAATGACACATACATACATACATATATACATAAATACATACATAAAAAAATGAGTTAAATTTCAGAATATGATTCATAATAGCCTGAAACGGATTTCTGCATAAAAATTTTTCAAAAATTCACATTCTACAAATTTTGAGGCGAGAGCAATAGCTTAATTTTCTTCAAAAATTCGCTAAAAGCAGGTTCTAATGTTAGGTTTTCAATCAACCTGACATGGGTTAATTTATTTCGAGCTAAAAACCATTCTTTCTGCCACTGCCTTTTTGGTTTCTTCTTCTTCATATAAATGCAAACTGCAGCGGCAGCTCAGTTAACAAGTTCCTCGTTGTTCATTCTGAAGTAAAATTGAAGAGGTTCAATTGATAAAGTTATGATGAAGTGAATTGGTGAGGCACAGCACAGCACCAGGACCGAAGAACGAGTAAACTCTACTGGCTCCCCGTAGCCCGCCCGTGTGTGAGCGAGCGGCCTCGGGCCATTTGGCTCCGTCGTGAATGGCGGCCTTAATTTGGACCGGGGCCAAATGGACTCGAGCGAGCGGCCTCGGGCCATTTGGCTCCGTCGTGAATGGCGGCCTTAAGGAATCTTTTCTTAAATAAAGATCCTAGTACCTCTCTTTCTTTTATTTTATTTAATTTTTTATTTAAATTTTTTTTCTAGTTTGATTACTAATTTTAAAAATAACGCCTGTTACTGTTTCGTTGTTACTTTTAGAAGTACGCTCGGTGGGACCCAGGTCCTTTGTACTTTTTGAAATAAATAAATAAATAAATAAATCACTCGCGACGAAGTTGTGGCAACCCATTTAAAAACGGAAGTTAGAGAAAAACGTTGTCTATTTCCACGAAAAATAAAGAGTTACAATGTTAAATCGATTTCGACGGTTAAGCCATCATCAGTAACAAATAATAACAGACGTAGCGCAGTCTTGGCCGACTTTGGCTGAAAGGCAACCTACTTCAGGCAAGACGTCATGAGAATATGTGCTATAGCTTCAGAAATGTATATATTTGTTAACTGGTGCTGACGCCATGGCGCACGCATACACGCTGTCCAATGCTAGCTGTCAATTACCTGTTATACATATTTATACATAATATATATGTATACAAAAGTTCCATTCATGCAGCATGATCGTATGAGCGAATTTTCGTAAATTATCGTATTGTATAATGTTGAATTGTTTTGAAATTTGAGCTTTTTGAGTGCAAGGAAATCGTTAACCATTAATTTTATGGCAAAAAACGTATTCTAAATAATAACCTGCTATTCAAATAGAGGTTCTGAATTTTTAGCTTTTTTAGCAGGTTTTATCGATTTTTTAGCAAATTTTGATGAATTTTAAGTACATTATTCAGCATAAATTGTGTACATAAATTTTTTGATGTTCTATTTTATAGTTAATAAACTTTACTTGAGCAATATTCTACCAAAAAATTGAAATTGAACAATTTTTAGCCGTTTTTAGCCATTTTTAGAGATTTTTTTAGTACATTTTTTGAAATTTGACCAATTTAATGTGCTCGAAAAGTGTTGTCCAACGAACTCATCCTTTCTTTTGAAATGCTTGATTTTTTGGCGAAAGAACGAAGTTTTTATCTCAATTCCATCGAGAGTTATCGTCTGGAATGACACATACATATATATATATACATATATATATATATATATATACATATACATATATATATATATATATATATATATATATATATATATATATATACATATAAAAAAGCGTTAAAATCCAGGAATCATTTCAGAATGCCTCAAAACAGATTTCGATGAAGAAAATTTTTGAAAATTTGTATTTTAAAATTTTTGGAGCCATTGCAATAGCTTCATTTTCTAAGAAAATTCGCTAAAAAACTAAGTACTATTTATTAATTATTATTTCATATGTTTACTCATTTACCATTATTTTTAATTTATTTATTTCAATATTACTTCTTAAAAGTTAGAATTTTATCTCAAACATATTTTGAAAAACCTCGACCATACTTCAAAAACCTTTTATACTTTTTTATTTAGTCAATTATTTATTAATGCATATGAATATAATCATGTCTAATTACCCCTGTCCAAATGTGTTAACAGCATTGACACTCTTTTCGTGGATTTCCGACGGAGGTAACTGCTTGTCAATCTTCCTCTGCAAGATAAGAGAATTATAAGGGATTTCACAATTAAAGTTGGACTAAATGTCCATTCAATGAATAGCTATTATATCACAAGTCGTTAGAAATAGTTTATGTAGATAATTAATTTTGGTAAATAGAAAACTGACTAGGCATGAGAAAACAAATTTTAAGAATTTTGCAAAGTTCAATAGGAACCAGAGGTTTAAGGCCTCAATATTAAATCACGTTGCGCACAACTTCATTAGATTTTCTTCAAAGATTTGAAGCGAATTGCATTGCATGAAGCGTTATGGCAAAAAATCAAAGTTCAGTTCTGCTCTAAAACTTATCTATAGTTACAGTTTTTAAAAACTCCAAACTCCAATTCTTAATAATCTGATCAACACCGGATGCAATTTGTGGAAGTTTTGCTAGTTTAAGATATTTATTATTCACGCAAGGTCATTGGAATTTACTGAACTGGCCATATTGCCATTTATAGAAGATAATTCCGAATTTCATGGTAATTTCACCATCGAAAATAGAGGGGAATTAGGCCATTAGGTTGGAATAACTAGGTGCTTTGTGGAATTTATGTATGTGTATTTTCAGGTAACCTCTGAGATTGATCCCTGACTGACTTTTTTCAGTCTTGTTAAATTGATCGCTCTATTATTTAAGGTAGCATAAAAGTCTTCCTCAAACAATATTATACCTCTCCTCCACTGCCTGCTATCCTTTGCAAGTACTCCCATCTGTTACTGTTATTGATTTATAGAATGCAACATGCGTATTGTGCAGCCTATGGCATACTGTTTGCTATTTCTGGCAGCTTTATCAAGCCCTGTTTGCTGTTTCTGACACCATTACCAATCAGAAGTCCGGTCCTAGTCGAGCTGTCTCATTGTTTTTCATGAAGGATTGTTTTCCTTCCATTGGACCACTGAAGTAACCTCCCCAAAATGTGTTCCTCGTCACCACTGCGGATAGGGTGATTTCCAATATTCGGAAAGGGTGATTTATACATTTTCTTCGTGTGAAATCATTAGCGTAACACATTCCCAACCTGTTCCGGTTGTACCATCACATCCAATTCGTAAATCAAAAATCAACCAACTCAGATGAGGGCGGGTTGGATGATACCAACCAGAAGAGGGCGAGAGGAACGGTATGACTCACTGTTCAGGAGCCCTTGCTCAGAGCTTTCCTTGCAAGGTACCTACACCCAAGGCACTGCAGGTGGAAGTGAACCTTCTAGCTGGTTCTCCCAGCTAAGGGAGCTGGTATCCAAGTTTATAGCAAGGTACAAGTTACCAGGGTACACATTACCAGGGTACAAGTCCCTAGTGATGCGATCTCTACCCCTAAGCAGCCATATCCCAGGGCTGGGGTGTGCTCAACCACTGCCACCACGAATCCTCGCACATCAGGGGGACAGGCTGGTGACACTTTGGCATAGTGCCAGTGTGCCAGTAGCCTCGGGCTCCCCCCAACCCGTTGTACCGGTTTTGGGATGGGAGATTACCATGTTATTGGACTCTCCGCTGTCTCCAGATGCCTGACCGGGTAGCAGGCCCCAGGGCAAAGAATTTGTACCTGCCCTCTAACCGCTCTACCTCCTCCTGAGTGAGGATATTCTTCCCCAAACTCAGCCCAAGCAATATGGGTGTGCGGAGGAGGGAGGCTCATAGCGAGCTCTTTGGTGCCCAGTTAGTGGGCTGGCTGTACACACCCAGCCAGCCAAAGGTGGAGAATAAAAAACACAGCAAGGTAAGTCACTGTGAAGTTCCGTCCCACCCACAGCGAACAGGGAGTCTCACTCTTTCAGACTGATCCATCCTTCATCCAGTAACCAGAGAGGATCCAAAGAGCCACAAGTGTGGAGAGGTATGAAGAAGAAAGGGAAGCCCTAATTCCTAATTCTCACCTTTGGTCTCTCAGCAAGTCTTGCTAGGGCTTCTCTGGCAAAGCCCTCAAGTCAGGTCAATCTGTCTTGGCTTGCCAGTATCAAGTTGATGGGAAAGTCAACCCACCGCTCTCGCACCTCACTTCAGGCAGCGCACAAGCACATGCTCGGCCAACTCCTCACCCCCGCACCTACAAGTCAATGGCTGTACAAGGCGAAATTCAGCCAGCTTTCCGGCAAACTCACCGTGGCCCACCACGAACAGTGCCACTTCGTGTGTCAGGCACAGATGGCAGGAACCTGTGGGGAAGCCTGCCCTTTGGGAAGTTGTCCCACTCATTTTACCAAGAGGACGTTAGCCCATTCATCAGGTCGATGCGGATTTCCCCAATCAACAGTCAATATACCATCACAGTCAATATACCAGGAATGTTGAAGTACTGGCGCCTAGCAATACGGTTCTCGGCGGGGGGAGAAGCGCAGTCCACGAGGGATAGGCTCTCCTAAACAAATGTCAACCATCTGTACGAAGGGGTCTCTCTATTTTATGTCCAAGTTTCGTATTTTGTGCGTCCCATACGGTAGACGAGTAATTTCTAATCCTAGGGTTCAGGTGGTTCGCCATTTTTGAAAATTTAGTGAATAACATACCAACGGAAAACATGAGGTTTTAGAAAGAAGTATTCAAATTACCTCCATTGATAATCTAGTTATCTAATGTCCACTTACCTGATTTATTTCCTTGCAATCGTCACAAATCATTGATTTTGGTTTTTCTTTCGGAACCCCTTTGTCTCCTTGGAGTCTATAAATCATAAATTATAGTCATCGATATCCTCTCACAAAAAGTTATGATCTATTTAATTTGCAAAGTCAGCTTACTTCGGTTTGTCTTTCTTCTTTTCCGGGGGAAATCGGGGACATCCAGAAAGAAACGCCACCTTGACGCCACGTTGCGAGTGCAACACTGATTCCGCGATACCATTGTAGTAATCCATAACTATCAATGAAAATCAGGCTTGTAATTGAAAATGAAAATGATAAATATTTGAATAGATATATTTGAAAAGTGTACTGCGAATTGCTATGAGTGGCAGTTGTAGCTGACAATGAAAGAGTAGGAGTTTCCCTTAGAATTTAAATTTAAGTATTCACCCATACAGGAATATGAGTCTCACCCTAAACATAAGTAAAGGATTTAAAGCTATGGCTGTATAATTTTCAATTAGCCAAAATTAAGAAGGTAAGTTATCGTTCTTCTTGATATGGGCGGTATTTCCTTGATAATTTCTTAAGTGTAAGAAGTAATAAGCTGCTGCTTACGTTGAGAAATTAGGTCATCAACTTCTTTCCTTTCTTTTTTTTTAGATCCCTTGCTCCTAGAGTTGCAGCATGAATCAAATTAAAAGTTTGAAGAGCAATATTGGCAATTTCTTTCCATGTTTCGGTGGGACCAGGTCATCATTTTGGGCGCACTCGAACTGGGCACCAGCCAAAAAGGGTTCACTAATCCTTACCTGATCAACAGAGCGCGCGCTCTCTACGGTCAATTATGCTCGATTGAATATGTATATGTTTGGGTATGTGAATGAATGGTTTGTATAGTTTGGAGGTCTGGATGCTCGCAAGCTCGCATTTCAAAATTACATAACATCAAGTAGTCAATCCCTAAGTTGAAATTCAGATTAGTTGAACGTATAGGTCAGAATGTAATTAGTTCCCACCATCGGAGCAGTTCAAGTTAACACTGACCAGAACCAGTTAACAGGTACAGGTACTTGTAATGCACGGTAAACTAGAACAAGTGTTTCGCCAAAACAAAGAGTTCAAGTGTAGAAAAGTTACACTTGTAGAAGCTAAGTTTACAAGTGCAGTAGAAAAGAAAAATGGCGTGTGTGGACAAACGAAATGAACAACGTCAAGCGGGATGCCGAAATTGAAGTTTTGTCAGTGAATCATAATATAAAAACGGTGTTAAGAACACGATAGAATGTTCATCATACATGACAAGGTGTAAAATGATTGGAAGACAGACAAATTATAAACTGAAAAGTGGAGAAAATGTGTATTTGATTTCCACTTATTCTGATGGCTGGCATAATCGGATTTTTCCTCTTCATTAAGACGAAATGATTAATCAGTTCATCAAGTCTTAATGCTGCTAAGTTAGGAATGTCATGTGTAACTTCGAGATTATCTCAACACTTCACTTTGTTCTTCAATGATGGTGAGATCCTCAATACCCGATCAGGAAAATTTGCACAGGGTCAAGCACAATTTGAATCTTTCAAGGGTCTCGGAAGACATCCTAAATCTCTCATTAAACTCGAAAATACCCACAAAAAAGCGGCATTTATTCGGTTTTTTCGGTATTCATGACCGAAAAAATTTTGGCGTCTTTTACGCTGAATGCTTTTTTCTTGTCTGTATTCTTCAGCAGATGATTCCCACATATTAAACACCGAAAAATGGTCAACTCACAATGCTGGAAAATAACAAGTTTACAGGTAAATAGACGTACATTAAAAAAAGTTCCAGTCATGCAGCATGATCGTATGAGCGAATTTTCATAAACTATCTATCGTACTATAGTATGTTAAATTGCATTGAAATTGGAGCAATTGTAGTTGACAGAAATGGTTAAAAACCAATTTTATGACAAAAAACTTATTCTAAATGAAATTCCACTGATTCAAAAGGGATTTTTGATTTTTAAATTTTTTTGCAGTTTAAGTACGTTTTTTAGCAAATTTTAATGACATTTAAGTACGTTTTTCATCATAATTTTGAGCAAAATTTTTAATGTCCTAGTTAATCGTTGAAAATTTAGTTTTGACTAAAATTCTGCAAAAAAATAGAAATTTAACGATTTTTGGCCGTTTTTAGCCATTTTTAGTGATTTTTTGGGTACATTTTTCGAAATTTGACCAATTTAATGTGCTCAAAAATTGTTGTCCAACGAACTCATCCTTTCTTTTGAAATGCTTGATTTTTTGGCGAAAGAACAAAGTTTTTATCTCAATTCTATCGAGAGTTATCGTCTGTAATGACACATACATATATATATATATATATATATATATATATATATATATACATATATATACATATATATATATACATATAAAAAAGCGTTAAAATCCAGGAATCATTTCAGAATGCCTCAAAACAGATTTCGATGAAGAAAATTTTTGAAAATTTTTATTTTAAAATTTTTGGAGCCATTGCAATAGCTTTATTTTCTAAGAAAATTCGCTAAAATCGGCCATTTTTTACAACGGTAAAACAATGACTTGTACAAAATGATGGGAAAACACTTGTAACTTGTCCGAATTCGCCTGTACACTTGTTAATTTTCACTGTGCATTACAAGTCTACACTTTTACCTTTATATTCTTGTACACTCATTTTTTGCAACTTGTACATAAAATCGGCTTGTAACTTGTCACTTGTTGCTTTATGAAATAGGTCCTGCTATTATTAGAACTCAAGGCCACCATGAATACCGGGCCAAACCCCTTACCTTGTATAGGACAGACGTAGGTATATAGGTAGCTTCTTTGGGATGGCGTACGGGTTCTTTGGGGGTCAACTACTCGCTCGTACCTAGTATCTCTGATTCCATTTGACATTACTGAACAGAACAACCCATGATATGCTTCGAGGAGTATAAATTGAGAAACATTTGAAGCGAGACGTCTTAGTAGAAAAAGATTCGTTGAAAGTTATGAATGAACACAAAACAAATGTGCATTCCAACGCAAATGGAGTCTTAAGATTATCTCATATTTTTCGCTGGTCGATATCTCAATTTGGCCCGGAAGAAATTGAATATTAGTGCAAGGGATCGTGCCGCTTCATTGCTTTTCTTATCGAATCGTCGGCAATTCTGGGCCTTCTAGCATCGGTCATTTTGACATTTTCATGTCTTTGCTTTGGCACATAAACTAAAAAAACGCTGCAAATTATTTCACAAAGGTTTATTATTTTTTCAATTGAGTATGATCATAGTTTTAGTTGGCTAGCGTACGTCATAAGGCCCGTCCAGACTCCTCGGCGTATCCTATTTCGAGTTGCCACAACCTATACTTCTATAATTATATACGCATGTTTATATTTCTCGATTTGAGCTCCAATCTATTCAAATAGTTATTGTCTTAATAATATCATTATCTACGTACGAAAAGTCGAGAGGATATGTTATTAAATATGCGTAGGAAAAGCTTTGGTATTAACACACAAATATGACCTTGAAAAAAACATATATTCATGCCTCGAAGGAACGCCGGCGCCGGCGCCTCCTCTCACTCCACCGCCCGCTCACCCCCCCTCACCGCCCACCGTGACCCCCTGCCAAGCGTGCCAGGCGTGCGCGCGTAGAAAAACACACTTTTTTGCCCGTTTTTGGCCCATAGCATCTATGCGAGTAAAGCGATCGGGATGGTTAAACGTTAGGACCAACTAGACCCCAAATGGAGTCTATGTGCGAAAGAACGGGTTTTTTAAGTCAATTCTTAGGCCTTTTATGGCCCGGACGGCGGACGGCGGACGGCGGACGGCGGACGGCGAACGGCGAACGGCGAACGGCGAACGGCGGACTGCGGACGGACATTTCAAATTTGGATTCTACGCACCTTGAAACGTAAAGTGACAAAGTTTGAGGGGGGGTTATAAAAATTTTTTGCTACACGATCACATAGGCTTATTATTGGAAATAATAAACCAAAAACGTCACGGAAAATAATTGCTCACGAAAATTGCTCACGAAAATTGCTCACGAAAATTGTCCCAAGTGGCCACAACGATGATTATGACCATCAGAAATGACGTTTTTACCTAATGATCCCACGATTCTGAGATTTGGTATGTGGGCCCTTGAGGGACTTCTGAACACAACTGACCGATCCCAAGTCAGCTGAGTGGCTCTAGAAACCAGTTTTTTCCCTAATGATCCCACGATTCTGAGATTTGGTATGTAGCCCCTTGAGGGACTTCTGAACACAACTGACCGATCCAAGATCAGCTGAGTGGCTCTAGAATCCTTTTTTTTCCCTAATGATCCCACGATTCTGAGATTTGGTATGTGGGCCCTTGAGGGACTTCTGAACACAACTGACCGATCCAAGATCAGCTGAGTGGCTCTAGAAACCAGTTTTTTCCCTAATGATCCCACGATTCTGAGATTTGGTATGTAGCCCCTTGAGGGACTTCTGAACACAACTGACCGATCCAAGATCAGCTGAGTGGCTCTAGAAACCAGTTTTTTCCCTAATGATCCCACGATTCTGAGATTTGGTATGTAGCCCCTTGAGGGACTTCTGAACACAACTGACCGATCCAAGATCAGCTGAGTGGCTCTAGAATCCAGTTTTTTCCCTAATGATCCCACGATTCTGAGATTCGGTATGTGGGCCCTTGAGGGACTTCTGAACACAACTGACCGATCCCAGATCAGCTGAGTGGCTCTAGAAACCAGTTTTTTCCCTAATGATCCCACGATTCTGAGATTTCTTATGTGGGCCCTTGAGGGACTTCTGAACACAACTGACCGATCCCAGATCAGCTGAGTGGCTCTAGAATCCAGTTTTTTCCCTAATGATCCCACGATTCTGAGATTCGGTATGTAGCCCCTTGAGGGACTTCTGAACGCAACTGACTTATCCCAGATCAGCTGAGTGGCTCTAGAAACCAGTTTTTTCCCTAATGATCCCACGATTCTGAGATTTGGTATGTGGGCCCTTGAGGGACTTCTGAACACAACTGACCGATCCCAAATCAGCTGAGTGGCTCTAGAAACCAGTTTTTTCCCTAATGATCCCACGATTCTGAGATTTGGTATGTAGCCCCTTGAGGGACTTCTGAACACAACTGACCGATCCAAGATCAGCTGAGTGGCTCTAGAATCCATTTTTTTCCCTAATGATCCCACGATTCTGAGATTTGGTATGTGGGCCCTTGAGGGACTTCTGAACACAACTGACCGATCCAAGATCAGCTGAGTGGCTCTAGAAACCAGTTTTTTCCCTAATGATCCCACGATTCTGAGATTTGGTATGTAGCCCCTTGAGGGACTTCTGAACACAACTGACCGATCCAAGATCAGCTGAGTGGCTCTAGAAACCAGTTTTTTCCCTAATGATCCCACGATTCTGAGATTTGGTATGTAGCCCCTTGAGGGACTTCTGAACACAACTGACCGATCCAAGATCAGCTGAGTGGCTCTAGAATCCAGTTTTTTCCCTAATGATCCCACGATTCTGAGATTCGGTATGTAGCCCCTTGAGGGACTTCTGAACACAACTGACCGATCCAAGATCAGCTGAGTGGCTCTAGAATCCAGTTTTTTCCCTAATGATCCCACGATTCTGAGATTTGGTATGTGGGCCCTTGAGGGACTTCTGAACACAACTGACCGATCCCAGATCAGCTGAGTGGCTCTAGAAACCAGTTTTTTCCCTAATGATCTCACGATTCTGAGATTTGGTATGTAGCCCCTTGAGGGACTTCTGAACACAACTGACCGATCCCACATCAGCTGAGTGGCTCTTGAATCCAGTTTTTTCCCTAATGATCCCACGATTCTGAGATTTGGTATGTAGCCCCTTGAGGGACTTCTGAACGCAACTGACCGATCCCAGATCAGCTGAGTGGCTCTAGAATCCAGTTTTTTCCCTAATGATCCCACGATTCTGAGATTTGGTATATAGCCCCTTGAGGGACTTCTGAACACAACTGACCGATTACAGATCAGCTGAGTGGCTCTAGAATCCAGTTTTTTCCCTAATGATCCCACGAATCTGAGATTTGGTATGTAGCCCCTTGAGGGACTTCTGAACACAACTGACCGATTACAGATCAGCTGAGTGGCTCTAGAATCCAGTTTTTTCCCTAATGATAAGGAAATAATAAGAAAACACACATGAAAATGTCCCAATGTGTTGCAGACTCGTATGCAAGCATTTCTAATGATTTCCGCTTACTTTACTAAGTTTACATCAATTTTTTTGAAATGAGGCTTTATCAGCGCAGATCTCGGTTACAATACAGGTAGTAGAGACCCTTCGAAGGGTTGGTTCAATGCACGGTTAGTTTACTAGACGGTACCTGTCAATCTGAAGGCGCTTAGGGAAAACCCAAGGAGCGCTACGTCACTGGTCCCCTCAGCCACCATTCACTCGCCCTGTGCATTGCGCTTATACCCTCATTCCCGTTCTAATTTTGTTGGTGAGTGAAGTTTTTAAAAATGGTTTGCTGTGCCATAGCGACTTGTTCGAACAAAGACGGTGAGAAAAATCCTGGACTCCATTTTCACCGGTTTCCGAAGGATAAGGAGACGAGATCTACGTGAATTGTGGCGTGTAAGCGTGCAGACTCTTTCAAATTAGACAAAGCTCGGGTATGTTCTACTCATTTTGATCAGAGTGATTATAAGCGTGATTTGAGAGCTGAGCTACAAAAATTCCTCCGAAATTTGATTTGAAACCGGGCACAGTACCACACCTGCTTTTGGGTAAATCTCTTGCGACAAAAACCATATCGACAGCTTTTCCTAACGATGATCGCAAAAATCGATCGGAAAAACGATCCATTCGCAAGGAAATTCAGGCTGTTCTGAGTTCCGAAACGGAGACCGATTTAAAACTTGCTGAAAATCCAAAAAATTCATGAACTGTGTACGGGAAATCGAAGACGAATTTCAAAAATTTTACGGGAATTTTATTTGTCAGAACGCAGGAGTTTTTTCTCGTCTAATTGAAGTCGTAAAACATAAGAATCCCGAGATTGATGATTTCGTAGTTTCGTGCTTTGTTAGGACTCGAACATTTATCAGAATGAAGAATATAAATAAGTTACCTACGAAAGGAAGAAAAACTTTTGAAATCAAGAAAACGGAGTGCCAGTGAAGACAGAAAAAATTCAAGAAAATTAAGAAACTAGTTGGATAAATTTGTATTTTTGTGTTGCTATTATTATTACCTACCTATTATGTACCTACAATCAAAGTTTACCAAGGAATTGTTATGTTTTACTTCTAATTTTTTGAAAATAATCAAAGTAAATAACTTACGTAGAATTAATGTAATTACCTATCTGTAATTAAATATTTTTATTTCATTCATTATATGAATATTCTCTTTTAGCGAATTTTTGAAGAAAATTAAGCTATTGCTCTCGCCTCAAAATTTGTAGAATGTGAATTTTTGAAAAAATTTTATGCAGAAATCCGTTTCAGGCTATTCTGAATCATATTCTGAAGTTTAACGCATTTTTTTATGTATGTATGTATATATGTATACATGTATGTATGTGTCATTCCAGACGATAACTGTCCGTAGAATTGTGCTAGAAACTTCAAACAAATTTTAAAATGTTAAGGACACAAAACGAAAGTTCAAGTTCGTTGGCCAGCATGATCAGATTACATCTTCGGGTTGAAATTTTCAAAAATGTAGTCAAAAATTTCAAAATAGCCTGTTTTTTGCGATTTGTTGTGCGAAATAATTTTTTCAGCATACTAACATGTGGTATATTCGGAATCAGCGTAAAATTTCCTATAAGAATATGTATCAAGTTTTCAAAAATTTCAAAGTTGAAAAATCAGTCAAAAATCGAAATAATGCCGTTCGCTAGTTGTAAAAATCGGTAATATTTGCATGAAACATTGTCCAAATTCAGATTGAACTACTCTTATGGAAGTATCCCTGTATAACCAATCCTAGAACCATGCTGTTTAAGGCTAGAACCATGCTGTAGATAGAATTTGATTCCATGTTTGTCTATCAAAATCATAAACTAAAATTTCTCTACACGATCAATAGCGACTGAAATGTCGAAGATTTCTTAAAAAATTCGCTCATGAGGTCATGCTGCATGACTGGACTTTTTTATGAATCATCTCTAGAGTTACTTAAAACGTTTGTTTTGCACTGATTCCGTGCGTATTCGAGAGGCTCCCGCAATGGTAAAGGGACCACCTACGTCATAGGCCAGGAGCTCCCGGCGTTGACAGGTACCGTCTAGTAAAGTAACCGTGGTTCAATGACTTTCCTTTCGATGACTTTCACGTTACCAGTTTTCAGTCCGTTTCCACAGGTATCAGGAAACTCGTCGAAATTATTTTCATTTTCCCAATTTATATCCCAATGTTTGATTTCATATTTTCGACGACTTTTCCATCCATTCAGTTTTTACTAGTGTCCCACTCAATGAGGACACTCATCAAAAAGTCTCGAGTTTAGACTTTTGATGAGTTTCCTTTCGATGAGTATCTAGGGAGGTCCCGAAAAGTTTTTGAGGCCGATTATAAATGCCTTTTCACCCTTTTGGTTGTTTGAAAAGTGAACAGAAGTAAGCATAAATAAGAAGAATATAGGTAAAACAACGACAGGGGGTGTAATGAAGACGAAGATTGGGCGATGAAGGAATGAATTGTGCCAGGCGGTATACGAATAAAGTTGGGGCTGGAATGGAAAACGAATTGTCCCCACGAAATGATTTCTACGGCGAGGTTTGTTTCCAATACATCAGCCATGACAATTGGGAAACATTTACATGCCATACGAATATTAGTAGATGTATCACACAATAAGAAATTTAGAGAGTGAAAAGTGAAATGAAGTTCGTCACGGTATAGGCAACGATAACGGGGACATTACGGTGAGGATGGTTTAAGCTTTGACGTCAAATATAATCCACAATAAATTAATCTCATGTAGTCTCATGGAATAGCCTCATAAATTGCGGTACTTGGCCTCAAGTCAACAGCCGTTAGTGTCCCATTTGACGTATGATCCAAATCTTTATATTATGGATGTTATCATAATTTTGCTTTCTAATAAATTAACCTAAGTATTTCGCAAAATACAATTGTCGCCCTCCAAACAAAACGTTCTCTTGAAAATATTATACCTATGTATTTCTAGATTCAATCAATATGGGCGTTACCTAACTGACTCCCGAAGAATCAAAAGTGAGAGGACGCGGTCACGTAGCAGATCTAACTGACTCCCTTGGATACGAACTAAATCACTCGCGACGAAGTTGTGGAAACCCATTATAAAACGGAAGTTAGTGAAAAATGTTGTCTATTTCCACGAAAAATAAAGAGTTACAATGTTAAATCGATTTCGACGGTTAGGCCATCATCAGTAACAAACAATAACTGAAGACACATTAGAAAGGACACAGCTTATATAGAGACAGGTGAAGAGAGATTGAATCCCATTGGTCGAGAGAAAGGAAAGGGGCAGGAGGTACAACCAATCTCACTTGTCCAAAGGGAGGTATGTTGAATGTACTTGAAAAATTCGAAATTATCAAAAGTGACAGGTCTGGTAAATGTTTAAATGAGGATATACCTCAATATATTTCACCACTGATAGGTCCATTTCTGTAAACCTTGGAATTATCCCTTCACACTGTTGAAACCCTATTTAGTTATTTCCCCCCTTTCACTTCATCTGATTAGCTATAACCCCCTTTCACTTTGTATGCACTTAATTGGTTGTACCTCCTGCCCCTTTCTTTTCTCTCGACCAATGGGATTCAATCTCCCTTTCACTTTGTATGCACTTGATTGGTTGTACCTCCTGCCCCTTTCCTTTCTCTCGACCAATGGGATTCAATCTCTCTTCACCTGTCACTATATAAGCCGTGTCCTTTCTAATGTGTCTTCAGTTATTGTTTGTTACTGATGATGGCCTAACTGTCGAAATCGATTTAACATTGTAACTCTTTATTTTTCGTGGAAATAGACAACGTTTTTCACTAACTTCCGTGACTCCCTTGGGCCCTCATCCCCGACGAAAATGCATATCCTGCAGATCCCAACTGACTCCAGCGAAAATCGGCGTTTGTTCAGGAAGAGGGCCGTGACATCCTTCAAAATCAAAAGGAATATTATCAAAAGGGATAATTTAAGAATGACGGGGGCGCAATTTGGAATAAGCTTCTTTTTTTGTCCTCAATAAGTAAGGCTATAACATGTGGAATATCTTGATCCAATTTTTTGAGGCATACTGACATCTGGCCAGATGCAATCCAGGCCTTTGTCAGCTGATAATGTTTAGGCGGGAATCATGGCAGACTGTTATCTCTGTGGCGCCTTCATTCGCCATTTTGGAAATTAGTCGTACTTCCTACCATCAGCCACTCCACTGAATTATTCACGTAATTTTGACTATCCTATCCTTTGAAGTAATGTTGTAGGACTAATTTCTGCGGGTGTCAATGTTGTTATTTGATAAACTGGCTTCGTTATCACTTATCTTATCAATGGGGGCGAATTGACGAAATGTTTGCTAACATCGACTAACACCTCAAATTTTTAACCACACCTGCACGCTCTCGTGGAGATAGTCCTAAGTCTGTGTAGTGGGAAGGAAAGTTTGGGGATAACACTTCCTTATATGCTCAGGGAGTCAGAGTAGGCCCTTTTAACAGTTTTGTTCCTCGCCGGGAGTCAATTAGAACTAAACTCCTCCAGAGAGTCAGTTGGGACTTCCATTTTTCGCTCTGTCTGGTGTCAGTTAGGAAACGCACATCAATATTAACCCACTACTGTCTGATTTTGATGAAGAAATAAGGGATTTTGACCGTTCCATAAATGTTTGACTCAGTCAGAAGAATGGGAGATTGTGCGCATGAGTAGACGTAAATTTCCTAAAACACAATGTTCTTTAAGATCTATTATTGACTATAATATTGGGTGTAGTGTTGGCTCATGAATTCTACTGCAATTGGATCAATTATAGTTAGGTAGGCACTGCAAGAACGTAAAAATCATTGTCAAGGTCAAAACACCGAAATTACTCTCGGCCAACCCAGTTCAAGTTCGAACTTCAAATAGGTAATCAGGTAGGTAATAAATTAATTTAATTAAGGTTAAACTACATAATACGATGTTGAATACATCTACATAAAACTATCAATAAATTGGAATAATCAAACTTCCTTTTCTTCAAACATTCTTCTAAATATTTTTTTCTAAGTTAAGCTGCACAATAATTTATGAACCAAAATAAAATATTCCATTTCTTTCCTGTTAAAACGCGTCAATGATCTATACAATCGTAGCGTGGGAACGAGGAAGCTATGTGCCCACCCAACTGAAGAGACTTGGGTTTCCTTTTGTTTCAACAAACAAAAGTTTACCCACAGGTTTTTCGTACATTTTAATAGTAGCAAATAATATCCTAGTAGTTACATCCTATTAGCGGGAACCCCACGTTCAGTGGCATCATTACAAGTCAAATATTTCAAAACGGTGGAAAGTCGCTACACACCGTAGAGAGGAATTAAATCACTCACGACGAATTGGGGGAATCCTATTTCATTGAAGAAAACGGAAGTTGAAGAGTGGTGTCTATTTCCTTAGGTCATCAAAGGGTTACAATATTAAATACATTTCGACGTTTAGGTCATCATCAAACAATAACTTATTACTGATAATGACCTAACCGTATAAATCGATTTAAAAGTATAACTTATTTATATTATCACTTATTAATTATAACTTATATATTTTGTGAAAATAGACAAGGCTCTTCAAAGGGGAGTCAGTCCGAAAAACAGTATTTTTTACAGCTCAGTAGAAATTAAAGTTCCAGTCATGCAGCATGACCACATGAGCGAATTTTCAAAGCGTTTCTATAATTTGTGGTTTTTATTTTTATTACAGAGAGTTTGGAGGTGAATTGGAGTTTGCAGGTGAATTATCGGTATAATTCTACGTGGTTAGCTTTTTTTCAATACCTACATTTCACAATAATGATTCTTTGTAATCGAAAAAGAAAAAAGTTGTTCAGAATGCGTAAAAAATGCGAGTAGAAATTTTGAGGAGCAAATTGGTTGTTGAATCAAGCGCTGAAGTTGAACTCGATCCTTGAACTTACCGAAGTGTATAAATTAGAAATGCAGACTCAATAGCCGCCCCGAAATCTTGATAGAAATTTCGCACGTTCTGCACGTTATAATCTTAAATAAGTAGGAGATTACAACAAATAATACATGAAAACTGCTACGGAATAATATATACAAGAGTATAAGAGAAAATAGTATATGTTTGAAAATAAGAAAGGAATAGATATGAATCTTATCATACAAAGGAAAGTTAGATTAGAGAAGGAATTGACGCAGTAATTTGCAGGGGCCAACGTAGTAGGTATGGTGGGATATGTGCTTGATGTACTCGTACACTCCGCGCTAGCGGCACACAAAGAAGTAACAGTAATATGAACAAATTATCGGTACTTATCCATAGCATCCCAATCACGAAGTCAGCACCTACTTATTCACCAATTTTAGTAGGTAGGTAACGAGAACAACATCATTGAGTTTTCATTCACGGTTGTGTCCGTGAGAATATGTATTATCACCCATTATAATGGTATTGACCAACACAGCCAAAACGAATGGGAATCAATCGTCATTCAATCAAATACCTACGAATACAAAATCTGCATAGTTTGTAAGGAAGCGAATAACAAACGGTATTGCAGGGTAATACTATCATTGCTGATTACTACTAGTACTGTAACAACAATACCATTTCAGTTACTCTCAGTTGATTTATTCACTCTAACCTTAAACTTACCAAAGAAAATGAATGAGAAAATCGGATTCAATAGCCGCTTCACAACCTTGATAATGTAAAGTTTCGCTGGTGCTGCACGTTATAAACTTGAATCAATTTGTGATTACAACGAATCATATAAAAACAACTGTAAGTATTTCAAAACTATCCAAGGAAAAGATTTGAATGTATTCTTTCGGAGACTAGTTAGCTAAGACAAGAACAAGTATCAAATCGTAGTAATTCGCTGGGATCAACCTTGCTTGAAGGGATACTTGAAGTAGGTATACGAGGTAGTGGTACACAAAGAAGTAATAACAGATTGAGTTGGTACATATACAAGGAATCCCTACCACGGAATAGGTACCTAATTATTCAACATTAGGTAGGTAGGTAGGTATCGGAGACAGCATCATAATTTTCGTTCTCGCTGGATTATACTCACAACTATTTTTTTAATAAACCATTACAAAAGCTTGAGTGAGTAATTGTGGATTTTTTATAAAAATGTCAGAAATGGTGAATTATGTTCCTCCCACTCTCCCAAATTTAAGCAATCGCCAAAAATGTAGTTTCTAACCGATCTTTAATCACATTCGATGCAGAGATTAATCATCTGAGAATATGATTCCCTTTATTATTATTATTTTTTTTTTTTTTTTTTACTTGCTACTTGTTATTTCACAAATAAGGTCAGAAAGGTTCTAACCTCCTTTCTGGTCCAAAATGAGGTACGTACTGAAAGGTTTGCGAACCCAGGTTCTTAAATCTAAGACCTATTATAATTCAATTTTCAATTCAATTCAAATAATTCATTGTGCAGGAAACAATGTTTATGTAAGCACACATGAACAACAAATACAAGAGACAAAATTAGATATGAGGTGGCGAAGAAAAGAAAAACATCAAGTACAAATTAAAAATATTTAGGTAAATAAAGGAAATAATAATTAAAAGATAAAGGAAAGTTTAAAGATATTCTGCATCACAAAAAGAAGAAGGGGGAGAGGAGAACGAAGGGGATTGCGCTAAATGCTGGCTACTATCGGATGTCTAGATACTGAACAGTAGCCTTCAAGAATCGACCAATGGAGGGGGACGCACGAACAGACAAGGGAAGCGAATTCCAGATCCTTGCTCCTGCCACCCCAAAGGACTTGGACATAGTTCGACTGGTGTGCCTGATGACAGAGAGAGAGTGGGATCTAAAAGAAGAGGCTCTATTAACTAAGTTGGACAAATACATTGGCATTGAACCATTTATTTCTGCAATTAATTTTAAATGCCTGAAAATGAAATAATCCTCCAGGGGAAGGCAAAGAAGGGTGAGATGGGATACAGATTGACGTACATTAACATTATATGCATATCTCAAGCAAGCATTATAGGCAACCACGAGTCTCGATTTCAAAGAAGCGGAAATAGCATAGGAGTAAACTGAGCAACAATAAAAGAAGTGAGGAGTTACTAAAGCAATGGCAAGTCGTATTTTAAAGTTATTAGGAGTAAATTTAGATAAACGTCGGAGACTGCGGAGAGATCCATAAACTCTTTTGCACACCTGAACCACATGGTAGTCCCAAGACATGGCCTTGTCAAAATAAAGTCCCAGATTTCTCACATGTGATGAGTAAGGCACCACCATCCCTTCAACTAAGATGGGGGGCAGACAATTAGTAGGTAAATCTTGTTTGTACAACACAATAACTTGAGATTTGCTAGGATTAATAAGTATGCCATTTTTAATTGCCCACCTAGATATCGACACTAGATCACTATTAAGTAAGCTGATGGCTTCTATCATGGCTTCCCCAAGATCACTGGCCAGGTAAATTTGAAAATCGTCGGCAAAAAGGTGATAATTACAGAATTTAAGGACTGTGGTGAAAACCACCCCCTCTTTTCAACAGCCCTTTTCAGGGCTACCAAAAAGAGGTAGACATGGCACACAAATGCTTATAAGACGTCGAGTTATAACTCCGTCAAACAAAATATTTCACCAGAGAGAAAATACGAAATTCTCTCTCAAAAGTGAAATATTAGCAAATAACATACAAGGCGACCTCCCTAAACACTTACTGGGCGAGAGAGACGCGACAAGTATCTCGAAACAAGTCGCCTTGAATGAGAAAACTCAAACAGACAATCAAATGTCCTCTAAAACTAACAAGGACAGTTCTAGCAAGCCTACTCGCCAATCAGAAACAATGATTGCACGAGAGACAATAGGCGAACCAACCAGGAGGCGGCAAGCAACCACCTCTGGTCCAGCAGCCACCCCGGGGACCCCGTCTCAGCAACGGACGCAGGGAAGACACCCCCGGGGATCCCGTCTAAACAACGGACGCAGGGAAGCCACCCGAGGACCCCGTCTAAACAAAGGACGCAGGGAAGACACCTCAAGGTCCTTGTCCCCGCAACGGACGCACGGAAGCCACCTCCGGGGACCCCGTCGCAGCGACGGACGCGGGGAAGCCACCCCCGAAGGACCAACTCAGCTATCATACTCGCAGATTCTGAGAAAACAATGTGCGAGCCAATAAGAAAACACAGTTGAACTAATGAAATTAAGCGGACCAATCAGGGGGCGGCAGGAGGCGGCCACCTCCCTATAATTACCCCGCTCGGAGCCCTCCGAAATTCATTCCACTCACCGCTCTCGACGACTACACTCTATAGTACGAAGATTCTACACGCTCTACGCTGACGACCCTTCTGCTCACGAGTTCCTCTCAGAACGGCTTTCTACTGCTCACAAGGCATACCTTCTCTCCTCACAGATCTCGCATTGGCATCTACGAGTCCAGTGATTATTTATCCTGCTCATTGCCCAACGTAGTTCTTCTGTCAGGACGCCACCCGGTACATCTATTGATATTCTCATTAGATCGTACGCCCGCTGGGACGTTCCGAGACGTGTCGCCCGGGTTTCGTAGCACTAAGCTCGTCACCGACCGCTGGGGCACGCCGATAAATTACTCAGCTCATCCGCTCTAATTTATCGTCCAAGGAAGCCTTTTTCAAGGCTACAAGGTAGGACCCTGACATCCGAGCAAAGGAAAGAAGCTCTGTCAAGCGAGTCCACCTTCCAAATCCTGCATCCTATACGGAGAGGTATTGAAAACGAGTTAACCAACTCGGGTACATCGATGGAGCGCCGCCCGTCCTACTTCCTCATGCAAGAGGAAGCAGTACACGGCGCGGCCGGGAGCCCTAGCCCACGCAGCGCTCCCTACCCGCTACTCGACTCGTCCGCTGTCCCTAACGACGGACAAGGGCTCGATTCTTGCGAAGAGATCGCCTTACTACCTAACGTATTCATGAAGGAAACGTTAGGTCAAGCCTCACACACACAAAAGTTCGAGGATACCTTTCAGACCCGCTCTGAAGTCAATCATCATGATTCGACAAAGATATCTGAATATCCACGATATTCTACGCAAGGCTACCCGGCCGATCCGAGTGTCAAACAC
This sequence comes from Adelphocoris suturalis, assembly GCA_030762985.1. NCBI lineage: Eukaryota > Metazoa > Arthropoda > Insecta > Hemiptera > Miridae > Adelphocoris > Adelphocoris suturalis. The sequence goes on from CM061049.1 coordinate 5,481,997, forward strand.
ACTCCCAACTTGCTTAAAACAAAGGATACTTTTCAGTACCTCAACCAAGCCCAGTATATTCCCCCTACAGATATAAATCTTAGGCCGGAATATTACACAACGGCTCAGCACCAAACAGATCGAACCCAGCACCCACTAAGCGAGCCCAGTGCTCCACGCGGCTGCTACACGAACTATCCTCAAGTTCCTCCCGCCAAGCAAGCTGACCTTGGCGATTTCGCTCACATTCCTTACAGAAATACCACAGGGACTAACCCGCATAACCAGAATATAAATGTCCCACTTGGTCTACCTACACCAAGTCAAACGTATATAAATCCACTACAAATGGTGACCCCGCCTTTGAACAGGCTTAACACGGAGCATTTCGTTCCCTCTTATGAAGCTAGTGGATTTCAGGGAACCACTGCGGGCGTGCGACCCCCGCCGGGCTTATACGCCCCACATCTCACACAACAACCCTCTACACAAAGTGGCTTTCGAGCACTTTTGGAGGAAATGGGAGATTACCAAAGACCTATCTTCCAAAAGAAGAATATCGATCGTGCACTCGCCGAGTTCGATCAATACTGCGTGCGAAAAAACCTGAGAACGCAGAACGAATGTTTCTCAGCTATCTACAAGTGGGTACCGGAGGAAATGCGGGAAGCTATTGACTCAGCTTACCTCACGGCACCCCACGCACCTTACGAAGAGGCCAAACAGCGCCTACAACGAGAATACGGGTTGTCCTTACAGGACAGGCTCCTCGCGCTCGAGGACCCCGCATCTCTCGCCAAAAAACCCAGCACCAAGTACCATGAAATGTACTCTAAGGCTGTTGGGTACTTCTCAGAGGCTCTGATCACTCAAAAGTGGATCGAAACTCTGCCTATCGAAGCCCGAGGCATGGTCGCAGCACAGCTTACCACGAATGCCCGGCTCGACCTAGCTGATACGCTACACGCGTACAAAACAGCAAACCCCTCTCTCAACATACGAGGAGTAGAATCTACTTCGAAACCTACGAAGACTGGTTTCAAAAAGGCCCTCTCACAAAAAGCTGAGTTCAAACCTCAGCAAGTAGAGAGTAAGCCTCACAAACCAACGGCCTACGTCTGCCGGAACCACGCCCGTTTCGGTAGCGAAACTCGCAAGTGTGCAGACCCAGAATACTGCACTTGGAAGGCGAATACCGCCTCCAAACCTACCAAAAAGGCAGCGCCTATCAGCCAGCCTAAAACCTTGGTTTCAAGCGAGAATACCCATAGATCGATACAAGAAAGTACCGTTCCAACCTCAGACGCAGAGAGTTCGGAAAACGAATAACTGCCAGTGTATCTGAGCCTATACACCGGCAGACTAAAGAGTATAAAAGGCTTTTTTTCAAGTGCAAACTAAATGGCACTGAATTTCTCATTGACACGGGAGCAGAAGTGAACCTTCTGCCCCACAATGTCACCAAAAAATTGGGCTTAAAAATTCATAAGTCCAACGTCAAGCTCACAGCAGCTAACGGCGCCCCTATAGACACACTAGGGCGTGCTGACACGACAATTAACATCGGCCTCGGAGACATGACCACCGATTTCATGATCACTAAAGTTGATCTAGCGATCCTCGGTATACCATTCCTCGAGTCTTGGGATATCGGAATACGGGTCAAACACAAATATATCTACAAAGATAAAGTAAAGAGCTATGCCGATCAAAAAATCGCTGCAGCCATGAACAAAAAATTTACTGACGAACAAATAGCAGCTGCTATTCCTCATCGTGACAACAGCCCTCAACCAGAGGACACACAGCTCACAGAGGATGAAAACATACGCTCTATCATTGAAAAATACAATGATAAAATGAACAAACTTCAAGGAAAGTGGAAAAACAACGGGGTTTACCACCGTATAACCACGGAAGGAACACCAGTACACTTCCGTGCAAGACCCATGGCAGGCGAAAAACGGGCTCAGGTTAAAAGTACTTTCGACAAAATGCTCACAGAGGGGATCATCGCTCCCTCCGACTCCGAATGGGCTTCTCCGCTACGTTGCGTGCCCAAAAAGGATGGAACATGGAGAATCACGGGCGATTACCGATTCCTCAATGCAAAAACTAAGAAAGACGCCTACCCGCCGCCTCACATTCGCTCTTTCCAAGCGAATTTACATAATACACAAATCTATTCGACAATAGATTTAAAATCGGCATATTACCATATCCCGATGCACCCAGATGACGCTCATAAAACAGCAATTATTACCCCTTTCGGTCTCTATGAGTTTAAAAAAATGAGCATGGGTTTGGCCGGAGCGGCTCAAACATGGCAAAGGTACATGGACAGCATCATGCGAAAATTCGATTTCGCATTTGTCTACCTAGACGACATATTGGTGGCTTCTAAAAATTACAAAGAACACATGAACCACCTCAAACGAATTTTCGACAAACTAGGAGAACACGGACTTCGAGTAGGTTTTGATAAATGCATTTTTTCAAAACCTACCGTCGATTTCCTAGGTTTCACTATCTCAAAAGAAGGGATAATTCCTAAACGAGATAAAATAGAAGCCATAGAGCAATTCCCTCGGCCAATAGACGTACGAAGCCTACGCAGATTCCTAGGTATGTGTGGTTTCTATCGAGCTTGCTCAAGTAAATTCGCTCACACAGCGCAACCTCTGTATGACTCCATTCAGTCAAACAAAAAAAATGACAAAACCCCTATCGAATGGACATCAGAGAGAGAAAAAGCTTTCAACAGTTTAAAACACGCAATGATAAAAGCTACATTGCACAATATTGCTCATCCCCACCCTACAGCAGAGTGGAGAATAGTTTGCGATGCATCCGATACACACATCGGAGCGGCACTGGAGCAGGAAATTACAGACAAACACGGCTCAAAATCTTACCAACCATTGGGATTTTTCAGTAAAGAAATTCCGGAACAATGGAAGAATAAAGCCTCGTTCGACAAAGAGATGTTCGCCGCTTACCAAGCTTGCATTCATTGGCACAATGACTTGGACGGCCGCTCTTTTCATATTTGCTCAGATCACAAGCCTCTGCTAGGCACAATGCTAAAGAAAAACGCACATTTTTCTAAAATGCGATTGAGATGGCTAACATACATCTCCCAAATGACAAGTGACATTCGACATATACCCGGAGAAGACAACGTCGTAGCCGACGCACTCTCCAGACCTTTCGATCCAGTTGAAATTCAAACAAAGTCAATTTCAACCCAAACTGACGAGGGTCCGTCCATAGCCGAAATTTCACAAATTACGGCCGCAATAGAGTGCAATCTTCTACTGCACATCTCAAATGCACAGATTCATTCTCCTCCTAACGCAGAGAACAAACTAAAACTCACACGAGTTGAATTCCCTCAAGGAGAGATTTGGTGTAACCTAGACTTAGGACACCCAAGACCTTATATTCCAAACGAAATAAGGCACGAAATAATCAGCCAAATTCACAATTTGGGACACCCAGGCATACACTCTACAGTGTATAAAGTAAAACAGAGATATTTTTGGCACGGCCTTCGTGCAGATGTCTCCAACTGGGTCCGAGCATGCGAGACTTGCCAACGAGCAAAAATCACTCGCTCCGTGAAGCTCCCTTACTCCGAATTTGAAACGGCTAACAAATTCTCCCATGTACACGTTGACATTACCGGACCCTTACCTTTAGCTAAAGGAGGGAAACGTTACATCCTAATGATGGTCGATAGAGCAACGGGTTGGCTAGAGGCAGTCCCTCTTAACAACATCGAAACGTCCACGATCACAAACGCCTTTATCAATATTTGGGTAGCCTCAAAAGGCGTACCTAAATACATCACAAATGACCAGGGCACACAATTCGAATCAGACCTATTTCATTCCATTATGGAACGTCTCGGAGTAAAACATACTCACACGTTACCATACAAACCGTCAACAAACGGAATGGTGGAACGCAGAAATAGATCCTTGAAAGAGGCTCTCAAAGCACAGGACGAAAATTGGCTCGACGCCCTTCCAAAAGTACTACTCGCCATGCGTACGGCAGTAGACCCAGCAACGGAAACTACACCCTTCCAAAAAGTTTACGGAATTGACGTGCCGCTCCCAGGCGACATATTCGTAACTTCTACAAACCTTTCTGAGCCTCTCTTTTTTCGACCTACGCATATCAGACATAATAATACGAAATATGCCGTCAACATGCCCAAAAATTTAGATACATGTACACATGTCTATATCAGAGTGCCCACACAGCTCTCCTCTTTGCAATGTCCTTACACGGGACCATTCAAAGTTGTTAAAAGAGATAAGTTTTCGGTTACAGTACAAATTGGCGAACACACAAAAAAAGTTCCCAAACAGCAAATCAAACCAGCTTACACTCTAAACACAGACGAAGCTGTGTCACTAAGCACAAATCAGAAAAAAAAATAAGGAGGAGACTCCCCGAAAACCCGCCAGAAGACGTGCCCCCTCTACCAAATTCGACGAGAGGTGGGTGACTGTGCTCGAAACACCCCAGCCGGCGTCGTCGTTAATAACACGACGTCTTGAGGGGGCGCCTGTGGTGAAAACCACCCCCTCTTTTCAACAGCCCTTTTCAGGGCTACCAAAAAGAGGTAGACATGGCACACAAATGCTTATAAGACGTCGAGTTATAACTCCGTCAAACAAAATATTTCACCAGAGAGAAAATACGAAATTCTCTCTCAAAAGTGAAATATTAGCAAATAACATACAAGGCGACCTCCCTAAACACTTACTGGGCGAGAGAGACGCGACAAGTATCTCGAAACAAGTCGCCTTGAATGAGAAAACTCAAACAGACAATCAAATGTCCTCTAAAACTAACAAGGACAGTTCTAGCAAGCCTACTCGCCAATCAGAAACAATGATTGCACGAGAGACAATAGGCGAACCAACCAGGAGGCGGCAAGCAACCACCTCTGGTCCAGCAGCCACCCCGGGGACCCCGTCTCAGCAACGGACGCAGGGAAGACACCCCCGGGGATCCCGTCTAAACAACGGACGCAGGGAAGCCACCCGAGGACCCCGTCTAAACAAAGGACGCAGGGAAGACACCTCAAGGTCCTTGTCCCCGCAACGGACGCACGGAAGCCACCTCCGGGGACCCCGTCGCAGCGACGGACGCGGGGAAGCCACCCCCGAAGGACCAACTCAGCTATCATACTCGCAGATTCTGAGAAAACAATGTGCGAGCCAATAAGAAAACACAGTTGAACTAATGAAATTAAGCGGACCAATCAGGGGGCGGCAGGAGGCGGCCACCTCCCTATAATTACCCCGCTCGGAGCCCTCCGAAATTCATTCCACTCACCGCTCTCGACGACTACACTCTATAGTACGAAGATTCTACACGCTCTACGCTGACGACCCTTCTGCTCACGAGTTCCTCTCAGAACGGCTTTCTACTGCTCACAAGGCATACCTTCTCTCCTCACAGATCTCGCATTGGCATCTACGAGTCCAGTGATTATTTATCCTGCTCATTGCCCAACGTAGTTCTTCTGTCAGGACGCCACCCGGTACATCTATTGATATTCTCATTAGATCGTACGCCCGCTGGGACGTTCCGAGACGTGTCGCCCGGGTTTCGTAGCACTAAGCTCGTCACCGACCGCTGGGGCACGCCGATAAATTACTCAGCTCATCCGCTCTAATTTATCGTCCAAGGAAGCCTTTTTCAAGGCTACAAGGTAGGACCCTGACATCCGAGCAAAGGAAAGAAGCTCTGTCAAGCGAGTCCACCTTCCAAATCCTGCATCCTATACGGAGAGGTATTGAAAACGAGTTAACCAACTCGGGTACATCGATGGAGCGCCGCCCGTCCTACTTCCTCATGCAAGAGGAAGCAGTACACGGCGCGGCCGGGAGCCCTAGCCCACGCAGCGCTCCCTACCCGCTACTCGACTCGTCCGCTGTCCCTAGCGACGGACAAGGGCTCGATTCTCGCGAAGAGATCGCCTTACTACCTAACGTATTCATGAAGGAAACGTTAGGACAAGCCTCACACACACAAAAGTTCGAGGATACCTGTCAGACCCGCTCTGAAGTCAATCATCATGATTTGACAAAGATATCTGAATATCCACGATATTCTACGCAAGGCTACCCGGCCGATCCGAGTGTCAAACACACTCCCAACGTGCTTAAAACAAAGGATACTTTTCAGTACCTCAACCAAGCCCAGTATATTCCCCCTACAGATATAAATCTTAGGCCGGAATATTACACAACGGCTCAGCACCAAACAGATCGAACCCAGCACCCACTAAGCGAGCCCAGTGCTCCACGCGGCTGCTACACGAACTATCCTCAAGTTCCTCCCGCCAAGCAAGCTGACCTTGGCGATTTCGCTCACATTCCTTACAGAAATACCACAGGGACTAACCCGCATAACCAGAATATAAATGTCCCACTTGGTCTACCTACACCAAGTCAAACATATATAAATCCACTACAAGGACATAAGGCAAATCATTGATGAAGAGTGAAAAAAGAATCGGTCCCAGCACAGCCCCCTGGGGAACACCAGAAACAAGAGGAAGAGAATTAGAACGCTTGTCACCACTCACAGTAGTTTGAAACCTGTCACTGAGGTAGGATGCAATCAAACGACAAGCAGATGAGGAGAAATTGTAGTAGATAAGAATAGAATATATCTGCGTTTAATTTTCAATACCTGAAATTTAGGTAGGTACACCGAAATGGGCGACCTATATAAACTGGAACATAATAGGTGTGTCATATTATGACTGGTAAAGCGAGTTTCCCTGGTAAATTAAAATTTTGCATCCCTAATAATTGTTCGCGAGGTTTAGGATTTAAATCTATTCTGGACATCCTAAATAACAGACATATTTATGAACTCATAATCATCAATTTAGTCCATTTTGTTCGAATTTAAGAACGGATATTTACTTGGTATTTTTTTCATTGTTGAAACGAAATGCTTGTTTTATCGCTATTTTGAAGGACGTTAGGTACATCCTGTCTAAGTGGAATATAAGTGGTGAGGTATAAAACTCAAATGATTTGTGTGTAAATGTTGGGTATATAAATTGTTGTACATTGATTTTTTGTGTATATGAATATAGTACCATTTGTTTTACATTTTCCAATGGCAAATCAAAACATCCATTTCTTACATAGCTCCTTTAGTTTTATAATGGATGGCAATGGGTTACAGGAGTTAGTCACTGTACATATTATGTTTTGTGTTATCATCCATTTTATGATTTCCTGCCACCACTATTCAAGACATGTCAGAGTTTACATGTGATTCGGTAAAAATTGACTATTTTGCATCGCTAAATCAATTTTAATTATTCTGGACGTCTTAAACGCTAACGTTTACGATATTCACATCATGATTTTCGGCCTCCCATCACTTAGCAACGCTCAAGTTGAAATTTACTGTCTGCAAAATAAATGTTCACTATTAATTTTATTGCTCAAATTCGTCATATTGTCTGCAAAAAATTGTTAACTATCAATTTTATTGCTGAAAAATTTGTTCTAAATAACATTCTATTATTTAAACAAAGATATTGGATTTCGAGAATTTTTTACATTTTTATCGATTTTGTAGCACATTTTAAAGAAATTTAATTACAATTTTGAGCATAGGTTTGAGCTTTAATTTTTAAATTACCAACTTCATAGTTGATGAACTTTATTTGAGTAATATTCTGCTAAAAAAAAAAAAAAAATAAAAATAAAAACACCAATGTTTAGCCTTTTTTGTTTTGTCATTTTTTGTGATTTTTTAGTACATTTTTTGAAATTTGACCAATTTAATGTGCTCAAAAAGTGTTGTCCAACGAACTCATCCTTTCTTTTGAAATGCTTGATTTTTTGGTGAAAGAATGAAGTTTTATCTCAATTCTATCGAGAGTTATCGTCTGGAATGACACACACACACACACACACACACACACACACACACACACATACCTATATATATACATATAAAAAAGCGTTAAAATCCAGGAATCATTTCAGAATGCCTCAAAACAGATCGATGAAGAAAATTTTTGAAAATTTCTATTTTAAAATTTTTGGAGCCATTGCAATAGCTTTATTTTCTAAGAAAATTCGCTAAAAATTCCCTCGTTCCCTCTAATACCTCGATTTGGCTAAAATATGACTTCTCCCTAACGTGCCTTTTTCCCCTCATATCTTTCCACCTAACGGGCACAAATAATTCCCCCTAACGTGCCTTTCTCTGGGTCCCATTCCCCTAACGTGCTGCGGCCGCATAACCGCACAGCATCTGGGTTTCAAAAGCAAAACAAAAAAATTTAAATTCAAACAATGAACTGGACAGTAAACGTAATGAATAATCGTCATAGAGTAGAAGAACCAAACAGAACCAAATAGTGCCTTGAAAGAAAAATGCAGGGCCGGTCAAAACAGGTAGCAGAAAGACCCTCAGTTTGGAATGCAGGAACGAAATGGTGTAGTTGGAATCGAAAGAGTCAAAATAATATTATGAGCTCGAAGAGCGAATGAATTGTATGTAAGTTCAAGTTAAAACCCCAAAAGGATACGTAGTGAGAAAGGTTTTCAGGTAAAAAGGGTCGACCCAAATAGGGGCGGCCAGAAGCTGAGCCGCCGAGTGCAACTACGCAGAAATGTGAACCTCAGAGAGGGCGAGAAAAATAGGAGCTTTGCTTCCAACTGACCTATGGTGCACGGAGAGTCAAAAACTTAGGTAGCTCAGCAGCCTCAACTCTGGGTAGTCTCTTGATATGAACATGACAGGCCTTCATAACAGAAAAGCTTCTAAGAAAAGTGCAAGAACAGTGATGGGTAAAAAAAACAATACCTACCCAGGATTTACCAGTTTAAACTAGTATGTGGCTCCACGTGGAGCCATATTTCTAAGAATCTAATAATGAATCTACTCGGAAATTCTTTTGTTTGCTCTTTTGTGTGACAGCCAGTCCTTCTCACATTCTCGGAACCAAATAGTGCACGTGTTGTTTTGGCGCAGCTCCTGGTATTCAGTTTCCAAGAACTTGGCCTACGTGCGCAGTTCCATAGGGGATATGGCCGGCAGGTACAAGAAAATTTTCCTCCGCCTTCAGTCTTCCCCGATGGTCGGTCGTGTTAGGTTGTTCGTTGGTCGTCGCTCCTGGATGAAGCCTCTGCTACATGAAGATTCCAATTATGGTTGCCAGATTTTTTTCGGATCATATAAAACATATAGGTACTGGCTGCGACCAAGGAAAAGTAAAGTATTTCAATGAAAGTTAAAGTATACATTAAAGTTAACGTTCTCGACTTACACACTAAGGTATTTTTCATCCAGCATCTGCACACAAGGGCTTGAATGTTTCAGATTACTGAAAATAAGAGTTCGGTTTGAGGAATTTAAAAAGAACCTTGGATAGTAATATTTTTACTGTACGTAGGTCACAAAAATTTTATTCCGAAGAAAACATTACTAGACATTTCAATCTTTACGAGTCCATATTTCAGTAAGGTTGTGTTACATACATTAGGAACATAATTTTCAATCTCGTTCTCACTAAAAAAAATATGTCGTGCATCTTATTGGGCACGTAAGACTAAGGACGTTTGGAACTTTTTAGGAACTCGAAAAGTTACATTCATTCAGTCCCTCTTTCTTTCTCTGAAACACTGTCTATAAAATATTAAAAATTCGGAAAAGAGCTGCAGAAATTGAAAATTTAGAAAAACTTTGAAAATTGACAATTTGGAGGAAATCTTTATACTTGACAAAAAAGAAAATTTGACCTTGTCCTTGACTAGTAAGTTGGTGCGGGAGGCTGAACTTTTCTTCTTCGTTTCAAATATAAATTTGGTCTGCTTTGAATTTTTTATAAAGCATACAGTATTTTGAACAAAAATAAAGTAGGGTACTTTAAATTAAAGTAGATCTGGCAACCGTAATTCCAATCCACAGCAGCTTCGGCACCGGTGAATTATTAGTCGATATTGTTTCGTACTCGGTACGCGTTTCCGCGATCGGTTGTGTTATGGGCAATTCGTTCCACGTAGTGAAGTGTATCAGTTAGTGCAGTGTTTCATACATCAGCACAACTTTACCTGCGGCACCTTCAGTATTCGTCAATCAACATCCATCTCCCAGGTACCTGCATGTAGCATGAATGCATGATAATATAATCCACTAAATATTCATTTAAATGATTCTCTTTAATTTACCTGTGCAAATGAAATGCATGTAAGTACTTCATTAAACACGGATTTGTGTAAAACTTATTGGGCACACAATCCATTTTATACACCTAGGTTTAAATAGTGATTGCTGTTGACAGTGCTGGGGAATAAAATACTTTGGTCCAGCACGGAACAGTATTAATATCTTCGTTACTGGTCATTTAGATTCTTGAGATTGTAAAGCTGTATTGAATTTGGGTAGGTATCCGTAGGGATGGACTAACGTATCTATTTATTTATTTACTAATTCGCGGGCATAACATCCAATAACAAGATATAAAATATTGTCTACACTTGTAACGGCTGTATTTTTAAAGTTTCAGTCATGCAGCATGATCGTATGAGCGAATTTTCATAAATGGTCGTATTACATTTGGTTATTACATTTGGTTATTACATTTATGTTAAATTCTGTTGAAATTTGAGCACTTTGGGGACAAATATAAATTGTATTATACATTTTATAGCAAACTAACTTTTTGTCAGTAATATTCCAATGAACCAACGATTTTGTGGATTTTTACAATTTTTTCAAGTGTTCCTATAGATTTTTAGCTTATTTTAATGAAATTTAAGTACATTTTTCAGTACAATTTTGTGCTTAAATTTTTAAATGTCCTAGTTCATGTTCGATTAATTTTTTTCGAGTAGCATTCTGCTAAAAAATATAAATTAGTTAATTTTTAGCGTTTTTTTTGCCTTTTTTAGTGATTTTTTAAGTACATTTTTTTTAATTTGACCAATTTAATGTGCTCAAAAAGGGTTGTCCAACGAACTCATCCTTTCTTTTGAAATGCTTGATTTTTTGGCGAAAGAACGAAGTTTTTATCTCAATTCTATCGAGAGTTATCGTCTGGAATGACACATACATATATATATATATATATATATATATATATATATATCTAATATATATATATATATATATATATATATATATATATATATATATATATATATATCTAATATATAAAATTCTCGTGTCACAGTTTTTGTTGCCATACTCCTCCGAAACGGCTTGACCGATTTTGATGAAATTTTTTGTGCTTATCCGGTATCTATGAGAATCGGTCAACATCTATTTTTCATCCCCCTAAATGTTAGGGGTAGTCCACCCCTAAATTTTTTTAATTTTATTTTTGACCGATTTTGATGAAATTTTTTGTGCTTATCCGGTATCTATGAGAATCGGCCAACATCTATTTTTCATCCCCCTAAATGTTAGGGGTAATTCACCCCTAAATTTTTTTTTTTTTTTTTTTTTAAGACAAAATTTTTAATTTCTATTTTAAATAACGTCTGCCAAGTTGGGTGGGCAGTATAAGTTCCTCAAGCGAGCGAAGCGAGCAGCATCTCCCACAGAAGTTAAACCTACCCTTAGAGATCTACCGTTTGCGAGCGAAGCGAGCAACATTCCCTTCATGTTTCAATTGTAATACATTCCGTGTATACAGCCACACTTTGCGAGCGAATCGAGCAACATTCCCTACATACCACACTTTGCGAGCGAAGCGAGCAACATTCCCTATATGCCACACTTTGCGAGCGAAGCGAGCAATTTAATGGGGGGTCCGGGGGGCTTGCCCCCCGGCTGGACGTGGAGGCGAGCGGAGCGATCCGGAGCGGCTAGTATATATATATATATATAAAAGCGTTAAAATCCAGGAATCATTTCAGAATGCCTCAAAACAGATTTCGATGAAGAAAATTTTTGAAAATTTTTATTTTAAAATTTTTGGAGCCATTGCAATAGCTTTATTTTCTAAGAAAATTCGCTAAAATGATTGCTATTTCGACAGTTTAGATGTTTATGAACAAAAATGAGAGGGAAAAATCAACATTGATCATTTTTGTACTTCGCTGATAATGAAAAGGCGGATGAGCTCGCAAGATAGGGCTCCCAACCCCCTTTTATAGGGCCAGAGCCAGCAGTTGGCCTACCAAAAACTACCTTCAGAAGGATCATCAACATGTGGGTTGACAAACAGACCACAAGAAGATGGTCCAATATTGATAAGATTGATTGGTCCCAACACCAAACTTACTGAAGGACTTCTCAGGAAAAACCGTAGGGAACTAACAATAGTCGGCCTTATCATCTTGTCTTTGCACCCCTACGTTTCCACCTACACTGCATAGGGGTCACACAAAACTCAACCCTGTGTAGCCCATGCGAGGAACAGACGAAACAGTATCCCACATAATCATCGAGTGCCCTGCACTCACCGATCGCAGATTTGAACTCTTTGGAGCACAAGCCCCAATGATGTCTATTCGAAGAAAACAATTAATCAAAGGATTCACTTCCCTCACCAGGGAGCTGAATCTCTTTGATTCAGCAAATCTCTCAGAAAAGTACAATAAGCCACCAGGCTTCCGTGCTTGGGAACCAAAATAACCCCACCCTGAAAGTTTTCCTATACATCTACATCTACCCATAACGAGTTATTAGAGGTAGCCCGGGACCTGGGAGATGAGCGCAGACAGTGTCTGGAGAAACTGGAGATATCTGACGAGCCGGCATTGACTTCTTCTAGAATCCGCAAACTGATGAGAGAGAGGGAGGTGGGGAAATGGCAAGCTCTTCAGTCTAAAGGAAAAGGAGTTGAATTGTTCCGTCAATCAACAAAAACCAACAAGCACTTGACAATCAAGGGCGGACTTACTTCCAGCGAATTCACCGAGACAGTGAAACTTGTCACCAACTGTGTTGCTGCCCGAGCAGTGCCAGGAAGGTCCAGAGACGGCTCTTTCCAGTGTCGCAGGTGCGCCACTGAGACGAATCAAATACAGGAGACCGCCTCTCACATCCTAGGCTACTGCGACTACGGTGCACTGTTGCGAAACGAGCGACACCATGCCATCCGCAGACTTTTGGCCTCCGCACTGAGGGAGAAGGGGCAAGAGGTTTATGAGGAGGTCCACTGCTTGGAAGAAGGGGGATCCCACCGGAGAGTCGACATTATATCTTTTGACCGCATCACCAGGAAGGGGGTGATTTTAGACCCTACAGTGGTTTTTGAAGATCATGCGGACCAGCCACAGAGGATAAATGAAGAGAAGAAAACTAAATATGTCCCAACCATCCCATTCTTCAAAGAAAAATACAACCTGACAGAAATTAGGGTTATCGGGCTGATGGTAGGGGCTAGAGGGACCATACCCGATTTCTTCCTTAACACACTAAAGGAATTGAACCTATCTCTGGATTTAGCTCGCCAAATCGCCCAACAAACCCTCCGAATATCTATAAGGATATTGAAGAACCACCTCTACGCACCCAACTAATGAAACAACACCCAAATTTATCAACACCTAATCTGACAAAAACCTTCAGACAAAACAGACAAGAAGAAGAAGACGATAAGAATTTCAAAACGAACCCAAAGAAGAAGTGAGTAGCATCCTCTGTCGTAAGGCAGACCACTTACGAGTGGAGAGGCGCAGCTGAGCTGATATATATACTTCGCTACAAGAGCCTAAAGTTAAATAAGTACTTTTTTCAGTTTCCGTGAACTTTTCTCCGTAACTACTCATTTTGATTTTGATTTTCCCACTGAGGGCTATCAGCAGACGGGGGCTTTTCGACTTTCGATACCTACTGATATCTTTTCATTAAAAAATAAAAATTCGGGTTTTTGGTAGGTAACATTTTCCCAACCACAAACTCTTGAAATCAAAATTATACCAAACCTCCTTCCCGTCTGCCGATGCAACGCACAAACATTATTTTTAAAAAAACTCGGCGCTCCGCGCCTCGCCAGGGGGCAAGCCCCCTGGACCCCCGGTTACCTCTATTTACATACTTCGGACGAAATTATTGAAACACAGAATGTGTTTGCATTGTCGCGCAACCAAGTGACAACCAAACAAGCGTCATTGTTTACTATTCATTTATAACATCAATTTATATAGTTATAGTATGAAACTACGAAAAAAAATACGAAATAAATTCGTGATAAATCAAGAGCGATTTATCAAGTAAATGTCCTAAAGAGGCTACATACGAAATTACAGCTTCCTAGAGTGTAAAGTATAGAAATTAGCTTTAAAAGCCACTCATCTGATCCGGACCCTGGACATCGTCAAGTAAATGTCCTAAATAGGCTACATACGAAATTACAGCTTCCTAGAGTGTAAAGCATAGAAATTAGCTTTAAGAGCCACACATCTGATCCGGACCCTGAGCATCGTCAAGTAAATGTCCTAAAGAGGCTACATACGAAATTACAGCTTCCTAGAGTGTAAAGCATAGAAATTAGCTTTAAGAGCCACACATCTGATCCGGACCCTGAGCATCGTCAAGTAAATGTCCTAAAGAGGCTACATACGAAATTACAGCTTCCTAGAGTGTAAAGCATAGAAATTAGCTTTAAGAGCCACACATCTGATCCGGACCCTGAGCATCGTCAAGTAAATGTCCTAAAGAGGCTACAAACGAAATTACAGCTTCCTAGAGTGTAAAGTATAGAAATTACCTATTCAAATTAAACCGTTTTCGTAATACTCAGATCACCTGCTATGAATCAAATCATCGAAACACAAGCTCAATGAAATCATCAGAAATTAACAAGCGGTTGCAATCATGTTCACAATATCAATTATTGAGAATGATCACCTGTGTGTAAACAATTATTTATATAACCATGCTCATAACTCAGTTTGTTGGACACGCACTTCGCAGTAGTTAACATAATATTGTTGGATAAATCGAGAGCTTTCGAACGAATGGTCAACGAATTTTGTGGGATGAAAAACGACGAAGTACCATATCCCTAGAACGACTCGGTTGTACGTGAAAATCATCCGTCACACATTTCGTTACCATCCCGCGTTCCATTTTCGGCTAGTTAGTCCATGGCTAAAACACATTCTGTGTTAAAAAAACTGAATCAAAATTGGTCAGATAGGTACCGCACAAAGTGCACTTAAGCATCAGAAAACGTGGTTTTGAAAAACTCGCGTATTTTCTGAAGACGAACATTTTTTGAGCTTGACCACTTGCTACCGTCCCACTTTTTATCTTGGCTGTATAATAGGGTGCCCGCTATTTTGAGAAAGGTGGAATTTTGATGACTTCCACCGGAAATTAGGTATAAAATGACCCCTGAATTATTTCAGATTTTTCGCATAGCAAAAATCTACATCGGTAGCTCGATTTTGATTTTTGAAATACGGGTTTTTTGCCAATATCAGACTTTTACAAACTTCTTTGCAAAATTGTGAAACTTCGTATATTTACGTTTTGGGGGTCGCTGAACTCGAATATGCAGTCAAAACAAGTCGACAGGCACAACTTTTGGCAGTTTGGAATCTCAAAATCGTCAAAATCATGTCAAAAAACGCTGCAAATTATTTCACAAAGGTTTATTATTTTTTATGATCGTATTTTTAGTTGGCTAGCGTACGTCATAAGGCCCGTCCAGACTCCTCGGCGTGTCCTACTTCGAATTGCCACAACCTATACTTCTATAATTATATACGCATGTTTATATTTCTCGATTTGAGCTCCTATCTATTCAAATAGTTATTGCCTTAATAATATCATTATCTAAGTACGTACGAAAAGTCGAGAGGATATGTTATTAAATATGCGTAGGAAAAGCTTTGGTATTAACACACAAATATGACCTTGAAAAAAACATTCATGCCTCGAAGGAACGCCGGCGCCGTACCCACCACAAGGTGCCGCGGCGCCGGCGCCTCCTCTCACTCCACTCCCCGCTCCCCCCCCCCCCCCCCCCCCCCCCCCACCCTCGCCACCCCGCCGTGACCCCCTGCCAAGCGTGCCAGGCGTGCGCGCGTCGAAAAATACACTTTTTTGCCCGTTTTTGGCCCATAACATCTATGCTAGTAAAGCAATCGGGATGGTTAAACGTTAGGACCAACTAGACCCCAAATGGAGTCTATGTGCGAAAGAACAGGTTTTTTAAGTCAATTCTTAGGCCTTTTATGGCCCGGACGGCGGACGGACATTTCAAATTTGGATTCTACACACCTTGAAACGTAAAGTGACAAAGTTTGAGGGGGGTTATACAATTGTGTTTCTATACGATCATGTAGGCTTATTATTGAAAATAATAAACCAAAATGACTATTTTTCAAAATTCATTGTAAAATTGTGAAAATTCGTATTCCTATGTTTTTTGAGTCACTGAACTCAAATTTGCTGTCAAAAAATCAATTTTTTCAAAAGTAATGGGCATACACTTGTAAAGTAATAAGTCAAATACATAACAAACATAATTTTTACGAATTTTTAACTTTGAATGACGAAGAAATGAAAAAAACAGCACTTTTAACACTTGTATTTTGCTTGGCAGTTTGTTACCGACAATCTGGCAACTAACATTTTCAACCAAACAAACTTCTTCGTGATCTCCTGCCATAGTTCCAGTTGTTTATAACACTATCTAGGTACCACGCCTCTCTCAGCCCACACCGTTTGCTTCTGGCTGATAGAAACTGCCATTTACCGGATAAACTGTAGGCAATGCACAGCAATTCGCGCCATCTTATGATATTCAAAAATGATATATAAAATGAATTTATTATTATAGTTTATTATCATAGTATAATTATAATTTTTTTCTGTTCATAATGAATTTTCAACATCAAATTTGAGTTTAGCGACCCAAATACCAATGAAATAAAAACAAAAAATTAAATATTAAAAATTTGTTTTTTTTTTTATTTAATGGAACAGAATTACGTATTTCTTATAGAAATACTTAAAATTACGAATTTTTATAATTTTCAAATGAATTTTGAAAAACTGTCATTTTTTGACATGATTTTGACGATTTTGAGATTCCAAACTATCAAAAGTTGTTGCGTCGACTTGTTTTGACTGCATATTCGAGTTCAGCGTCTCCAAAAACGTAAGTATACGAAGTTTCACAATTTTACAAAGAAGTTTTTAAAAGTTATATTCAAAAGCCTGATATTGGCAAAAAAAAGTGTATTTCAAAAACCAAAATCGAGCTGAAAAACTCAGGGGTCATTTTTTTGACATTTTCAACCAAATTTCGGGTGGAGGTCATCAAAATTCCACCTTTCTCAAAATAGCGGGCACCCTACTGTATAACAATGAGAAGAGGAATAAGGGAAGGTTTTGTTAGGGTTATAGTTTGTTAGGGAAGGTTTTGGTAGGTTTATAGTTTGTTTACTGCTTCCGAATCCAAAATTATTACCAGTCAACTTCGAACTCGACTTTCTTGGGTTTCCATATTCAAAACAATAGGTAAATTGTTATATATCAAACTGCTCGAAATTGAGTAGAGAATAATATCAAATTTAAAAGAACAAAATCGAGAAAAAAAAATTTTTGGATTGGCAAAAACGTCCCCCATCAGAAAACTTCCGTTTTCTTCATTATCGTAGAGAAATGAATTTGGACTCAAATTTTTCAGAAACCCCTGATGTCAATTGAAAATAGCAGAGTTAGATTTTTTTCGGAAATATGGATAATCCTAATTTTCATTATCAATTATTCGTACCTTCATTGTTTTTTATGGACGAAGGTTTAAGTCGTTTGTCCCACTTTTTGCGCCGCTTTTTCTTAGCGAGAGAGTTCATCAGGTTTCTCAGCTCCCGCAATTCGCGCTCAAGGGCCTTTTTGGCAACCTGGAGAGCAAATCAGGTAAAACAAGGGTTTGATGAACGCAAAATTTTGGCCATGTGTACCGTCAAAATCCTCGAGTCAAATTTTGAAATCATAATTTCGGATACGAGAAGAAATTTGATGGATAAGTAGTTTGGAAACGCGCTGAGATTTCCGGTTGAGAAAGAGTAAAAGTTAATGCAATTTTAGATATTAATTGTTAGTTATTGTAAGACAGCTTTTCTTTAATTGGACAGTACAAGCTTATAACAAGACTTTACTAAAAAGAGTCCAGTCATGCAGCATGACCTCATGAGCGAATTTTTTAAGAAATCTTCGACATTTCAGTCGCCATTGATCGTGTAGAGAAATTTTAGTTTATGATTTTGATAGACAAACATGGAATCAAATTCTATCTACAGCATGGTTCTAGCCTTAAACAGCATGGTTCTAGGAATGGTTATACAGGGATACTTCCATAAGAGTAGTTCAATCTGAATTTGGACAATGTTTCATGCAAATATTACCGATTTTTACAACTAGCGAACGGCATTATTTCGATTTTTGACTGATTTTTCAACTTTGAAATTTTTAAAAACTTGATACATATTCTTATAGGAAATTTTACGCTGATTCCGAATATACCACATGTTAGTATGCTGAAAAAATTATTTCGCAAAACAAATCGCAAAAAACAGGCTATTTTGAAATTTTTGACTACATTTTTGAAAATTTCAACCCGAAGATGTAATCCGATCATGCTGGCCAACGAACTTGAACTTTCGTTTTGTGTCCTTAACATTTTAAAATTTGTTTGAAGTTTCTAGCACAATTCTACGGACAGTTGAGTCATGCAAAAGCAAAATGCTCCATGCGCCAAAAGTACAAAAGTTGAGACCGCTACGCCATTTTTTTCTATTTCACGTCATCTACAGATGGTGTAAAGGATTCGTTTCTAAACGCACTAAATCCAGCTCAAAAATGCGTTTGAAAAACTCGGTTTGTTTCAGAATGCTCCAAATCCCATATTTGAGGTGTTCCAAAACGCTTCAACTCCCTTACTGTTGCAAGGCGCTCCAACTCCCACTAATACCCTGCTATCTCGAACCGAATTGGTACAAAGTGCACCTATTCTCGTGATGGGCGTACTTTGCCCTTAAAAACTTTCTGTTTTGCCGAAAACTTTAGTTTCTTTTCGTTGGCAACCTGTATAGGATCGGGGGAAGGGTTATTTCACGATTTGTGTTAGGTATTCATAGTGTACAAACACGGCTGATGCTGCCGAGAGTGGAGTGTTGCGTGGCGTTCGCGTTGTAAAGAAGCCTGCTAACTGGCATTTTAAATGTTTTCCTTCGAAGAGATTCATTCTTTCAAAAGGAAGAAATCATGCAGGTTTGATCCAAGGTGAACTTGCATATTCCATGGACCTGGGTTCTCCGCAATCTGTGGTAAAAAGAGGACAGCGTCTAGCCAATCTCCGCCCGCCAACCAAGCCCAATTCAGTTAATCTAAAACCTCTAAAAGCGAGAGATGTCAAGAAGTTGCTGGAGAAACATTATGGTGAACGGTGGCTGGAAATGTCTTCATTGCAATTCTATGCAGACCTCTTCAATACCTACTTTCTCGATGCTGCTGATCCACATTATGTTCTGGAAGAGGGTGTACAAAAAGTCGACGATTCTATGGGTGATGAGGTGATCGTAAAGGAAGGGATTTTCGTTATGTGAAAAATATTACAAAAATTTTGTTTGAAATTTTTTTAATGCTCCTTGAAATAGTTTGTACCTACTAGTTTTTTTGTTCTCCTCCTTCGTTCTACTTTTCTGAAACTTTTAAATGTCTGCCTCATAATTTTGATGAATGAAATACTTTTATATATGATTTCAAATAAATTGGTTTTTTGATGCTTAAACCTAATTAGTCTTCAAATTGAGCCTTTTTCATCAGTCTGACCAAACTTGCTGCTGTTCCAGAGTGCTCCCAATCCATTCGATGTTGTTCCAAAATGCGCCAAATCCACAAAACCAAACCAATGTGCTCCAACTCCAAACTAAATTCCTAATTTTCTGATAAACAATTCGGTTTTTTTGCAAAAGCGTCCACAGCCTACCTATTTACTTCACCCCGGACCAATTAAACTGAAAAACATTGTTATACGACGTCTGTAGGTTGAGCAGCAGTTTTTTATGTTTCCTGAAAATCGAGGTGCTTGGCGGATGGAGCATTTTGCTTTTGCACGACTCAGTTATCGTCTGGAATGACACATACATACATACATACATATATACATACATTAAAAAATGCTTTAAACTTCAGAATATGATTCAGAATAGCCTGAAACGGATTTCTGCATAAAATGTTTTCAAAAATTCACATTCTACAAATTTTGAGGCGAGAGCAATAGCTTAATTTTCTTCAAAAATTCGCTAAAATGCGTTAAACTTCAGAATATGATTCAGAATAGCCTGAAACGGATTTCTGCATAAAATTTTTTCAAAAATTCACATTCTACAAATTTTGAGGCGAGAGCAATAGCTTAATTTTCTTCAAAAATTCGCGCTTTTCTTTAAAAGACCTTTTCAGTCCTTAAATTGGTTTTAACAGTGGAACCTGGATAATTCGAAGTTCTTTAATTCCAAATCTTCTTTAATTCGAATATTTCTCATGGTACCTAGCATTTTGTATTTAAACAATGCTAAAAAATCGTGGATAATTCGAATTTTATTTTGGATAATTCGAATTTTCGGCGTGCTAATTAAGGTATGCATTTTAAGCTGCGACTCAAAATAATTGTAAATTTATCGGGAAATACGTTTTAGTAACGATATTCGGCAAAAGGTTTGCGTTAGACCAAATGCATGCAAGTCAATGCCATCGTCAGAGATGGGCAGTAATTAATTACATGAGTAATTAAATACATCTGCAATTACTCAAGTAATTTGTGTGAAAATTTTAAAAAGAAAGTGAACAAAAGTCTCAATTGATGAAAAGTTATCTTTTGCAAGCATCAATTACCAAAAGTAATTGCAACCATTCGCAATTACAATTACTTGTAATTGTAATTGTAGTTGCAATTACTCGCCTCCAAAAAGTAATTGTAATTGGGATTGGCAATTACAATTACTTTTCGGTTCAAAGTAATTGCAATTACAATTACAATTGCATGTAATTGTAATTGTAGTTGCAAAGTAATTAAATTACAATTACTTTGTGGAAATGCAGAGAATATATATATATATATATATATATATATATATATATATATATATATATATATATATATATATATATATATATATATATATATATATATATATATATATGTGTGTTATTCCAGACGATAACTCTCGATAGGATTTGGATAAAAACTTCGTTCTTGCGCCAAAAAATCAAGCATTCCAAAAGAAAGGATGAGTTCGTTGGACAACATTTTTTGAGCACATTAAATTGGTCAAATTTCAAAAAATGTACTAAAAAAAAATCACAAAAAATGAAAAAAAAACGGCTGAAAATCGTTGAATTCATATTTGTTTTTGCTGAATATTACTCAAAAAAGTTTGTCAACCATGAACTAGGTCATTTAAGAATTGAAGCTCAAAATTGTACTTAAATTTCATTAAAAAGTGTCAAAAAATCGATAAAACCAAAAATCTAAAAATACTAAATTTATGTTTGAATTGATCTATAATACTTAGAACAAGTTTTTTTGCAATAAAATTAATAGTTAACAGTTTCTTTGCACACAAACTGCTCGAATTTCAACTCAATTTAATAAAAAGGTAATACCTACTATACATTTGGAAAATTCGCTCATACGATCATGCTGCATGACTGGAACTGGAAAGTAAAAATATACATTACTTTCCACTCTGTTGGGATGCTGAGAAAGTAAAAATGGACATTATTTTCCACCCTGTTGGGAAAGTAAAAATGGACATTTCCACTTTGCTAGTTCCATTTGCACAAAGTAAGTATTTGGAATTTAATTACTTAGCAATTACAATTACAGTTTCATGTAATTGTAATTGTAATTGTAATTGCAATTACTTGGCTCCCAAATGTAATTGTAATTGGGACCTGCAATTACAATTACTTTTCTGAGCTTTATAATTGCAATTACAATTACAATTACAAGTAATTGTAATTGTGGGGTTTCAATTACAAATTACAAGGAATTGCCAGTTAATTGTAATTGTAATTTTAATTACATTTTGCCCATCTCTGGCCATCGTACAGTCTGATAACTCCCCTTCCCCTCCCCCCCTCGACCGGCAGAAGAAGTACCGGTGCCGAGAGCAGCTGACGCCATGAATCACTTACAAGAACTTAGACGTTTTTTTGAAAGCCGAATTGATGTAAGTGAATCATACTTCAACTCTTTGAATGCGTTGGAATCTTTTATAATGGCCGAGAGACTTAATTCAACGAAACAGGCCAAAATATCATCCTTTTAGCGAATTTTCTTAGAAAATGAAGCTATTGCAATGGCTCCAAAAATTTTAAAATAAAAATTTTCAAAAATTTTCTTCATCGAAATCTGTTTTGAGGCATTCTGAAATGATTCCTGGATTTTAACGCTTTTTTATATGTATATATATATATATATGTATATATATATATATATATGTATATATATATATATATGTATGTGTCATTCCAGACGATAACTCTCGATAGAATTGAGATAAAAACTTCGTTCTTTCGCCAAAAAATCAAGCATTTCAAAAGAAAGGATGAGTTCGTTGGACAACACTTTTTGAGCACATTAAATTGGTCAAATTTCAAAAAATGTACTCAAAAAATCTCTAAAAATGGCTAAAAACTGCTAAAAATCGTTCAATTTATATTTTTTGGTAGAATATTGCTCAAATAAAGTTTATTAACTATAAAATAGAACATCCAAAAATGTATGTACACAATTATGCTGAAAAATGTACTTAAAATTCATCAAAATTTGCTAAAAAAATCGATAAAACCTGCTAAAAAAAGCTAAAAATTCAGAACCTCTATTTGAATAGCAGGTTATTATTTAGAATACGTTTTTGCCATAAATTTAATGCTTAACGATTTCCTTGCTCTCAAAAAGCTCAAATTTCAAAACAATTCAACAATATACAATACGATAATTTACGAAAATTCGTCATACAATCATGGTGCATGAATGTTTTTGAAAAACAATAGATTGTTAGCGAATTTTTGAAGAAAATTAAGCTATTGCTCTCGCCTCAAAATTTGTAGAATGTGAATTTTTGAAAAAAAATTATGCAGAAATCCGTTTCAGGCTATTCTGAATCATATTCTGAAGTTTAACGCATTTTTTTATGTATGTATATATGTATGTATGTATGTATATATGTATGTATGTATATATGTATGTATGTGTCATTCCAGACGATAACTGTCCGTAGAATTGTGCTAGAAACTTCAAACAAATTTTAAAATGTTAAGGGCACAAAACGAAAGTTCAAGTTCGTTGACCAGCTTGATCGGATTACATCTTCGGGTTGAAATTTTCAAAAATGTAGTCAAAAATGTCAAAATAGCCTGTTTTTTGCGATTTGTCGTGCGAAATAATTTTTTCAGCATACTAACATGTGGTATATTCGGAATCAGCGTAAAATTTCCTATAAGAATATGTATCAAGTTTTCAAAAATTTCAAAGTTGAAAAATCAGTCAAAAATCGAAATAATGCCGTTCGCTGGTTGTAAAAATCGGTAATATTCTTCAAAAATTCGCTCATGGGGTCATGCTGCATGACTGGACTTTTGAAAAACAATAGATTGTTTTTTATGGTTGCAGTTACAGTCAGTACCATTCACTGTATCTCCAACGTTTCTCCCGAGGAACTGGGGCTTCTTCAGGGAGACAAAATTTAAATAAATAATTATTGTTTTATTTTTTGAGATAAAAATCAAATTCAGAATTATCAGTGAGAGAAAGCCAAATTTAAAATTTTTCTAGTTTATGTAGGTAACCGTATGTTTTACCACTACCTTGTGGTAGTGGTGGGTGTGGAAAAGTGTACGTGGGGGAAACATCTCCGTTTCGCGTAGTTTTTCAAAACATGAATCGGATCTACGAATAGAAGATATAAAAAACGTGTTGGTTCCCACTGCAAAGCTTTAGGACATACTATAGACTTCAAAAATTTCAAAATTGTTGGAAGAGAATCTAGTTTCCAAAAAACGATAGAAATAGTTAAAATGAAAAATTCAAATTCAATTAACTTCCGAAAAGACACTCAAAACTTGAGCAAAATTTACTCGTATTTGATTGAGGGACTCTAAATATGTTATTACCGTCACCAGCGAACTTATCTACATAAATTTGAACAATTTTAAATTTGACTTTCACTGATAACTCTGAATTTGATTTTTAACTCAAAATAGAAAACAATAAGTATTTATTTAAAAAAAAGGGAAAAAATTGAATTTTATATTTTAAATTTTGTCTCCCTGATGAAGCCCCAGTTCCTCGGGAGAAACGTTGGAGATTATAAAAAACCAATTTAAGGACAGAAAAGGCCTTTTTTTGTAGTCTTATTTATTTATTTATTTAGTTTACGAAGGGTTTAGTTTATGAACGATTTAGTTTATGAACGGTTTAGTTTATGAAATACATGGTATAAACAGTTGACTATAAAGTAAAAATGACAATAAGTATAAAGTATAAAATATAATTAACTGACTGAAGAGAAAGTTTAAAAAAAACTTATTGTAAGACACTGACGATAAACTGGACAGAAACGCTCATTTTCAAATGTGCAGTGCACTAATGAGCCAAATTGTCGGACATATTTTATAATATATGAAGACAAAATAGTCTTAAATCTTTTAATGGTCTTAAGTCTTTTAATTATAAGCAGACTATCTCCACATAATCAGGTACTGCACTTCGAAAGAAGAATTTAAGTTAGGCTATCGAATATATTAGATACTTATTTAGGATCGTGATCAAATACTTTCAGGTAATGATAGCAGAGTCTAAGCATTGCAGTACTTACTAATCAAAATGTCACGACCAAATATCGTTCCCTATAAAAACGTATCTCCTTAGTTCCGTGAGGTTTAGAAAACTGAGATGAAACAAACAAAATACTGGCCTCATAGTAGATTCTATTTTTTTTTTTTTTTTTTTTTTTTTTATGGTTACCGATTACACGGTCCCACAACAGTGTTCGCATAGTTTATTTCATGATAACAATAATTATCATTATTAGTTTTATTATAATAAAACATTAGATTTATTATTTTGGGAAATCATGTACTACTGATAAAAAATTACTGAATTAATATAGAAGATAATGGTTATTTTATATAATTTGTGCTCAAGTACACTAGCAAGTCGTGTAAGCAAACAGCAACACTTGCCAGGTAATTACGGGTCTCTGCCTTGCACCTGGCAATGCATTGACATTTTATAATTTACATTATACGTATAATGATCGGATATGAAAGCTTTTGTTGTATATTTGTACTTGTACAAGAAAATAAAATACTTTGGACAACAGATAGAGTTAGCCCGTGCTTCCCCTGTACTCATCATTAGAGTGTCCGCTATTTTGAGAAAGGTGGAATTTCGATGACCTCCACCCAAAACTTGGTTTAAAATGTCAAAAAAATTACCCCTGAATTTTTTCAGATTTTTTGCATAACAAAAACCTACGCCGGTAGCTCGATTTTACAAACTTAACTTTTACAAACTTCTTTGAAAAATTGTGAAACTTTGTCTAATTACGGTTTCGGGGTCGCTGAACTCGAATATGCAGTCAACAAATCAAAATTGTAACAGAAATACGTAAAAATACGAAATTTCATATTTTACAATGAATTTTAAAAAATTGTCATTTTTGGACATGATTTTGAGATTCAAAACTGTCAAAAGTTGTTGATGTCGACTTGTTTTGACTGCATATTCGAGTTCAGCCACCCAAAATACGCCAGTATACGAAGTTTTACAATTTTAAAAAGACGTTTGTAAAAGTTTTATTCAAATGTCTGGTGTTTGAAAACAAAAGCGTATTTCAAAAACCAAAATCGAGCTACCGTCGTAGGTTTTTGTTATGGACAAATTCAGGGGTAATTTTTTTTGACATTTTAAACCAAATTTCGGTTGGAGGTAATCAAAATGTCACCTTTCTCAAAATTGAGGGCACCCTAATCTTCATATATAAATACAGATTAGTGATAAAGTTTTAAAAATTGATAATTTTCCCGCCTCACCGACCTGGAATTTTTTGCGGTGCTCCGCCTCGCAGGGTCGCCCGCCGCGGGCCATCACCGCCTCCGGCAGCTCCGCGCGCACCGCTCGCTTCCGCTTCAACATCACGAGTGGAGGCGGCGGAGGCGGAGCGCTGGGAGTCAGATGACTCGGGAGCCAGCTGAGCCGCGGGCAACCGCCAGCCCTCCCATGAAGCCCCCTTGAGAGCAGTGTTGGGCATAATCTTATCGTATTCATACGATTGTAATCGCGATAATTATTCGTTGATTCTGAGTCTACTGCGATTATATTCGTATTCGAGTAATCGTATTCGTCTGTCGGTGATGACACGAATACAACCGAAAACCGACTGGGACCAAAAATGTGTCCCGGTCATCAATTTCAATAGGGCGTCCCTCCTATATAGCATTTACAAGTCAAATTAACCTTTTTACAAGTCAATTTAACCTTTTTACAAGTCAAATTAACCTTTTTACAAGTCAATTTAACCTTTTTACAAATCAAAATAACCTTTTTACAAATCAAAATAACCCTTTTACAAATCAAAATAACCCTTTTACAAATCAAAATAACCCTTTTACAAATCAAAATAACCCTCCTTGAGCAATGCGCAAAGTCGTTGAAGGGCAAAGAAATAGGAGTACGGGTTTAACTGGCGTTCCTTTTTCATGAATTTCTACCCCAGTAGTCCTTCTCAAGTGATCTTTAAGTAATTTTCATATCCTTCTGTTTGTTGGCGATAATCTTTGTCGAGATTTCTCCGTTGTTGAAGTGAATATTAGTTTTTTGAGTGTCAACTACTAGGTATTTATAGCATTTACAAGTCAAATTAACCTTTTTACAAGTCAAATTAACCTTTTTACAAATCAAATTAACCTTTTTACAAGTCAAATTAACCTTTTTACAAGTCAATTTAACCTTTTTACAAATCAAAATAACCCTTTTACAAATCAAAATAACCCTTTTACAAATCAAAATAACCCTCCTTGAGCAATGCGCGAAAATCGTTGAAGTGCAAAGAAATAGGAGTACAGGTTTAACTGGCATTCCTTTTTCATGAATTTCTACACCAGTATCCCTTCTCAGTGTGATCTTCATGAATACCTACCCCAGTATTCCTTCTCACTGTAATTTTCAAGTAATTTTCATATCCTCACTCATAGGACTTATATTGCTCAACCTACTTTCGGAACTCTATATAGGTACCTATTGATTGACCTAATTGCCTTCCTACCTCATTTTTTCGTTGGAAAATTTTGATGAATTTTTGGTTCAAAATTTGATATTTTTGTTGATTGAGTTTTTGATGGAACATTTTGATATATTTTTTGTTGGAAAATTGATATTTTTTAATTATTTATTATTACACCTACTTTGTCGTATTCAATGTATTCAGTTTCTTTTCTTTGCCCTTCAACGATTTTTGCTCATTGCTCAAAGAGGGTTATTTTGATTTGTAAAAAGGTTATTTTGATTTGTAAAAGGGTTATTTTGATTTGTAAAAGGGTTA
Source organism: Adelphocoris suturalis (assembly GCA_030762985.1). NCBI lineage: Eukaryota > Metazoa > Arthropoda > Insecta > Hemiptera > Miridae > Adelphocoris > Adelphocoris suturalis. The sequence goes on from CM061049.1 coordinate 5,509,557, forward strand.
TTTTGATTTGTAAAAAGGTTAATTTGACTTGTAAAAAGGTTAAATTGACTTGTAAAAAGGTTAATTTGACTTGTAAAAAGGTTAATTTGACTTGTAAATGCTATAGATATGAGCGAGTCGGATTTGTGCAGTTGCAGCAGCAATGACAGTGACCTTTTTTTTCGGGACTCATATTGATCAACCTACTTTTGGAACTATATTTTGATTGACCTCTTTGCCTACCTACCTCATTTTTTTGTTGGAAAATTTTGATATATTTTTGGTTGGAAAATTGATATTTTTTAATTATTATTACACCTACTTTGTCGTATTCAATGTATTCAGTTTCTTTTCTTTGCCCTTCAACGACTTTTGCGCATTGCTCAAGGAGGGTTATTTTGATTCGTAAAAAGGTTATTTTGGTTTGTAAAAGGGTTATTTTGATTTGTAAAAGGGTTATTTTGATTTGTAAAAGGGTTATTTTGATTTGTAAAAAGGTTATTTTGATTTGTAAAAAGGTTAAATTGACTTGCAAAAAGGTTAATTTGACTTGTAAAAAGGTTAATTTGACTTGTAAAAAGGTTAATTTGACTTGTAAAAAGGTTAATTTGACTTGTAAATGCTATAATATGCGAAGCCTTGCTAATATTACCTAGCTTCAGAGGGACATCCTATTGAAATAGATTTGAAACAAATATGCTGGGCTGCAATCGTTGAATTCGCTTTAAGGACGGCCAAAACCGGACACCTGGCAACCCTGGAGGGGAATAAGGGACCTCTAGCAGTAAGCTGGTGGGCATTTTAGTGTAAGGAAGGGCTTACGTCGACTTGAATCGTTCTAACTGAACGTTGTCATTGATCCAGACTTGGTCGATGCCCCGAATGGGTCATACAGGTAGCCGAGTGATTTGTTAGGAGATTTATTTGAACTTCCTGAACGACACCTTGAGAGAGAGAGAGAGAGAGTTGAAGCATTTATTTTTCTTATTAATGTACATATCACAGCAAACAACATTATAGTTAATTATTTTTGTTAATATAAGGAACATTTGTTATTAGTCATATTAGTCATTAGTTATGTTATATTTCTTAAATAAACTTATTGATAATTTTACATATTGTTATCTTTCTTCTGCTTATTATTATTAAACTCGTAATTTTAGAATGGTATTGTTGTACACAGTCTTCTTATCTACTTTTTATATATCTGTACTTATATACTTCCATCCGAATCTATGATTAATTTACACTTTATTGCACATATATTTACTACTAAATATGGTCCTATTTCAGAAATACCGTTAATTTTCATTCTGTCCACCATCCTCACAAGTATCTTGTTGTCAGCTTCTGTCTAAATTTATTTGTTTGTAAGATTCTCTATGTTTTTTCATTGCTTATTACTGCAGGGATCGTGTCCGTCGCAGGGGGTTTTCGCGTTTTACCGTGTAGTAATTATATCAATTTATATTGCCTATTTTTAGTATTTTACTTTTATTCGTAATTAAAATTTTCCGTTAGAAATTTTCTATATTTACCGGCCTCCCTAATATATTTAACAAGGTGTCCTAAATTACAGCCTCCGTCCAATATCTCGATGACTTCGTTTTCACTGAGGTATGATTTTCCCAGACACACCCTTCGAAATTCGTTCAGGACAGGGCACACAGCGAGAAAGTGGAGCTGAGTTTCATCTGCCTTCAAATTACACATCGAGCATTTGTTCACTAGCCCTTCTCTCCACCATCTGTAATTTACGGTTAACATTTCGGTCCTTGCTCTTGCAACCACCCGGATTTTACCTAGATCCTCTAGCTTGAGGTACGCTAATCCCTTCTCTGGAGTCCTATCTAGTTTTCCAAATAGGGTATGGTGTGCCGAATTGTTTGCTTCAAACTCTAATTCTGTTCGCCATTCTCTCTGCATTGTGCCCAACAATTCGTATAGTTCCTGTTTCTGTATCGCACTACTCAGACTCACGTTATGCTGATCCGACAATCTCTGATATTCCGCGTACCATCCCACTTTTTCTTTGATTGTCTCCTCAGCTACTATGCGTGGATATCTCTGTTCCGAGTAATGCAATACTTTATTTATATAGTCAATTTGTAGTTTGATGGTAACAAAATACACCGGCTCGAAACCACTTTCGGATAGGAGAGCGTAGTTGGGGGTGTTTTGGGGGAGGGCTAGTAATTTTTTAAGATAATATCTTTGCAATGCCTCTATTTGGGGGAAGTTTATATATCCCCATACCTGTGCTCCATAGCACACCATAGTTCGAATGGTAGCTCTATACACGTGGTGTTTAACCTCAAGCGGGACTCTACGTTTTTTTATTAATGTTCCCCAAACTGCACCTATCCCGTGCTTTGCATCTAATACTTTCATTGAGAAATGGGATCCCAAATCCAGAGAGGGCGTTAGATTGATACCTAAATATTTGTATTCTTTTACTACGTCGAGGGGCATGTCCTGAAAACTCCACTTCTCATTCCGGGCTAGTCTTCCACCTCCTTTTCCGAAAATCATTATTTTTGATTTATTTCTATTCAGTGTCAGACCCCAAACTTTTACATACTCCGACACATCATTTATCATCCCTTGGAGTGAGGGTGGGTTATCTGCAATTAAGACTATATCGTCTGCATACATTAAGCATTTTATTGTTATGTTCCCTATCTTCACCCCTCCCCTGAATGACACCTTTCACCGGGACCACCCATTCAAACTAATTTTGATGAATTTATTTCATGCATGGACAAACTTCATAGAATGCATAATAGAATAGTTGTAGTGATGGGGGATATGAATATCCATTTCGAGAAAACCGAAAATCCTTGAAAATCAGTCCACATCAGGAACAGGAATATTTTCAATGATTTGATCTGCAGCTACGGGCTTCACGTCACACTTACAGAGATTACTCGCCAACCCTATCTTGGACAGAGTGGCGGTCCCTCTTGCCTTGATATCATTGTCACAAATTTCAATCCACGCTTTTATCTCTCATCAGTCAGTCCGATCAGTTTTTCGGACCACCAGGGAATTGAATTAAGCTTGCTTACAAACCAGGTTGAGCAGTTTTTTACTCATTCTCGACATCGATTATCTAAAGAGATGAACATATTTAAGCTCACTCGTATCCTTTCTACCCTTAATTGGTTCCCAGTATATGAGTTCAAGGATGCGAGCTTGGCCGCAATCTCCTTCATGAATTTATTTTTATCTGCTGCTGATTCTACGTGCCCTTGGACCAATATTCGAATTTGTTGTGACTCTTCCTCAAAGAGAGTAAAATTCAGTAACGAACTATTAAATTTAAGAGACAGATATCAGTCCCTTAAGAGCTTGGCCTCATCGACTCGAAATCCGGATTTCGCTAACCTAGCTCGTTCTTTTAGAAGGGAGTACAGGAGTGCTCTATCAAAATCAAGACGTGAAAATAATGACAATAAAATAAAGAGATCCTCAAATAGAACTAAATCGTCGTGGGATGTTGTCAAAAATGAATTAAATTCCAAGTCCCGGGGGTCCTTTCCTGGCGATAAATTTGACTGTCACGGTTTCAGCACAGTGTTTTCCAGGGTCTTTGATCTCTGTCAGCCTAGTGTTTCTTCTCAGGACTTTTCTGAATTTTTAAGTAGAGCTCCTCATTTCAGCAACGAGTTTTCCTTGCTGCCGGTTTCTGTTGAGGAGGTTTATTCAGTAATCTGCTCGATGAGTCACTCTTATTCTTCCGACTTCTTTGGGATAAATTCTGCTATACTAAAAGGTGTTGCTATCCATATAATCGAGCCCCTAACCTATATTATCAACTTGTGTTTCAAAAATGGGGAGTTTCCTGAGTGTTGGAAGGTTTCCACTGTGACGCCGATTCCCAAGAAGGGGAAGTGTGCAGCTTACGAGGATTTTCGTCCAATCTCTAAACTTCCGGTCTTTGCCAAGATCATAGAATCAGTGGTACTGAAGAATATCCGTTCTTATGAAGAAGAAAAACAGCTCATACACAATCAGCAATTCGGTTTCAGAAAGGGGAGAAATACATGTGATGCAGCCGTTTCATTGGTAACGTCAGCTTTGGATTATCTGGAAGGAAGGGAGCGTGCAGAGCTACGGCTCTATGACCTTTCAAAAGCATTCTACCTGGTCCCTCATGACCTCCTTTTATTAAAGCTCAAACACTACGGCTTCGACACATTAGCACTTGCGTTCGTTGAAAACTACCTCAAGGGTTGGTCTCAGGTGGTTTCTTTTGGAGGGAAAATCTTTGAGAAAGTAGCGATACCGTGCGAAATAAAGCAGGGATCTGTTTTAGGACCCTGTCTCTTTATACTATTTATAAATGACCTCCCTTATCAACCATTAGATTCAGGTAACCTAATACTTTTTGCTGATGACATTTCTGTGCTTTCAGCTCTTTCTTCTCTTCAACTTAACGTTGGGCGCTCTGAAATCCTTGTAAAAAACTGGTTTACTGCGAATGGTATGAGTGTAAGTGATACTAAAACACAAAAATTGGAATTTCTCTTGAATGGTAAGCTCGAAAGCTCAGTCAATGTTTTGGGCCTATTGGTCGTCAATTATTGATTTTCTTGGGTAACCTACGTGGATAAACTATCTTCCGGGCTGTCATCCTGCATTTATTTGCTTCGCCCACTCAGTGTCCCTAGAAGTATTACTCCTTGTTTATCATGCTTGTTTTGCCAGCCGGATGTCTTACTGTGTCGTCTTGTGGGGCAACAGTAGTCACGCTAATGACATTTTTAAGCTCCAAAAGAAAGCCGTTCGTACCATACGTAGGCTGGGATGGAATGAGAGCTGCAGGGGGCACTTCAGGGATCTTGGAATCCTAACACTGCCCAGTTTATTCGTGATGGCATCCTTGCTATGCGTCAAGTGCAACCTGAATGAATTCTCCAACAGTTCGTTTAGGCACAACTATTATACAAGAGACCGGACGAAGTTGTGCCCAACATCCCTGAAAACGAACCCCTATCAAGTTGGATGTCGTTTATTTAATCATTTGCACTCTTCAACGAGGGATCTGCCACTCAAGTCTTTTAAAAACAATATAAAACGTGTACTTGTAGAACAAGAACTATATAATGTATCAGATTTTTATAAGCTTGACACCTCTATCTTCAATTCCTAATAATTTTATTCTATCTTTCTAGTCATATTACATGTATTTATTGTTATTATTATTACTTATATAAACGTTTAATTGACATTTGAACCTATTGCCTGGCAAGGCCCTTTACAAATAAAAACGGATTTGATTTGATTTGATCCCTAGCCTATTCCACCGACTCGATTCCACCATCTCGATTCCACCGATCTCATTGCAGGTAGTGTGGGGGACGTGAAACAACTTCACCGTCACACACTGTAACTATAATATTAACACAGAATGTGTTTTAGCCATGGACTAACTAGCCGAAAATGGAACGCGGGATGGTAACGAAATGTGTGACGGATGATTTTCACGTACAACCGAGTCGTTGCTAGGGATATGGTACTTCGTCGTTTTTCATCCCACAAAATTCGTTGACCATTCGTTCGAAAGCTCTCGATTTATCCAACAATATTATGTTAACTACTGCGAAGTGCGTGTCCAACAAACTGAGTTATGAGCATGGTTATATAAATAATTGTTTACACACAGGTGATCATTCTCAATAATTGATATTGTGAACATGATTGCAACCGCTTGTTTAATTTCTGATGATTTCATTGAGCTTGTGTTTCGATGATTTGATTCATAGCAGGTGATCTGAGTATTACGAAAACGGTTTGATTTGTGAAGCGGAGGTTAAATAATTTGAATAGGTAATTTCTATACTTTACACTCTATGAAGCTGTAATTTCGTTTGTAGCCTCTTTAGGACATTTACTTGACGATGCTCAGGGTCCGGATCAGATGTGTGGCTCTTAAAGCTAATTTCTATGCTTTACACTCTAGGAAGCTGTAATTTCGTATGTAGCCTCTTTAGGATATTTACTTGACGATGCTCAGGGTCCGGATCAGATGTGTGGCTCTTAAAGCTAATTTCTATGCTTTACATTCTAGGAAGCTGTAATTTCGTATGTAGCCTCTTTAGGACATTTACTTGACGATGTCCAGGGTCCGGATCAGATGAGTGGCTTTTAAAGCTAATTTCTATACTTTACACTCTAGGAAGCTGTAATTTCGTATGTAGCCTCTTTAGGACATTTACTTGATAAATCGCTCTTGATTTATCACGAATTTATTTCGTATTTTTTTTCGTAGTTTCATACTATAACTATATAAATTGATGTTATAAATGAATAGTAAACAATGACGCTTGTTTGGTTGTCACTTGGTTGCGCGACAACGCAAACACATTCTGTGTTTCAATAATTTCGTCCGAAGTATGTAAATAGAGGTAACCGGGGGTCCAGGGGGCTTGCCCCCTGGCGAGGCGCTGAGCGCCGAGTTTTATTTATTTTATTTTTATTTTTTGGCATTAACATCATGTTATACATCCATAAGAACTTGATTATAATATGTAAATTAATCAAATGTAAACATTACAGTTTTCTACATATTCATACATTGCTTTGTATATGTTTGTATTGCGGGTTGATAACAGGTACTTATAATTAATTGGGAGTTCTAATTCGGGATGCTATCTGCCTAAACATATCGTCTTTTTCACTAAAGTATAAGGGACACTCCATTGAAAAACACGGCCATTGAAGACCATTTTTTATGGTATGGCCAGGATCTCCTTCAGAAGATCACAGTCGAGAATGCGATCGAGAGGACTTTACTGAATCCTCGAACAGCCAACTCATCCAAAGTGAGATTCATCATTACTTAGTATGGGATATATGTAGGGATTTTGAGAAAACCCGTGCTTCACACTCTGTTGGTCACAGTAGAAATGTTTTCCCGTTAGTCACGTTTTCAGTCTCATAAATAACAGAGTTTGTTTGCTTCTAAAAAATTGCAGTTATTCCTCTTCCCAGTTGAGAGGGAAAAACATTAAATCATGTTAAATGTTTTTCCCTCGCAAGGGAGAAATTAGATATAGTTTTTTAAGGTCAAGAAAAAAGAAAAGATTATAATTAACCAAAACAATTTATTATATTTATATACATTTTTATTTTACCATTAGATATTTCCGATGGGACTCATACCAAAGTACGCTTGCATACGAGTCTGCAACACATTGGGACATTTTATGTCTTTAGTTGCAGACTCGTATGCAAGCTCTAAGAGCCACTCAGCTGATCCGGACCCTGGGCATCGTCAAGTAAATGTCCTAAAGAGGCTAAATACGAAATTACAGCTTCCTAGAGTGTAAAGCATAGAAATTAGCTCTAAGAGCCACTCATCTGATCCGGACCCTGGGCATCGTCAAGTAAATGTCCTAAAGAGGCTACATACGAAATTACAGCTTCCTAGAGTGTAAAGCATAAAAAATAGCTTTAAGAGCCACTCATCTGATCCGGACCCTGGGCATCGTCAAGTAAATGTCCTAAAGAGGCAACATGCGAAATTACAGCTTGCTAGAGTGTAAAGCATAAAAAATAGCTTTAAGAGCCACTCATCTGATCCGGACCCTGGGCATCGTCAAGTAAATGTCTACATAAATCAAGTAAAAGGCTACATACAAAATTACAGCTTCCTAGAGTGTAAAGTATAGAAATTACCTATTAAAATGATTTAACCACCGCTTCACAAATCAAACCGTTCTCGCAATATTCGGATCACCTGCTATGAATCAAATCATCGAAACACCAACTCAATGAAATCATCAGAAATTAACAAGCGGTTGCAATCATGTTCACAATATCAATTATTGAGAATGATCACCTGAGTGTACACAAGCAATTATTCAAATAACCATGCTCATAACTCAGCTTGCTGGCCACGCAATTCGCAGTAGTTAACATAATGTTTGGATAAATCGAGACCTTTCGAACGAATGGTCAACGAATTTTGTGGGATAAAAAATGACGAAGTACCATTTCCCTAGCAACGACTCGGTTGTAAGCCGAAATCATCAGAAAAAAAAACGTTGCAGATTTGCGTGTCGGAATTCACAGAACGACCCCCAGCCCTAAAACATTAAACATGTTAAAAGTTGTTGTCAAGTATGAAATGAATTGATGTTGGAAGATCAAAACGATCCAAATTATTACTCGAAAATTTTGAGAAATGGTCCATTACTACTCGTAATTAAATTTTGCATGGATTTTAATTTCACCCTTGATGGGGAAAACAAAAGATCATGGATATGTCTAGTACCTACTGCTTACCAGTTGGTACCTACTGCTCAATTGTATACCTACCAACCATGTAGTGCCATCTTTTCACAAGATTATTCCGTTATGGTTACAAAACAATATTAGTTTATAACTTAGAGTAATAAATCAGCATTCCTCGACACTACAATGGCTTAGAGGTCATGAGATGTTGTGATAAAATGAGAGCATTCCAAAAAGTGGCGAACGACTTTCCTACTATGAAAACTATGGGATTTACTCTTTCCTAGTAACTCATTGGTTGTACGTGAAAAATCAACAGAAATTCTACCTAGCCTTCACTTTTCGAGTTAATAATAATCTAAAGTGCCGGAGCGTTGCATTTTTTGTGGAGAAAAAAAAAGTGTCACGAAAAATTCCTAGACCCCCAGCCAAAAGACATATCCATATCAAAAAAAGTTCAATAGTGCCGCAAGGATCGCTGCTGCGGTTTAATTGAGGGTCATCTTGCAGGCCAAATCTGTGTAGTTAGTGGTCGCTTACCCCGTGGTTTGTCCTTATTCTTGTTATTATACTTATTCTTGTTATTCTTGTTATTATACGTTTTTTTTTCTTTGTTTAAATTTATAAAGTAATTTTTTTAAATCGCATTTTGATGTTAGTTATTGTATTTTTTTACTATTTTGTGTTTATTTTATTTTTATTTTTTTTCTGAAAGTATATTGTTCTCAATATTAGATTGGTTGTGCGCGAGGTGGGACTTATGTCCTATGCACAATAAATGCATTTACATTTACATTTTTTTTTTACAAAGGTTTCGACACTGCTTTTTGGTAGAACCCAGGGCCTTAAGGGGACCAATGATCGGATTAGTTTGTATTAGTAACAAACCATTGTCACTGTTATTGGTATATATCTGCTGCCATTCGGTTAAGGTACAGTAATTGATTTTCGGGTAGTAATCGGCTGTTGGAATGGTTGCTCGGTCTTGAGTGACTTGGTAGGCTGCTCTTATTGCTAGTGAATCCACTATTTCGTTGTTGCGTATACCAGAGTGACCACGCATCCAAAAGAACACAATTTGAATGCCTGCCGTTTTTCCCATGTATCTTATTAGCTTTGTAATTAGGGGGCTGTCTGCTCTTCTTATGTTACAGTCACTTATTTTCTGAATGCAGCTCATTGAATTTGTAAGGACTAGCCACGTTGATGGATCGTTTTGTCCGCTTGATAGAAAATATTCCAAAGCTTGTATTGTAGCTATAACCTCAGCACTGAAGCTTTTCGTAGCTTATGGGCCGCTTGGACTCTATCGCTCGGTTGAGTAAAACGCACAGCCTACATTTCCACCAGTTTTAGAACTGTCAGTGAAGATTGATGTGCTATTTGGCCATCTAGTTTGCACAAAATATAATGTAAGTTTGCACACTGTAACTACAGTATTTGCAAATAGAGTTCATCTTTTTGCAAATCAAATTAATCTTTTGGCAAATTTAAATAAACTTTTTTCAGATAAATTTAATCTTTTTACAAATTAAGTTAATCTTTTTGCAAATAAATTAAACATTTTAAATTTTTTTTAAACCTTCCCACTGTAGTAAGTTTCACAATGACTTCCTCGGTGAACTGTGTATTTTGAATGGGTAGCGCGAATGTCTTCCGTATGGTATTCAAACAGAAGATCTATACTGTAGGTCGGAGAAGTTACACCGGCCGAACGACTGCTCTAACAATCTAATAAACATGTCAATCAATCAATTTAACACAATCAATCAATTTAACTTCGGCTGGAGAACGTCTTCATTAGAAGAGCTTGTTCACTTCATCGTTAGAAAGGACGTTGTTTTGGAGACGTAGTTTTTATTTGCCCTTTTCTTTGTTAATGTTCTTGTTCTTTGTTCGTGTTCTTTGTTTAAAAACCATGATATGCGTTGAAATCAAACTTACCTACTCTGAAAGTTTAAATTTATTTGTAAAATGTTTAACTTTATTAGCAAAAATATTAACTTTATCTGTAAAAAGATGAAATTTATCTGCAAAAAGATTAACTCTACTTGCAAATACAATATATAAAGCCAATTGATTGGGAACAGGGACTAAATTACAAAATAGTAGGCATTTTGAAAACTCATGACGTTTCTTCTCTCCAGAATACAAACTCAAGCCATTTTCACTGCATTTATTTTGTAATATCTTAAAGTACCTACTCTTCGTAACTACTTTTAGCGAATTTTCCTGGAATACAGTTTTTCCAACTGTCGGAGCAGTAAGCCACACTGTGAAAATTCAATATAGGTACCCAATTGTGCCGTCCACTATATACAGGGTGTCTCAACTTAAGTAGGCAAGACTTCAGGGATCGGTTCTGCAAGTAATTTGCAACAAAAAGTTCCTTGTAAACTTTTTCTTTTAGAGGTTTCGTTTCCATGTTATTTCTTTTTTAAGATTTTTTTCGTGTTTTCAACCATACATCACAAAAACAGCTCTAACTCCCCAGTTTTTCAAGTTTTCTCAAATCTGAAAATACCGTTAAAAAGAACGTTAGATTTCCTATCGTTCTAATGTAAATTTTAATTTTTTTGATTAGTTCTGATTGGTGAAAAAAATTACCAAAGTTTAACATTTAAGAAAAATGTAAAAATTGTCGATTTTTTTTTTTTTTTTGCTTCAGTACGGAAGTTTTTCGGCAAGCGCTCTTTGGGAAAAACTTTCTTAATCTGTCAGCTTTCCAACAGTTTACTAAAAAAAAATTTTTTATAGGGAAGTTTTGGGAGAAAATAGCGTTTGAATGACAAAAAACGTGATTTTGTCGGTCAAAATCGACGTTTTTTTTTTTTTTTTTTTTTTTTTTTTTTTAATTCAAGTATTTTATTTTATTTCATTGTGCACAGCTGTATTCGACGATAATAAACCAAAAAAATGATAGTGGCTCTTCCTAACTCACCCTCCACCTGCCTCATCTACTTGAGCAAAATTAGATAATTATCGGCGGGGCAGGCGGAAAAATACGATAATACGACCGGCTCCTCAGTCAATTGTGCTTCAAAATTGTTCCTCGGATACTTATCTTTCATTTGAGTGGGTACCTAATAATAAGGAGTGGACTACCAATGAAAATGCTGTTGTGTATCAGAGATCGCTCGTGTTATAAAAAAATAATAATTAATTCCAGCGATTACGACGAGCGATCTCTGATACACAACAGCATTTTCATTGGTAATCCACTCCGTATTATTAGGTACCCACTCAAATGAAAGATAAGTATCCAAGGAATAATTTTGAAGCAGAATTGACTGAGGTAGTCGATCGTATTATATCGAATTTTTCCGCCTGCCCCTCCGATAACTAACTAATTTTGCTCAAGTAGATGAGGCAGGTAGAAGATGAGTTAGGTAGAGCCACTATTATTTTTTTGGTTTATTATCGTCGAATACAGCTGTGCATAATGAAATAAAAATAAAATAATAAAATAAAATACTTGAAAAAAAAAAAAACCAGATGAAACGACGATTTTGACCAATAAAATCACGTTTTTTTGTCATTCAAACGCTATTTTCTCCCGAAACTTCCTTATAAAAATTTTTTTTTAGTAAACCGTTGGAAAGCTGACAGATTAAGAAAGTTTTTCCCAAAAAGCGCTTGCTAAAAAACTTTCACACTGAAGAGCAGAAAAACGAAGAAAAATCGACAATTTTTACATTTTTTTCAAATGTTAAACTTTGGCCATTTTTTTCACTAACTAGAACTAATAAAAAAAATTAAAATTTACATCAGAATGATAGGAAATTTAACGCTCTTTCCAACGGTATCCTTAGATTTGAGAAAACTGGACAAATTGGGGAGTTAGAGCGGTTTGCTGTTAGTGTAAGTTTGAAAACACGAAAAAAATCTTAAAAAAGAAATAACTCGGAAACGAAGCCTCTAAAAGAAAAAGTTTACAAGGCACTTTTTGTTGCAAATTACTTGTAAAATCGATCCCTTAAGTGTTGCCTACTTAAGTTGAGACACCCTGTATACCCAGATGGGCGCACGCGGACGGTTGGGCCCAGACAACGAATTACCCAGATCAGATAGGCGACGCCCAATGCTAAATATACAGACACCAAATTTACTAGATGTCTACACAGTTGTAAAAATAAAGATTGTTATTATTATTATTATTATTATTATTTTTTTTTTTTTTTTTTTTTTTTTTATTAATTTTATAACTCGACATTTGACATCAGTTTACTCTTAGCTTTACTGTTACCACGTAAAACCAACCCAGCATCTGAATAATATTTCAAAAGACCCACTGTTGTTCGCGTGCTCAGTATATTCTTGAAAACCTCAGCAGGAGCACGTTCTCCCAAGTATTGTGATTGATGAGAAACGCTTTGCCTCCCTTCAAACAGCACTCGTTTCGACGTGACGTTTAATCTTATTGCCGTGTAAACTTACTATAAAGTGCAGTCTAAACTGAACGGTTCAACTCTTTCTTCTTCCTTGATGGGCTTCATGAATAGTGTTTTCTATTTTCAACACTCAACTTCTTAAAGAAAGATACCTACCACCAGAAACCTCATGCTGAATAGTCTTTTCGAACGTTTTGTATAATCTAGAAAATAAAAACTGTTAGGAATCAAAACTTTTCCCTGTGAACAAACAAATGAAAAATAAGTCATGATTTTTAATTTGTTTTAATACCACTCGATCATAACGTCAACAATTCAGGTTTATTTAGTTTAAAAAAAGTCTGCTAAGGTGGGTGGGCAGTATAGTATCCTCACATATTTAACATGATTTTTTTCTGTTAAATTTGTAATAAAGCATGTTTCCCTCTCTCTCAATTTTAATGATGCTATTTACAAAATGAATGGTGACATTGTGAGAGTAAATGAGTGGTGTGTTAGGCATGGTTTGAAGATCAATCCGTTGAAAAGTAAAGGAAATGTTTTGGGCTATTCGCTGTAAATGGATGTAAAAAGTGTGAAAAATTTGGGCGTTGTAGTAGATTGTAAATTATCATGGAGTGAACATGCAACAAATACGAGCAACAGAATTTATGGATCCCTTTACCAACTTAGAAGGCTTGCTTTCCAATTGCCTCAGGACTATTGTTCAATTGCATATATGAATATGACTGGTAAAATGTATAAACAATTACAAGTAGCCCAAAATGCCTGTTTGAGATTTGCAATCAAAATATCAAAATTTGAACGCGTCACCCCTTATTATAAAAAACTCGGTTAGTTAAAGATAATAGAATGGAGAAAATACATAATGGGTGTGTTGCTCTTCAAAATACTGAAAAATAAGGCGCCAGATTACGTATTTAATGAATTTAACTACATGTCTGATATACATGAACGAAATACCCGAGTAGCCACCAAGATGTTAGTAGTACCGAATCATAGGACAGCAATTTACTCACAACCCTTTAGAATACATGCGGTTCAAATCCACAATGAATATATGGAATTATTTAATAGCGGTTTGTCTTTAAATACGTTTAAGCAGAAGTTTAAAAATCAATTATTAACTATATATAACAATGATATTGAAAATGTATAATCTACCTGATGTATAATCTATATAAATGTATAATCTAATCTAATCATTTATGCAATATTTATCCCGTAATTGGTATACATAATGGATGCTACCTACGAAACCACTACAGACTAATAATATAAATTTGCAAGTGAAGAGATTTATGCTCATTTTGTTGTTCATTATTATTTGTTTTTCATATTGAAGTGTGATTATAATTTTGTATTATTTGTCAATGTATACACATTTTTTGTATAAAAGGCAGAGAGGACCACCGGTCCTATTTTGTACAATAAACGCAATCTCTCTCTCTCTCTCTCTCTCTCCCCCCCCCCTCGCTCTCTCTCTCTCTCTCTCTCTCTCTCTCTCTCTCTCTCTCTCTCTCCCCCCCCCCTCTCTCTCTCTCTCTCTCTCTCTCTCTCTCTCTCTCTCTCTCTCTCTCTCTCTCTCTCTCTCTCTCCATTTCTCTCTCGTTTTATTGAACCTCTCGTACCTATATGGAAGGAGAAAGGCAAGAAACCTGTGGTATCATACTAGATTGCGAGTTTTCAAGTGGGTTAGCGAAAAGCTGAAACTTCCCTCATTTAAATGTCCTGACCCTAAAAAAATGTACCTTGGCAGCAGAACATATTTAAAATATTATTACGCTACTGATTAATTTTTTTCATGACAGCAATCTATCTTACGCAGGGACTCTTCGATTTTCCCTGTCGTAACACCGAGAGATGAGAACCTATCGACGAAGCGGCCTTGAATTATGAAAAAACCCTATTAAAAAAAGGGTGTCATGACCTAGACCCCTTTGATGGACGGCGAACTGATGCTTCAACGCAATAGAGGAGATGACACCCCCATAATAGGCTCCTAGTTAATAAATGATTCGGGGAAAAGTGACCTGTTGCTGGGGAAAGGTAGTGGAGTCACTATCATCGACCGTAAAGGTTTCAGACCTAGTTCATTATTCTAGTACTTACGTTTTGCTTAGGAATTATCGGTTCTTTTCAATTAAACTGTGTTATGTCTATTCATATGATCTGTGATCTCATTTTACAGGTCTAGAAATTTCATCCCGATTGACTATATTACAATTGGTGGCCATCAGCTTCATTGTTGCTCCGTAATCCGGGATCTTGGGGTTGTTCTTGATTCGCATTTGAACTTTTCAGAACATATTGATTCAATCACATCCAGGGCTCTCCGTGCGTTGGGGTTTCTCAAGCGTTAATACCCGAGATTTTTCTTGTTGAACAACCAGATTGACTGTCCCGAACTCATCTCCGAAATCAACCTACATATTCCAGCTTTTAGCGAATTTTTGAAGAAAATTAAGCTATTGCTCTCGCCTCAAAATTTGTAGAATGTGAATTTTTGAAAAATTTTTATGCAGAAATCCGTTTCAGGCTATTCTGAATCATATTCTGAAGTTTAACGCATTTTTTTATGTATATATGTATGTATGTATGTATGTATGTATGTGTCATTCCAGACGATAACTGTCCGTAGAATTGTGCTAGAAACTTCAAACAAATTTTAAAATGTTAAGGACACAAAACGAAAGTTCAAGTTCGTTGGCCAGCATGATCGGATTACATCTTCGGGTTGAAATTTTCAAAAATGTAGTCAAAAATTTCAAAATAGCCTGTTTTTTGCGATTTGTTGTGCGAAATAATTTTTTCAGCATACTAACATGTGGTATATTCGGAAACAGCGTAAAATTTCCTATAAGAATATGTATCAAGTTTTCAAAAATTTCAAAGTTGAAAAATCAGTCAAAAATCGAAATAATGCCGTTCCCTAGTTGTAAAAATCGGTAATATTTGCATGAAACATTGTCCAAATTCAGATTGAACTACTCTTATGGAAGTATCCCTGTATAACCAATCCTAGAACCATACTGTTTAAAACGTAGGTAGTAGGTGCTTTAAAAAAAAAAAAAATGTAATCACAACTGATGAGTTTACTCTGTGCATGTGGTAATAATTTGATTCCATGTTTGTCTATCAAAATCATAAACTAAAATTTCTCAACACGATCAATAGCGACTGAAATGTCGAAGATTTCTTCAAAAATTCGCTCATGGGGTCATACTGCATTACTGGACTTTTTACTCACGTAACCAACCCATTTTTCATATTCAATTCGCCACTACTAATTACCTTTTTGAGCAGCCTCTCAATAGAATCCCTCGTCAGGCCAACCATATACTCCAACAAAATCCAACTTTAGACTTCTTCCATGGTAAGCGATCTCGAACCTTCCGCTCAAAAATATTATGCACCATCCACCGTCCGCCCTGAAATCTCTGTCCACATAGCCCTAAACTCATCTCAGCTACAAAAAGTGTTTGTTTGTGATTTTGACCTTATATATACACATACTTATATATTTATTTTTCTTTTCTTCTGAAACACCGATTTTGTTTCCTCAAGAGACGAATTAATTTTTGTTAATAATATTGTAATTGGGCATTGCCCGTTATGTAAATAAATAAATAAACCACAAAGCTATGGTTCTGTTATACAAAGCCCTTGTTTTACCCATCCTCGAGTATCGCTCAGTTGTGTGGTCTCCTTACTATAGTGTGTACAAAATGCAATCGGAAAGGGTCCAGCGGCACTTCCTGAAGTATCTGGGGTTCGAGCTGTGTGTACCTCCCGAAAACCTCGATTTTTCCAGGTTGGGCTTGGAATACCATGTTTCTCCGCTGGAGAACAGACGAGTTGTGGCTGACATCGTATTCCTCCTCAAGCTTCAAATCAACAGCTTGGACTGCCCTTCTTTATTAGCCCTTGTTAATATTAATATTCCTCAATATGCCACACGCTCCAATTCTCTGTTTTCTGTCCCATTTTCCGCCGTAAATTATTTATACAATCGTCCCCTCTGTCGTCTACCTCGCGAAAAATATTTTTCTAAGCTCTTGTCACTAAGTCGGCTTTTACAACGTCTCCCTGTCTTCTTTGAAATACCATTTATCATCCTTTTTGCTCTAAACCTAAACTCATGTGCCACCCAACAATTTACTTTCTTAAATCCATTGTAAAATATTCCAATTCTGTCATTTATAATATTGTATTTATATATACTAGTTTCATGTACCATATTATTTTTGTAATCTTTTATCGTAAATTATGTCTTATTTCAAATAACTTAATCTCTATTATTATGTAATATTTTATTGATTTTTTTGTAATTGACTCTAGCAGTGAATGTAAATAAATTATGAGCATTAGTAATCTGACGATTAAAAAATAACCACCATCCCCGCCCCTCAATATGCTGGTAGGCGTTTCCAGAAAACTGGATTCCGAAAATCATAAATTATTTGATTTGGAAAATCAGTTCATCGCTACGCAGTTAAAATACTGGAACAATGAGGACCAGTGTAGAGGTCGATTTATTTTATATTTACTAAAAAGAATTATGAATCAATAAATTAAAGAGCAGTATAGAACGGAGAAACACCAAAATCGAAGTGTACCTACAACTTCACTCTT
Organism: Adelphocoris suturalis; assembly: GCA_030762985.1. Lineage (NCBI taxonomy): Eukaryota > Metazoa > Arthropoda > Insecta > Hemiptera > Miridae > Adelphocoris > Adelphocoris suturalis. Next base: position 5,526,803 of record CM061049.1, read on the forward strand.
TCTTGTCAATTTGTGATTACCTCCTCTGGCGATCATAAGATTAGCAAGGGTGGAAGTAAATTTAACAACTGAGGCCTATTTCATAAAGCAACAAGTGACAAGTTACAAGCCGATTTTATGTACAAGTTGCAAAAAATGAGTGTACAAGCGTTTCATGAAGGTACAAGTGTAGACTTGCAATACACAGTGAAAATTAACTAGTGTACAGGCGAATTTGGGCAAGTTACATGTGTTTCCCCATCATTTTGTACAAGTCATTGTTTTACAGTTGAAAAAATGGCCGATTTTTAACCTACGTTCATTCACCTGTAAACTTGTTATTTCCAGTATTGTGAGTTGACCATTTTTCGGTGTTTAATATGTGGGAATCACCTTCTGCAGGAGAATACAGACACGAAAGAGGCATTCAGCATAGTTCTTCAACGATTTTTTCAGTCATGATTTTTCGAGAGGAAAAATCCGATTATGCCAGCCATCAGAATAAATTGAAATCAAATACACACTTTTTCCACTTTTCAGTTTATAATTTGTCTGTCTTCCAATCATTACACATTTTTACGTCTGTTCGAATTTTGATTTTTTGACAGCAAATTTGAGTTCAGCGACTCAAAAAACATAAGAATATGAATTTTCATAATTTTGCAATGAATTTTGAAAAATTGTCACTTTTTGAGATTCCAAATTATCAAAAGTTGTTATTGCCGACTTGTTTTGACTGCATATTTGAGTTCAGAGACCCCAAAAACGTAAGTATACGCAGTTTCACAATTTTACAAAGAAGTTTGTAAAAGTTATATTCAAAAGTTAAGAAAAAAGCGTATTTCAAAAACCAAAATCGCTCTACCGGCGTAGGTTTTTGTGGGAACTAAGAAACTCATCAACAGGAGACTCATCAAAAAAATCGTAGAATCCCATTTTTGATCAGTTTCCCACGTGGGGTGGAAACTCGTCAAATCTTCATGAACGAGCGACTCATCGAAAAATGGAATCAAAGAAATTTATCCGTTTAATTCAGTTATGAGTCAGTATAAATTTTTAAACTCATCGAAAAGGAGCTGACTGGAAACTCATCAAAAATGGTAGTAGTAGGCGGATATTGGTCTACTTTGGGTCAACTACCTTGTTACAGCTCAACGCCACCATGAAAACTACCTGGCCAAAAACCTAACCTTCCAGATAATAGCCGAGATGTACTTACCCTTCTTTTTGATGACGAAAGGCTCCAATTACCCAGTCTCTCTAATTTCATAAAAATTGTTCGATATCTTCACAAATATTAATAGCTCACCATTCTTGTGTAGGCTTCTCCTTTGTGATAGAACGACAGATCTTCGCTGCCACATGAATGTTGAGTGATTTTAATGAAAACACCCAGTCTAACATACGATAGCAAATATCCATGTTTTATTTATTTTTCCAAATCTAATGCTAATCTAATACATAAGGAACCAGGGACTTATTAACTAAAGTAGTTACACTTGGTATACTCGAATGAAAGAGCGTATAGCCCTACAAACCAGTACCATTCCCAGTTGAGTTTACCTGACCTGGGGACTGAAGGTCTCCAAATCCGGTTACTTCCTTCACTTATAACAGTTGGGTCTGGCAGACGGTAAAGCCTTCCGAAGGTTTGGTTTGATGACTTTCCTTTCGATGAGTTTTCCCTTACGAGCGTTTGACCAGTTTCCACAGGGGGCAGGAAAGTCATCAAAAATAATTGTCAACTACTTTTCATCTTCCAAATTTATATCTGATTTTTATTTGAAATTCTTTTTGACGACTTTCCCTTCCATTTAGTTTTGACCAGTGTCCCACCCAAGGGGGAAACTCCTCAAAAAGCCTCGACCTTACGTTTTTGATGAGTTTGTAGGGACCCGGTTTTTGTTATGCAGAAAATCTGAAAAAGTTGAGGGGTTATTTTTTGACATTTTAAACCAAATTTCGGGTGGAGGTCATCAAAATTCCACCTTTCTCAAAATAGCGGGAACAATGACCTATATAGATTATGAGCGCATCAAAATGTTGAATCACCGAGCTTTTAAATTGCAGGCTCACCTTTCGTTAAGCCAATCCATATCTTTCGTGACTGACACAAACTACACAGCTTATAGAAGCAAAGTGAACTTCGATCTGCCACGCGGAAATACGGGAGGGGAAGCGGCTGTGATAGGACCAAATAAGTTCACGGAAATGAAAAACAAGGGTCCGTATCGGAAGTTTTTCTCCATATTTTCGGTAGGTAAGCCATTCGTGCGGTTCGCCGTCTTGGAAATGGGAAGTCGTTTTGTTCGGATGTTAACCTAGATATTGTAATAGACTTTTACAAGACATGCATCCCTCCCCCTAACTCCTACGACCATCCCAATCAATCCTATCGAATCGTTTTTCTTTCGTTTCTAAGATCGACGTTGACAGACGTTGCTATTTTGTTCTGATCTTGGCGTGAAGGTTAAAAACGTCTGCCAAGTTTGGTGGGCAGTATAGCTTCCTCATATAGTAACATGGACGTATTGAATTAGTTGAAAAACAAAGTACGAGTCAAAATGATTGATAAGTCGACGTTCTAATAAATTGACGTTTGCGCATGCGCACAGACTACGGCAAGCGCTGATAGGGCTCACTACGCACGGTGGTCCTCAATCGGATTTGACCTCAAAGTGCTTGCCCTTCAAATTTTCTTTCAAAATATGATTCGGGAATATGTTAGGATTATAATTCAGCAAAAACTGAAATCAAGCAATGAGCCGTTTTTTTTTTTTTTTTTTTTTTTTTTTTTTTTTTTTTTTTTTTTTTTTTTTTTTTTTTTAATTCAGTTTTTAACTTTTTAATTGATACTTTAATCGCCAAAATTCAGAAAAAAATATTATTTATTATTTATGTGTCATTATACAATAGAATCTTCATCTAGTTTCATAGTTCTGATCTATTTTGTGATAAAATATAATTATATAATTAGAAAAACAAAAATAACAACATTTTATTGAACAAAATAATGATTATATCTGCATAAAGCTCTTAATAAATGCCTGTGAGTATGCGTGTAGTATGTGCGTGTGTGTCTATGCGTACGCTTGTGTGTGAGTTTTTAATGATTCATTATATACATTTTAACATAGAATATATATCTAAATTGAATAGAAAATAAAAATAATGGCATTTCAACAGTTTACATATGCAGAGAATTATATTCGCATACAGCTCTTAATAAACGTTGTCCATATTCGGGATTGATTCGCAATACTTTACATTTGGCCCACGTCGCAGAAAAATCATGATGAACGGCCTCCATAGCCTGTTCACTGTAAAAGCCGAGACCATTTCTGTGTTTGGTACAAAATTCTTCCACATGAAAGAAAACCGTGTGAACTTTTGGAGTGACTGGAATATCCAAAGATAAATATCTTGCATTGAATTCATTGATGTATTCAATGAATTTTGGATCCAGCCTGACTGAGAAAGATGCTTTGACAACTTCATTGAACTTCTGGAAAGCATCATCGTATTTTAAACAACCTATGCTAGAGTTTGGACAACGCAACAAATCAAGTTTCTGTAGCAAATTGCGGCAACTATTTCCTTTGAACGATTTCCTTTGGGTCATTTCCCGCTGAACACTACAGCGCTCTGCCCAAAGAAGAGCTTTGGCTTCAAATTCTTTGGACATGTGAAAGAACAAGGTGTTACCCATGGGAGCCCTTCGTTAAAAGGAAATAGTTGCCGCATTTTGCTACAGAAACTTGATTTGTTGCGTTGTTCAAACTGTAGCATAGGTCGTTTAAAATACGATGATGCTTTCCAGAAGTTCAGTGAAGTTGTCAAAGCATCTTTCTCAGACAGGCTGGATCCAAAATTCATTGAATACATCAATGAATTCAATGCAACATATTTATGTTTGGATATTCCAATCACTCCAAAAGTTCACACGGTTTTCTTTCATGTGGATGAATTTTGTACCAAACACAGAAATGGTCTCGGCTTTTACAGTGAACAGGCTATGGAGGCCGTTCATCATGATTTTTCTGCGACGTGGGCAAACTATAAAGTATGTACTGCGAATCAATCCTGAACATGGACAACGTTTATTAAGAGCTATATGCGAATATCATTCTCTGCATATGTAAACTGTTGAAATGCCATTATTTTTATTTTCTATTCAATTTAGATATATATTTTATGTTAAAATGTATATAATGAATCATTATAAACTCACACACAAGCGTACGCATAGACACACACGCACATACTACACGCATACTCACAGGCATTTATTAAGAGATTCATGCAAATATAATCATTATTTTGTTCAATAAAATGTTATTTTTGTTTTTCTAATTACATTTTATCACAAAATAGATCAGAACTATGAAACTAGATGAAGATTATATTGTATAAATAATAAATAATATTTTTTTCTGAATTTTGGCGATTAAAGTATCAATTAAAAAGTTAAAAACTGAATTTGAAAAAAACGGCTCATTGCTTGATTTTAGTTTTTGCTGAATTATAATCCTAACATATTCCCGAATCATATTTTGAAAGAAAATTTGAAGGGCAAGCACTTTGAGGTCAAATCCGATCGAGGAAGGGAAGGAACTAAGCTGCGTGAACCGCTAAACAATCAACATAATCCGTCACAGGTTCATTCTACCAAAATTTTAAAAGGTTTTCGAACAAGCTCAAACAACATTTTTGCTTTCTTACTGTTGCTGTACACTTCGCACTGATGTTTTGTGTTCTCCCCAAGAAGAGTCTCTTGAGCGTTAGTGGCTGACATGTCTCTTCTGGTCACTGAAAAATATGTACAATGTAAATTTCTAAATAATTACTCTTATTGATTATTTATAAACTAATCGCAAGAAAAACCTTCTCTTAGGATCAAATTTATCTTCATTTCTAACCTTTCAACATTTGAAATTGAAAAACCTCCACACTAGTAGCAGAAAAACGGGAGAAAAATCGTCGATTTTAAATATTTTTTTCTAATTTTGTACCTACGTTTTGGCATTTTATTACCAAATACAACTAAATTAAAAAACGTTTAAAATTTTTTTTATATAACTGATATAGGACATTTAACGTTCTTCCCTATAAGGGAAGTTATGGCCGTTTTTATGTCTTAAGAAGAGATACAAAACACGAAAAAAAATCTTGAAAATTGAATAAGTTGGAACAAAGCGTTTAAAAAAATCTCTAAGAGGAGCTTTCGATCAGAAATGAGCTCAAAAATCGATCCCTTGATTTTTGCCCGAATTCAGTGTAGACACCCTGTATACGTAGGAAGAAAACTGGTGATTACGTAGTCATTAAGGAGAGCATCAAGCAAATGCCAGAGCATTCGTAGGATTTTTCGTTGAGTGTATTAAGCCTAGTACGCACTGGGATTCTTTGTTCGGACTCATTGTCGCGGAGCTGCGTCTCGGACTCATTTTCTTGCATCCGGGACGCTCCGCGACATTGAGTCTTGCATCTCGTGTGTTGCGTTTTAGTATTTTTTGAGTCCCATACGGAATGGGATTCTTTACACAATGTCGCGCAACATTGAGTCAGTGCGTACGTGAATATCGAACAAAGTGGGCCTCTCATCGGTGTATCTTCGTTATTATCGCTTTGTAGTTATCGTTGTTATGCTTGTAGCTAAAAACGGGTAAAAATTGTAAATTTTTTTTTAGCAGAAATGTAGTCAAAAGAACTCTCTTAACAATAAACTAGGAAAACAAGAAATTTGTGCTGAAAAGAATAGGTACCTACTTAAATTTCATTAATATTTGTCAAAAATGGATAAAAACAGCTAAAAAAAAGCTAAAAATCAAAAATAGCTTCATTTTTTTTCGAAAAATTCGCTAAAACATTTTTTGAATTGCCGAAAATTATTTAGGACAAGTTTATTTCCCACAAAATCGGTAGTGAACATTTCTTCCTAGTTAAAATCCTAAATTTTCAAAACAATTTAACAAAATATACTAAGATAATTTACGAAAATCCGCTCATACGATCATGCTGCATGACTGGAACTTTTTACTAACTTATGAAGTTGTCTTATAAAATCGATTTGACATCAAATAGCTGGATTATCCAATTAACGCTGTTTCCAACGGTGGTCATATTTTTGGTTTTACATTGATCTCAAGTGGAGTTATGGTCGTTTGAAGGTAGAAAATATATCTTAAAAATGAAATTACTCAGAAAAACAAAGCATTAAAATAAATCTCTAACAAGTAATTTCGATCAGAAATGAGCTCTAGAATTGACCCATGAAGCACAATTACACCCTTCTTAGTGGTTGGCGCAGATGGGCTATCTAATGCAGATATAATAATACATCATGTAATAATTTTTTGCCTTCTTTTTCTAGTCTTCTAAACAGTTTGCTTCAGTTCAGGTCACACTCTCATCTCTACTCTAGACACTCTCGGAACCTCTTCTCCCCTTGTCTATGATGTCCTGCAGGCTGCAGCAGCTTTGTGGCCCCTCCACAAAAGATGATAATGGCCTCACGATATGGGAAAAACCGTTATTTAGGCAATACTCCCCTCTATTAGAATTAATAACAAGTCGTGGCTGCTCGACACTGCAAATTATTGGGAGTTGGGAATTAAGTGATTTGTAGCGATTCACTAAGTACCATCGAGGCGATTAGGGACTCATATTTTGATGATCCCCTAATACAAAGCCTACGTGGATCGCTACACCAAGTCACGACATTGGGCTCAACCATAACTTTTATGTGGCTACCGAGCCATGTGGGTATTCATGGCAATGAGTGAGATGCCTTTGCAAGGAGAGTCATTGGTGATAACTCCATCGATATGCTGCCAATACGCGTTGAGGATCAAATCTCCTACATTAGGGTGGTTCAAAAAAAAAAAAAAAAGTTCTGGGATTTCTGGTCCCCATTGTGTTTTTGCTTCCTCGGTATGTCAGGATGACCCTCCTAAATTTTTAGCAAAAAATATTAATCCTAACCACTTTACCTGGGTCGATTTTTGCCAGTTATCGACCGCTATCGTAAACCAACCTCTAAATTGGTGCCGACGTGATGATTTGAAGGACGAATTTCCATTTTTTTGGGTCAATTTATGGGTTTTCGCATGCGCTGAACATGATGAACTTATTTATTTTACGCTCCGTCCACTAGTTATCCGGTAAACTGGCAGAGGGCACTGCTTAAAGATAAGTAAAAATCGAACATTTCACCGAAAATGCTGTCGCATGGTTAAGAATTGTACTAGAAACATGCTATTATGGTCGGATAATATGCTTTGGCATGTTCTGAACATGATTCCGTTTTTTACTATACTTTTCCACCGATGATTGCTTCGTTTATCGGCCATAAACCTCAAATTAATTGTAGGGTAATAGACAAATTCACCCTAATTTCACCGGAAATTATGTCGCGTTGATAATTTAAGGTCCCCAAATACCTTGTGCCGATAAAATTGGGTATTTTCCAGGATACTCGGTACAAATCCGTTGGTAATTTGACAAGGACTTGAACCGGCATTGTACTTATTCGCCAAATATAGCGGCAAAATGGAGGAAATAGCTAAAATTTTCCCATTTTTCTGTAAAATTCCTTAGTTTCATCGGTTTTCCGGGGTCGAATTCATAGTTCTGCATTGTCTGAACTGTGATTGGATCGTTAAATAAAAAATGATGCAATATAATTGAAAATAATGTAATGTAATTTCAGTTTCACTTGCTCGAGGGACAATCTGTAATTTGGTCTATAAGCTGAAAGAGAATCCATGATCGTGGAACATAAAACAAAACATTTTAACGAGAATAACGTATAATAAAAATATACAAAAATAATTAACCTCGATAAAATATTGAAACATAAAAAAAAAGTATTTCAAACAGTCTTTAAAGTTTCAACTATATCCCGTTTACGGCAAGTTTTAGGAAATTTTTACTTCTGGTGGTGTACAGATATCAATAAGGCTTGATAGTCAGGCTGACTATCATCCAATCACAGTTTAGACAATTCAGAACTACGAATTTGACCCCGGAAAACCGATGGAAACTAAGGAATTTTACAGAAAAATAGGAAAAGTTTAGCTATTTTCTCCATTTTGCCGCTATACTCGTATTTGGCGAATAAGTAAAATGCCGGTTCGAATCCTTGCCAAATTACCAACGGATTTGTACCGAGTATCCTGGAAAATACCCAATTTCATCGGCACAAGGTATTTCGGGACCTTAAATTATCGACGCGACATAATTTCCGGTGAAATTAGGGTGAATTTGTCTATTACCCTACAGTTAATTTGATGTTTATGGCCGATAAACGAAGCAATCACCGGCGGAAAAGTATAGTAAAAAACGGGATCATGTTCAGAACATGCCAAAGCATATTATCCGACCATAATAGCATGTTTCTAGTACAATTCTTAACCAGGCGACAGCATTTTCGTTGAAATGTTCGATTTTTACTTATCTTTAAGCAGTGCCCTCTGCCAGTTTACCGGATAACTAGTGGACGGAGCGTAAAATAAATAAGTTCATCGTGTTCAGCGCATGCGAAAACCCATAAATTGACCCAATAAAATTGAAATCTGTCCATCAAATCATCACGTCGGCACCAATTTAGAGGTTGGTTTACGGTAGCGGTCGATAGCTGGCAAAAATCGACCCAGGTAAAGTGGTTAGCATTAATATTTTTTGCTAAAAATTTAGGAGGGTCATCCTGACATACCGAGGAAGCAAAAACACAATGGGGACCAGAAATCCCAGAACTTTTTTTTTTTTTTTGAACCACCCTACTCCTACATGCAACATGAAGCCAATTCCATCGGGCATGAGCAATGGCAATGTGAGGTCACTGGTCTGCGTGGTGTCCTTTAGGACTTGAGCCCGGTGGGCCTATTCGTAACCCAACGTCCAAGGAGAAATCGAATAGTGGTAAATCGGGTTGCCACTGGCCATGCCCGTCTTACTCACAGACACCTCAGGCGCGGATCCAAGGGGGGGGGGGGGGGGTCACAAGGGTCATGACCCCCCCCCCCCCCCCCCCCCCAGAATCAGCCTGCATTTCAAAAAGCAGAGCTGAACGACAACGAATTGTTGACAAACCCAATAACAAAAAAAATCAAACGACCAAAACGAACCCAATTTTTGTAAAATCAAAAACCAGAAACAAACCAAACGACCAAAGTTAACTTACCATATTGCTAACTAAAAACATTGGAAACAAAATATAACAATAATAACGACTAATCTTTTTATAGAATACTGATTTTTTTATGTATTTGGTTTGTAGCAACACTTGTGATTTGTTTACATTTGTAAAAGTTGTATGGCAGGTGGTGGTTGTGGGATCGATCAGATATTCTGAATCGATTAAGAATTCAGCATATAATTAAAAACGTGAATGTAAAAGGAAATTCTATCTAACTCAGAAGTTCAACTCCCGTTCTCGTTTACTTTCCTGCCAAATTCAGTAAAATCGATCCTGAATTCACTGAGATCAACAATCGATTGTTGTGGTTTCAATGTTTTGATTTGCAAACTCTGAAGTTAGCTACGCTGCCATAAAAGGCGCCACTTTGTTTGAAAACACATTAGGACACTTTTTTAGAAGAAAATTGAAAATAAATACATTTATCAGCTAAATAATTAATAAATATTAAAAAATATTTTTTACATAAACAATGAATTTTATAAATAATTACAATTAGTTTTTAAGTAGACGAATTGGACGAGTTTAGGCATAAGGATATTCTGGAATTGTCAGACTATAAGAAAATTCGGTTTGTATTGTTCGTTTGGTTATTTTGTTATTTTAGCGAATTTTCTTAGAAAATAAAGCTATTGCAATGGCTCCAAAAATTTTAAAATAAAAAATTTCAAAATTTTTCTTCATCGAAATCTGTTTTGAGGCATTCTGAAATGATTCCTGGATTTTAACGCGTATATTATATATATATATATATATATATATATATATATATATATATATATATATATATGTGTGTGTGTGTGTGTGTGTGTGTGTGTGTGTCATTCCAGACGATAACTCTCGATAGAATTGAGATAAAAACTTCGTTCTTTCGCCAAAAAATCAAGAATTTCAAAAGAAAGGATGAGTTCGTTGGACAACACTTTTTGAGCACATTAAATTGGTCAAATTTCAAAAAATGTACTTAAAAAATCACTAAAAAAGGCAAAAAACCGCTAAAAATTAACAAATTTCTATTTTTTAGCAGAATGCTACTCGAAAAAAATTAATCGAACATGAACTAGGACATTTAAAAATTTAAGCACAAAATTGTACTGAAAAATGTACTTAAATTTCATTAAAATAAGCTAAAAATCGATAGGAACACTTGAAAAAATTGTAAAACTCCACAAAATCGTTTGTTCATCGGAATATTACTGACAAAAAGTAAGTTTGCTATAAAATGTATAATAAAATTTTTATTTGTCCCCAAAGTGCTCAAATTTCAACAGAATTTAACATAAATGTAATACGACCATTTATGAAAATTCGCTCATACGATCATACTGCATGACTGGAACTTTTTATTATTAATCTTGATATTATTTTATATATACATACATACATATGTATGTATATATATATATATATTTTTTTTTTTCCCCCTACATCACCTTGTATTATTAAAATACCATACTATATTCCATAATGTTCTTCCCCAAATAGCAAGGTAAAAGTAAAATTGACCAAATCAAACCAAAAAATTTACCCCATGCCTATAGAAAGTTTAACGGTGATTCCGAAAATGTTGTCAAAAGTTGAAATAAAAACAAGTAAAATGAAGAGGGAAAAAACAGTTTCCTGAAGAAAACTCCCCTTTCTCTCCCTTCAGCTCATCGTGGAGGTGGTTAAATTCACCCAAATTTTGCCTCTTTGTCAATATCGGGTTCATCGACAACATTCGTCGTTTCCTTCTCATCCGAAGGAAATTTACGACAGCATTATCCAGAAAATGATAGCTATCTACGTCGTCCATTTTACCAAAAATAAATGCAGTCACTGACCTACTCACCACCACAGACTTCGCGCGACTAAGTCGCCTCCAATGGAGGAGCTCAGTCGCTTCCCCAGTCACCTCGCGGAAGTTGCATAGTCGCTTAGTCGCTAAGTCGCTTCCAGTGGAGGACCCGGCTTAACCTTAAAACATAAATAAATAAAAATAACAAGTCGTTCCTTACGTTTTGGATCAGCGGTCTTGGCCTCACGGGGTTTCCATACACACGATTCGACTGGGATTTCATTGACAACTTCTATCTCCGACCCTTTTTCTAAAACGAAACAATAATTTTGCATCAGCCGTTGTCATAACTGTCCTCCTAGGAATGTTGGAAGAAATATCTACGTACCATTAAAAATTAGATTAGAGCTACAGTTAGATTACAATATTCCAGTTTCACTCACCCTTATTTTCTACAGCATTTTTGCATCGACGTGGTCTCCAGAGGATAGTCGTTCCTTTCCCTTTCCTGCGAATCAATTTCTTCATTTCTTCGAACAAATTAACAAATCAGTTAACGCATTCCAGATACTGACTGAACGACGTAGAACGAATGATGAAATCTGAGTGTACACTCAATACTCAAGTTTTTTAAATTGTATATATAAAATTCATTCCTTTTAGTGCACAGCAAATTATAGTAGTCAGCTGAGAATAAGTGACTTACCCTCGAATTCTGGATTCGGTTCTTCTAACGAGCCATCAGAATTAACTAAAACATTCATGTTTAGATGTACTAATTTATCGGAACTATATTTACTAGTTGCCAACATTCAAGTAGAATACAGTCCTATTTATTGTTACTTATGATATCAGTAGGGTTCGGAATTTTGCATATTTGCGTATGTCTTTTTTATGGTATATCTTCTTACTTCAATCTTTTAAACCTTTCTCCACTGATTTGAGTTGAAAATTCCAAATTTAAATTTGCATATATTGTATATATTGGCCTTTTTTTTTTTTTTTTCAATTTGCATATATTACGAAAATTTGCATGTGCGAGCATATACCTATCCATGAGAGTACTTATACATCAGTTGTAGGAAATCAAAAATACCTAATGATTGACGAAAATTACTAAGAGGCTTTGAATTTTTTTATGAAGTGATTTACCTCTCCAAGGATCAACAAGGCCAATCTGCGTCTGTACATTTCCTGAAGAAAAAAATATATATAGTAAAATCAACATTATAATACAAACCCAATGTATCACGTTATATCCAACGCTGCAGGGGAAATATTACCCCACGCTAATATTAAACACGATTCAGACGACATACGTTAAATACAAAATCTATACAACTAGGATGCTGAAGCTTGGGGTGAAGGTATATTATCGAGGATGTCACTCCATCACCAGGTAACGTCAATTTTTGTGGGAATTAGGTTTTATCGTAATAGACGTCCCCTCTATCAGTGCACCCAAGTAAACAAATATTTTGAACCAAAAATCACTTGGGCACTCGAAAATCGAGTTCAAGTCATCACATAGCAACGCCAGTCTGTCATATTCACCACATAACGTCAGTCAGTCACCGTGTTTTCTCCCAAGCCGATGCTGGTAAAGGAGTGTTGGAGTTTTTAGACATTTTTCGTGCTTTTTAGTCCTACTATTCTAGTTTTTTTGTTCTTGTTGAAATCGGATAGTTTCTTGAAATTTTCATCAGGTATATAACGGATATTTCTATAAATGTACGAGGCTGGTGGAATCTAAGGGCGGAATTCATAGACGGGAATTGAGTCTGAGTGGGCCCCTAAGTGTATCGATAAGTGAATTCATGAACTCTGCACGATTCGTAGACGTGATTTGAGGGCGACCCTGAGGGTGTACTGAGTGTGCAACCCAAATCCACACTCAACGGAATTCGTAAACAAAAAATGGCGTTGAGGTGAGTTTCACCCTCAGCTCAACAGTGCAATATTCGGAGTGACGGCAGGAGGTCACTTAAGTGCGTCAACTGATAACGTTTATTATTATTTTCACGTAGGTATAGGTACTGGTAATATAGTAGAGCATATATCGTTTATTTTGTTCGGAGTTTATTTAAAAACTACGGCACATAAGAGTAGGTAGGCTATACCAAAACGGTAGTTAGGTACATGTTTGATGTGACCAACAAATTTCATTCGAATGTTATACAATCAACAACGAAATATTTTGCAAACTATTCCGATTCGGGAAAGAGATAGACATGAACAACTGCGAACCTGGAGGAGCCTGAAATAAATGGAAAGGATTTATAACCCCCACAGCTGTAAGAGCTGGTCGCTCTTTGATTTTATGCGATCTCTACATACCAAGTTTGTAGTGCATGGTTTTCCGATTCATCTTGGTTTGTGGAATGAGTTAGTGGTAGGTAACTACCCTCCATTCATCAGAATGAACAATCAATGAGAATTCCAAGAAAATGTGATTGCTTGAAGCTCTCTCAAAACCTCACGTCTTCTTTTTGTCCAACAGTCTCATTATAGGTGCCTATAACTCTTCTTATTTGAACTACATATATCTGTTCTTCAAAACTAACTGGCGAATTTTTGTTTTCTCATTTTCTCACTTCTTTTCCGTCACAACTCTATACATCAACCCAAATTATCAGCACTTCAAAAAAACAAGCAGCAAGGATTCAATTCCACTGTGGTTGCCCCGATCCAGACGGGAAGACCAATGACTTTCGTCTTTGTCTGTAAAGGCCTACGTCCTGTCTCCCCAAGGAACAAGGATAATAGCATAAAAAGCAAAAGCACAAAGAAAAGAGTAACCATTGAGAACTGTTATTGATCAGTGCTGAATGTGAGAGGGAATTTTCCCGTCCCTTTTCCCTCAAACCAGGGAAACTTCCCCTACAACATGCTGTCAGAGCTGTCAACTTAAGTTAAATAAGCATTGAGTATCACCTGAGTGCACGGTCAAACTCGTATAATTTGAGTGTGCCCCTAACTGTTGAGTGAACCACCCCACTCAACTATGAAATCGAACTGGTGAGTGGAGGGTGAACCTCCATTTAGGTGAGTACGAGTGAACACACTCACTCAGGGTTTGTCTATGAATTCCTGCATAAGTGTTCGTCAACCTCTCTCATCGACATAATGATAGCTCATCTTGAGGTTGCAATGCATAAAACTTGTGTATGGCCTGGGTTTTATGGCCATACATGTAATTGCAATGTTTTAAATTTGACTCTACGTTGTTAGCGACAACTGCAAAAATACGGATAAACAGAAGCCTACCACTCAAAAAGCACTCGGGAAGGTTGATTTTTACTTTTATTAGTTTACTGAGCGTCATTCGAGGTGAAGGATTTTGCAAATCATGAAATGAAAAGTAAGCTAACCTAAACCCAATGCAATTTTTTTAAATGCATTTTTCAAATACCTCAAGGACACATTCGTTTCCTTTAATTCTAAATTCCCACCAGTTTGTGAGCAGCATGGAATTCCTGGATTCGCCCAACAACTAAAGCAGCAAAAGTTTTCATTCTAAATTCAACCGAATATGTAAATAAATGGCAATTGAGAGCGTTAATTCATCCCCAAGGTGAACCCTGCGGAGTGAATTGACACTGGCTCAGGTGAAGGGGATCGAGTGGATTGACATTAGCTGTGTTCCAAGCACCGCGAGTTCATGAAATTTTCGGAACTGGTTCGGCGCCGAACCTTATGCGCATCACTTGAATCGTGTTCCAAGCGTTTTGAGTTCAGGAACTCAACACTCGCTAAGGTGTTCCCACCGCGTCGGGTTCATCAACTGAGTTCAGTGAGTTCATGAACTTTTAAGACCTGCTCGAGGATAGGGTTGAGAACTCGAACTGAAGGAAACCTTTCTAACTTTCCAAAAAATCATTTCACCGCAAACCTTCACGCTAAATGCCTTGTCATTAGCCTGCTTGATGCTTGTTGTATTATCGTTTTTCACATCTCTTTTTCCTTTATCTAATAATTATTACAACCGGTTTTCTTTCATCAGCTGTCTGCACAAAGATAGAAAACATTTGTTTAGGGTAGTTGGTAATTGGCAGGGAAAGTCAAACTAATGTTTTTCTCGTACGCACTTGGCCTACGGCATGAAAAAACGTCGTGTTTAGCACTTTTTTGTCTTTTCTCAATAATGGCTCTAGGGATTTTGATGAAATTTTCAACAGTCTATTGAGTAGAAATGATATCCCATACCCTTCATACCTGGGAAAATAGTCTGAGGGTGGCAATTCGCAAATAACCTTCTAAAAAGTTGAAAATTGCACCTTTTTGGCCTTTTCTTCAAAATGCTCAAAGGATTTCGATGATGAGGATTTCTCGTTACTAAAGACGGTAGCGCTGGTTGGTGCATTGATGTCAGGTGAACTATAGTGTTCCGACCGACGGGTTCTTGAACCAAGTTTCGTAAACTCGTGGAACCCATCTGAGTTCATGAACTCAGACGGGTGCTTGGAATACATCTATTGAAAAAATATGAGTTGTCTGGAACTCCAGCTGAGTGAGATCTGAATATAATTTCAGTCATACTCCTAAAAATGTAGCTAAGAGATCTTGTAAGTCGTTCGGGTGGATCGCTTTCATAAATTATTACAGATGAATTTGGAAATTTTTTGGAAGGGAAAGTATCGGAATTCGTCAAACTCTTAATTAAAGCGCACCTCAATATACATGTACATTGTTCTCAATATCAGCTTACTGGTTTCTTGTTTAGCCTCACATGTGCATTCAGTTCCCGGCAATGAGCTTTGGTCATCTGAAAATTCGTATATTATTCTTCATTAGCAGCTCATATTGTTACAAAAAAATTAGTGTTACAAGGTAACTAGGTAAACCTAATATTACGCGTTTATTAAATTTATTGCATGGATGTGGTAGGTACTCATGTCTCTGAGGTTGAACATTTAAGGTGAGTGTGAATGGACCAGATCCAGCGGATCCAGCGATCTGTGCGGGTATACCGCAGGGTAGCGTCTTGGGACCCCTCATGTACATATTTTATGTACATGATCTCCCTGAGTCAGACGACGCTCTAACAATTTGTCAATGCCATTTTAGTCAAGGGAGCAACCGGCGAAGAAGCTTCTCTCAAACTCCAGCAGGCGGCAGTATCGATTTCCGAATGATCAAGTAAATGGAGGATCAAAATCAACTCATCCAAGTCGGCCATAGTACCTTTCACATATATGTTGAACAGTTGAACTATAGAATCCCACCTCAGGATAAACGATTCGCCTATAAATCATCACACAAATACACATCACACACTGGACAAACACTTAACGTGGAAAGACCACATCACGTCTTTGACCACCAAAACCAGACTTAATATTCGGCAGCTGCCATATCTTCTCGCAAACCATAAATTATCACTGCACATAAAAACCCTTTTGTACAAAGCCTTGATCCGCCCCATATGGTTATATGGGAGTGGCCTGTGGTGCTCTGCATCTATAAGGGCCCGCTTATCAATTACAACTGTAACTTCCAGACAAACCTCAGGTAGATACCTAGAGGTTACAGCAACCTATCGAAAAAATTTGGTAGGGTGTTTATCAATCAACTTTATGCCCTCAGGTAGCTACCTACAGATAGCTAGCTGCTCAGATAACTTCGTCTGTGGGAAAAATGGTACCGCTACTCCAACAATGATTTCCCCACAAAATAGCCTTACAACATTAGTATTTTTAGTTCTTCGTGACGTCCATGGGTAAAAAGTAGATAGGTATAGCACAACACAACAATAACAACACTCCTGACCTTTCGGTTTCATTTCTCATGCCAAGGGATCTCGATTGTTATTTTATGCTACATTATTAGGTAGCAACTACACACCAAGACCATAGAATCTGAGCGTAAGGAGAAGTTCTGTGATCTGCGATATGAAGTTGTTTCTGTCACTGCGGGATTCTAATTTCCCTTCAATCAACTCCAACACAAACATCGCCGTTTCTTCCGATAGTCGGAAACAGGTGTGAAAATCGACATCATCGAGTAAATTAAAATAATCCGGACGTGGACGAACCGTATAAGGTCTTCGTTCGAATTCTAGAAATTGAATTATTTTCTCATCCGAAGATTCAGAATTAATCAAGTTAACATCGTTGTACATTATGACTTTATGAAATATGGCTTTATATTATTATAATATATATTATATTATTATTACTACTACACGTTATAACCTCTCTACAAAACGTTATCCACCAGATAAATTGTTAACTGAGGGAGGTAAGTTTCAGATAAAGATACCAAGCAAATAGCGGTATCTTGCAGGTAAATGTTACCTAGAGTTTGCCTGGGCTTTATCTGTGATTGATAAACGGCCCCTAACACAGATGAAATAAATACAAGTAGGTACTCCAGAATAGAGTACTTAGAGTGGTAACAAACGCACCGTGGTACGTTAGGAACGAGAAAATCCATAAGGATTTGGAAATCCCCACAGTCAACGATTCGCTAACTGCAGAGTACATTGAAATGTGCATTCAAAAGGAGACACCATTCGGACAATGCTGATGGCTTCGATTGAAATCGTGCACAATATTTATGCACCTCTAAATCTGTGATAACGAAATTACCGTCTCTATCACCATACTTCGTTATATTGTTATTATTACTCCGTTTATACCATATCATCTTAAATATCTATATATGTTTAATATTTTGTTAACAACTATACGAAATTTACAGAACCATGCTTGGTTCTCAACACCTACACCTAGGATAAGTGAGTGCACTAAGTCCTAGCAAACGAATACATGTGAATCATGTCTCTAAGCATGCTATACAACAAGTATCTTTGCATACATTATAGTGCCAAGCACTAAATTGTTTCAAATTTAAAAAAATTGCATGGATAATATTTTCAATATTGATAATATTGAAGAATGAATATATCATAGAGTAGAAATTATTATAAATCATAGAATTAGAAACTTGTATAAAGTAGAAATTAAATATTTTCTTCTGAATCGACTACTCTACCTGATAGGTCCTGAGTTTCCTCCAGAGGTTTCGGCTCAAAGAAGTAGGGATATTCCTTGAGCACCTTGTTCTCGTCAATTTCTGTTGAAGATTTCCCCAAAATGTGTGGAGAGTGAGACTTTCATAGAAACATATAAAGGTCTATACTTCAGCCTTCTAACTACTATAAAAACAAATTATACAATTTATTGTAGCTAATTCTGGATAATATACGGCAGTGTTTCAATCAAATTAAACAAACTGGTGTCTGAACTAATTTGCATTCGATTGTAATTTTTGTTGTGATTAAAGTAACTTATAAGATCGATTATTCTGAGTGTGTATTATACCGAAGTTACTGTCGCTAGTCCTGTTAATCAATATTAAATGATAAAATGACAACCCTCACTCCTTAGCAAAGGATTAGTTTTAAAACAATCGGTATAATTTTAATCGCTATACTTTCTTTCTCTTTGAAGTCTCGCATATATACGTTTTTGACGGCTGAGTTAGGTCGCAAATACGATATTCGGCGCACTAAAAATATAATCATATTCATAATTATCGCTACAATATACAATAAGATTATGCGACGAGAATACAATACAATATCAATTGACTAATCAGTCAAGAAATAGTTTTATAAGGGTTCATCTTTTGGTGAATTTTCGTAGAAAATAAAGCTATTGCAATGGCTTGGAAAATTTTAAAATCGAAATTTTAAATAAATTTCTTGATTGAAATCCGTTTTGAAGCATTCTGAAACAATTCCTGAAGTTTGCGCTTTTTCATATACCTACATATATGAGTGTATATATCATTCCAGACGATAACTCTCCTTAGGATTGAGATACAAAGTTCTTGCGCCAAAAAATCACAAGCTTAAACATGATTTCGTTGGCCAGCACTTTTTGAGCACATTAAATTAAACCAATACATTTCAAAAAAAAAAAAAGCTAAAAAAACCACTAAAAATGGCTAAAAACGTCCAAAAATCGATTAACAAAACAAAATTGTCAACAATCAACTAGGACATTAAAAATCTTTGCACAAAATTATGCGGAAAAACATACTTAAATTGCATTATTATTTGATGAAAAATCTATAAAAACTACAACAAAAATGTATAGAAATTCAAAACCTTCTTTGAATTGCCAAATTTTATTTAGTAGGTATGATTGTTTGCCATAAAATTGGGTTTCGACAATTTCTTTGTACTCAATTTTCTCATATTTCAATACAATTTAACATATTTTATAGCTAATACGGTTATGGTGGTAATTTAAGAAAATTGGCTCATACGATCATGCTGCATGACTGGAACTTTTTTCTTATCAAAGTTCTCGGCTATTAAATGACATTTTCGCCACTGTATCAAGACTAGTCTAATTGTACTGAGTTAACAGCGATGTTAAGCGAAAGCACTAAAATGAATATCAAGTATATATAGAGATTTTGCCAGTAGACTAAAATGAAAGTATTTTTGTAGAGTGAGGATTAGCTTTAGAGATTAGAAAAATAGATTCACCTGTCGGTGTGGAAGGTTTTCCTTTAGGCCTACGGTGCTTCCCTGTAAAGACATGATCATCAAATAAAAAAAGTAAAATGTACATGAAAAATGAAATCATACATAGTTACTTTACATATGTGCTTTAATATGTAGTCAACACATAAAGTATTAAAAACATAGCGTCAAACTGCGGGTCATTGATACATAATGAAGTCCCGGAAACGAAAAACAAGTACGAAATGATTGAATGCAAAATATAGCAGCATCTAATTCATATGTATACATGCTAGAATGCAAAATAGGTATATGATTCATGTTTGGATGCGCGGAAATTGTCTAAAGGTTGACCCACACAATTTCATCAAAATCAATCCATTATTCTCGGAGTAACTTCCAATATAAGATTTGCGTATGCGCAATAAATTGTAACCAATTATTCATGCAATTGCGGTAAAATACAAAAAGCATCATCCTGTACCCAGAAACGCGTTGAGTTTGAACAAAATCGGACCATTCGTTGATAAGAAATCGACGTTATTTATAAGAAATTAGTTTGCACATGCGCACAGACTACGATATATACTTTCTGAAATTATAGATTGCATCAAGTTAGAACTACCTTTGATTGGCCGAGTAAACATAGCTACACAGATTCAGCTCATCAACTTGGTATAAAGAAACACAATGAGCAAGCAGACAGAAATCGATATTACTTTCTGAAATTATAGATTGCATCAAGTTGTGTGGTCTTTATGAATTAGGAGTAAGAGGCCACGATGAGAGGGATAGTTAATTGAACCAAGGAATTTTTCTGGGCTTAGTAACAAAATCAGCCAAAACTGAGGACATTTTGAGTCATTTTTGACTTGGTCATTTTATTTTTTTTGTCACATTGGGAAAGAGCTATACAGTGTTCAAAGGCACCTCCAAAACCATACAGAATGACTAACGAAAACATCTCAAATCAATATTTTCAGTGAAATATTGCTCATTCTGGATATGTTGCATTAAAGAAAAAGATTATACATAAGTGAGTGGTGGTTGTGGGGTTAGACAATCCGATTTTTAATTGACGTCTGACCTCACACTTATATCATTTCATCGTAATTTAATTTGAGTTCTTTAATATTCCTTCAGAATTATTTCTCCTAAGTAGTTCACCAGTGCAGTACAATCGAAGCCTTGATAATGTTTAATACTTTTAATAATAATACAGTCCATTCTACAATTTTTAGATACCACTTAGTAAGTAGGTACCTATAATATAGTATTTTTAATTTAATTTATTTATATTTAATTTATCAATAATATTTTATGATCATGATTTATTATTATTTAGTAGACATATTCTTTCATAACGGTTGCCCATGGCATTTGACATGACCCAAGTGGGATTTATGTTTCATGTGTTTAGATCAAAATTAATTCACACTGAAAGCAAAACAAATGGAAGAAAAACCTCAATACTCTTCTTGACTGTCAAATAGGTACCTAAATAATTTTGTGACCCACTCCTTTTGCAGACCACCGGCTGCCACTGAGTGAGGAAACAAAATGTTGGCAAACCAGAGCTACTAGGTGCTGAAATAATATTGATGATGAAAATATTAATGACTTTAAAGAATGAATAAAATATAGGTGTAATCGCAGATAGTATTTTTCAATATAATTGAACAACCTGTGAATATGAAGATTAAGCAGGTAGATAATAAGTGTGGTGAATTCACCGTCACGCGACTACGGTCCTTTTCATACCCAGGTACTAAACACTATACAGGGTTCATATCAGATAACCACATCTCCTCATTCAACCCCTTTCTATGCCCAAGAAAGTGGTCCTCTCAAACACCATGCAGATTATTATTTCTCACAAAACCATCCACTGGGAGTACCGACTCCCAGCCAAGTATATGCAAATTCACCCAAAGGGGTAACCCTGCATAACCAGACAACAAATCCACTACAATAAAGTTGGTTTATTATCACACTTATGGCTTTAAATACTTACAGAGTTTCAAAGACAAATCCTGTATGTTTCTCTTAGGAACCACTTTGTTCGTCCCACGGTAACCTAGAAAAGATTTTGAGTACAATAGGCACCTCTGATTCCAAGCACTTCTTAATGTTACGAGAGTCTATACTTTTAAGGACACATTGCGTTATTACTGATTATATTTTTAAAACTGATAACTGGATCAGAAAAAGATATACCTCGGACTTGGTGGGAGGTACCGGAAACTTGATAAATTTTGTAACAGTACTAAGTAAATTCGACATAAAAAGGCTATATTTCTTCTTAAGTGAAGTTTGCAAACTGAGAAATTTATGTTTGTTTGACTGAAGGATTAACTAACTTATATATATACTGGTACTGCCTATTTTAACTGCTTGAATGTTTTTTGAAATGATTTATGAAGTTCATTGTGTGTTTTATTTTATTATTGTTTCCAATATTTATTAGGTAAAGAGAAGAAGCTGAATTGATAATGAATGTTATATTACGAGTAATTTGTAATTTATAAAATATTTGAAATTTATACTAACGCTCTAATTCTGAATAGATTATCATTAATTGTAAGTAAATCATGTAGGTAACTGGCCACCACGATCAATTTCTAAATTTTGTAGTACTCTTATAGTTGATTCAACTGGGTATTGAAAACACTACTTCAATGATGTTTACACTACAACTGTTTCAATTTAGTATTTTTTGTAAAACATACTTGAATGTAAGGAACATACATGCTCAAATACATTAAATAAATAAATAAATGCATTTCACGATTTGTTACCTACTTTTCCGACGCTTTTTAGTAATTTACGATTTGGAATGGTACCACATAATCGGGGAGTACAATTTTCAACTATTAAATTCACTAACAGCGTATGTTTTTCCTGATAAAACATTTCAGTTTATGGCGAAACTTCAAATTATGTCCCACTGTTTTTAAGATGTTGTTTGGATTTTTAGTTAATTTTTGTGTCACTAATAATTGTCACTAATAAATTCAGGATGCCAGTGGTGGGATTTCGTTGGAGTAACATTCAAAGGATAACCATTAATTTAATGGCCATTAAAGTTATTGTTTGTTACTGATGATGGCCTAACCGTCGAAATCGATTTAACAGTGTAACTCTATTTTTCGTGGAAATAGACAACGTTTTTCACTAACTTCCGTTTTATTAATTTAATGTTGACATGGCGTTTGATTGGGAAGAGTGAGAAAAGCGCCAGCGCGGTACAAGGTCCACAGAGATAAGGAGAGGTCTGTGGTTGAGGACGGATAACTGTCTAGTCAGTATTGTTCGATCAGGCGGATCGCAGCGCGGAAAAGAGGTTCGGGTGCACGAAAACTACCGCTACGTTTTCCACGAAAATTTGAAAGTCGAGAAGAGATTTGTGTGCGCAATGGCTGATGGACAAACCTTCAAGAGAGGGAGAGAAATTTCAACTTTTTGCCGAATACCTGCACGACAATTAGGGTAGATGCACCAGTAGTAGGCACTTTAACGAAAAAAATCACGTTTTTTGTGTACCTATCACGATGTCATTTTTCATACTATTTTATTTCCAATGCTTGTTGAACACTAACTCCTCTCAAAGCTAATTACATTTAAATTGTCTAAATAATAGACGATTATGATTTTTTAAATTGAAAAAACCGGATGCAAGTTTTTTCACCAGTAGAAGGCATTGAAACTCCAGTAGTAGGCAGGGAAATGAACCAGTAGTAGGCATTGAAATTCCAGTAGTAGGCAGGGAAATGAACCAGAAGTAGGCAGTTGAATCTCAATGAACTAATTTTATTAATTACATTTCCTCTCAACGAAAATGTATCGAAAATACACCAAGGCCTGAAACATCATAGTTTACCACATTTCTCAGCCCTCATATTGAATTATTCTTTAAAAAAATGCTATACATAGGCCATAATAGTCGTGATACAAAATAAAAATTAAAAAAATACAAAATATAAAATGGAGTTTTACTAGGTATTGATTAATAACTAACTTCAGTCCATCACAAAACGACAAAGTATCACATTAGTACTTCAGCATCAGTAGTAAACAGTATTAAACGTTCAGTATCCTAACATGTGGAGTTCTGAGATAAAAAACCCATTCCAGTAGTAGGCACCTCCGGGATCCAGTAGTAGGCACCCCCTGCCAACTATTGGAACTACTCATTTTCTGAGAAAACGTCAGATACCGTCGTATTCCAAATTAATAACTGATGAAAACTATGTTGCTAACAAAAAAAGAAGATATTTCCAGTAGTAGGCAGAAGTGCCTACTACTGGAAAATTCAGTATTTTTTATAACCCAGTAGTAGGCACCTCATTTTAGCCGAAATTAAAACTTCTAGAGGTACAGGAACATTCTACATCTTCTCGAGGGTATATAAAAGATAACAAGAAACAAAAAACAGATCCAAAATTGCCTCAGATTGGGGCTAAAATACCAAAAACTAAACTCACGTCCTTAGCAGATTTGTTAAGGCAGACAACCTCATGGAGATTGTTTTGTTAACAGGTGACATAATGTAACCAAAGCTGCCTCGATCATCTAGATGATTCTAGAAGAAATACAGCACATGCTGACCTTTAAAACGGTGCCAAATTCAAATATTTTAGTGGTTCCAATAACTTATTCTAAGGAGTTGAAGTCACAAGTGCCTACTACTGGTGCAGTGCCTACTACTGGTGCATCTACCCTATGTACAGTCAAACGCTAAGTACCCTCCCGCTATTCGGGCGTCCAAGTCAGCTGAGGGTGGTGACCTTGACCACGAACGCGTGCGAATCCTTCAATTCGTGGTTCAACAAAGAATTTAATCATCCTCATCCGAACATTTACCTTACAGTTGATGCCCTTAAGCAAGTCCAGACTGAGACCTACTCCAACATCCAGTCTATTGAGAACGGTGGAATCCATCAGCCAAGGCCAGAAATGTAAGAGGACAGAAATGGATAACAAAATACATTGAAAAGCCAAGGGAAGGACATCCGATTTATAAAATCGTCAAAAAATGTCCTCAAAACTCCGACCCCACTTTGACCAAGAATAAGTTCAGGATGGCGAAGAATGATGATTTTGTATTTAGAGTGGTTGAACCATATTTTTACTTCCTTGACTATATGTTGTTCCACATCGATAATTTTTTTATTTATTAGGGTAGGCTTGACGAGATGTTTGTTAACATCGACTAACACCACACATTTTTAACCACACCTCCACTCCCTCGTGGAGACAGTCCTAAGTCTGTGAAGTGGGAAGGAAAGTTTGTGGAAAATACTCCTTGATGCGCTCGGGAGTCAGCTAGGACCTTTTAACAGTTTTGTTCCTCGCCGGGAGTCAGTTAGAATTAACCTCCTCCAGGGAGTCAGTTAAGAAACACCCAAAAGGAGATCTCTAAAATGGTTTCAAGTTTTCAAAAAAAAAAAGAGGGAAACTAATTTTTTCTTTTGTTAAACCCAATCCCCCCACTTAAAGCCTATAAATTAGTTTATCTATATCTATAAAAGAGGATGTATGTATGTATGTATGTATGTTGCCTATAGACTCCGAAACCGCTCGACAGATTGTAATGAAACTTTCAGGTATTATTAGGCATGATTCAAGGATTGTTCCTGTAAAGTTTGGTGCAAATCCGTTCAAAGGGCTCTGACCCAGAGGGCATAAAAGGGTGCAGTGTCAGGTTTTAGGTAAATTTATTTAACTACCCAAGCCAAGACCGAAGGCAGAGTGAGGCCGAGGGTGAGGCCAAAGGATGAGGAGGAGGATGAGGGAGGAGGATGAGGAGGAGGATGAGGGAGGAGGAGGAGGAGGAGGGAGGAGGAGGATGAGGGAGGGGAGGAGGAGAAGGAGGAGGAGGAGGGAGGAGGAGGGAGGAGGAGGAGGGAGAAGGAGGAGGGAGAAGGAGGAGGGAGGAGGAGGAGGGAGAAGGAGGAGGGAGGAGGAGGAGGAGGAGAAGGGAGGAGGAGGATACTATTGAACGTCTGCATAAAATGACAACGAATCCAGGGTCATTAGAGAGTTTTTGTTCTTCCCGTAATTTTCTACCCGTGTACGTGAAAAGACTGAAATACCAACTGCGCATGCGCGAATCTTCACGTCAACGTGTAGAACTACGCGTGTACGGGAAAAAGGCCTATCTACACGTGCACGGGAAAATGCATTCGTTGGAATTTCGGCCTACGGGTAGTCATCATAGCCTGACGCAAAGGTAACAACAGTTGCCGGTAATCAGTGTGACCAAGGTAACCGCAGTTACGCAGTTATCAGCAAAGGTAACTACTGTGTGGTTGCCAACAACACGTTGGTTGGTCAACAAGTCGAGAGGTTATAGTGAAGTGCTCCGCTACAAAATTCAGCCATTTAAGGTACCTAAGCAATAAATGTATTTATAATTATGTATTTATAAATAATTATAAAGCAATTAATTATTTAAATAAGAATAGGTTGTACGAAAAGAATACGAAACAGCTTCTGAAACACTTATAGAGACGTTAACGTGACGTTAGCGTTTGGTTTTTCACGTATACGTGTAGAAATACGCGTAAAAATCACGTGAAGAGCTAGCATCTCCAGCTGCTTGCTCTAGACGCTGCTCTACACGTCAACGGGAGAAAATCTTACGGGAAGAACAAAAACTCTCTATTGTAGACACCAAAGGCAGAAACCAAAGGCTAAGCTTCCGTCCATCAAATCACCTCTTAATAACAGTTTAAAATTACGATCAATAAACAAATTTAATTTGGGCGCAGCAACGCGCGCGGGGGGAACGCTAGTCTTCTATAAATTAGTATATCTTCATCAATTTATTTTAGGTACTTAGCAAATTTTTTTGCTACGTATGTACTTTTCCATTTGAAATTTCACTTGATTTTTTCCCCCAGACTTGTCGGGAACCACTCAGTATACTCAAACACCTGAAATAGCCGCTGAATTTTTCCTGTAGGATTTTTCCTTTTCGGATTATCCTCTGAAAGCTTGAAGCTTTCTACTGAAGCTAGCTACTGAAGCTAGCTACTGAATCAAAGTATAGGTTATCAGACGTTTACTACTCCTAACACCCCAAATAGGGATCTGATAGAAAATAGACAAGTCCTCTACGTGGAATGTGGTAAGGGCTTGAGGTGAACTCGGCGATTCCTCTCATTCACAACATTGCTGTTAAATATATTGTATATTGTTTATTTAAGTATTTATTCATTTGTCCGTTCGTTCGTCCATCCGTCCGTCCTTTCGTTCGTTCGTCCATCCGTCCGTCCTTTCGTTCGTTCATTCATGCATTCATTCATACATTTATTTATTTATAGAAAATGTATTATCTAGATATCCTACCTTCATCACACAAGCGTTTCAGCGCTTCAATGTACGAATCGTCAGAGACATCGGATCCTGGAAAGTATTATAATTTTTAAATGTAGCATAACAACAAATAAAGTTCATTCAAAGTAATTGCAACCCTGTTATGTACATTAGGGTGCCCGCTATTTTGAGAAAGGTGGAATTTTGATGACCTCCACCCGAAATTTGGTTTAAAATATCAAAAAAATGACCCCTGAATTTTTTCAGATTTTTTGCATTACAAAAACTTACGCCGGCAGCTCCATTTTGGTTTTTGAAATACGCTTTTTTTGCCAATATCTGACTTTTGAATATAACTATTACAAACTTCTTTGTAAAACTGTGAAACTTCGTATACTTACGTTTTTGGGGTCGCTGAACTCGAATATGCAGTCAAAACAAGTCGACAGCAACAACTTTGATCGTTTGGAATCTCAAAACCGTCAAAAGCACGTCAAAAAATGACAATTTTCCAAAATTCATTGAAAAATTATGAAAATTCGTATTTTCACGTATTTCCGTTAAGAATATGATTTTTTGACAGCAAATTCCAGTTCAGCGACTCAAAAAAACATAAGAATGCGAATTTTCATAATTTTACAATGAATTTTGAAAAATTGTCATTTTTTGACATGATTTTGACGATTTTGAGATTCCAAACTGTCAAAAGTTGTTGCTGACGACTTGTTTTGCCTGCATATTTGAGTTCAGCGACCCCAAAAACGTAAGTATACAAAGTTTCACAATTTTACAAAGAAGTTCGTAAAAGTTATATTAAAAAGTCTGATAGTGACAAAAAAAAAGCGCATTTCAAAAACCAAAATCGAGCTACCGTCGTAGGTTTATGTTATGCAAAAAATCTGAAAAATTCAGGGGTCATTTTATTGACATTTTAAACCGAATTTCGGGTGGAGGTCATCAAAATTCCACCTTTCTCAAAATAGCGGGCACCCTAGTGTACATGACACATCTGTGCATTGAGTTTCAGCTGGTATGCATCTTTAATAGTCTTTATTTTAGGAATCATGTAGGATATAACCCACGCAAACTTTTAAAATGTAATCGAAAATACGTGATGATTGAGGAGGCTATAGCATTTACAAGTCAAATTAACCTTTTTACAAGTCAAATTAACCTTTTTACAAGTCAAATTAACCTTTTTACAAGTCAAATTAACCTTTTTACAAGTCAATTTAACCTTTTTACAAATCAAAATAACCCTTTTACAAATCAAAATAACCCTCCATGAGCAATGCGCAAAAATCGTTGAAGGGCAAGGAAAAGGAACTGAATACCTACATTGAATACGACAAAGTAGGTGTAATAATATTTAAAAAATGTCTATTTTCCAAAAAAAAATATATCAATATCTTCCATCAAAAACTCAATCAACAATCAATTTTCCAACCAAAAATATATCAAAATTTTCCAACGAAAAAATGAGGTACCTAGGTATTTTTGAAGGTCAGAGTGAGAAGGAATAATGGTGTAGAAATTCATGAAAAAGGAATGCCAGGTAAACCCATACTCTTCTTTGCCCTTCAACGATTTTCGCGCATTGCTCAAGGAGGGTTATTTTGATTTGTAAAAGGGTTATTTTGATTTATAAAAAGGTTAAATTGACTTGTAAAAAGGTTAATGTTACTTGTAAAAAGGTTAATTTGACTTGTAAATGCAATATAAGTGTTGAAAGAACTTGAATTTTGCACGTGTGCAGAGGCTTCTATTGGTTCTAATGACATGAAACTGCATGAAATCTCTTTTAAGACCCGAGTCAAATATTCTTCTTCAATATCCGGTTGGTGGTAGGTATATACATAATATTAATCAAAATCAGGAACAAATGGAGATATTTAGGAGTGTTGGTTCGATATCGGGGTTACACATAGATGAGACCGAATTTGATTGGAAAGTTCTTAAACACAAAATACGAGTAGAAATTTTGATTATGAAAGACAAATAGGTTTTTCAAAAGTGATCACAAGGCTTCCGAAAGCTTGGTTGTCTCGGTGGTGGCTTATACTCGTAGTAACAAGGAACTTACCAACCAACCCCTTATATACATTCACACCTGCAACAGTAATTACGTCCATCAATGAGTTAATAGAAACTCTTAATACTACCTAAAATAAGTTATCATACATATAATATGGTATGTAAATTAAATCCCACTAAAATATTTGACACGATGGAAAATCAAGGCAGGGCAGTAAAATTATTGTAACCACCGGCTTCGCTGGAATAAATTATAGATGGTCAGCCCACAACTGTTAAACAGATTGCTTAATTTTTATTTTATTTTATTTTTTTTTTTTTTTTTTTTAAGTAATTTCTCTCTTAAGTTGGTGGTCAGTAAGTATGGCGTTCTCGCCAATTGCAATGTAAGCCCCCGGTTTGTGAAGGCCTGAAGGCCTACAGTAACATTTGAACGAACATAGGGTCAAGCGGGACAAGTGCGTTTTCGGGGCAAGTGCATCTCTTCGTTTTATTTCGCTATGAGGCCACTCTATTTTAATAAGTTTCTTAGCAAATGATAGAATAGGTGTTTATTATCACTTGATAAAAATTTTAACCTCCGTTCCAATATCAGAGTGGGAATCTAAAGCTTCGTTCTCAGTGCGCGTTCTCACAGTTCTCGAACTCATGAGAACTGGGACGGGGAGTCCCGGGGAGTTCCGGAACTTGTGGAACCGCGTTCTGCACTGCGAACGATTTCAGAACTTGGAAGTGGAATAACCTGTGTTGTTTGTAACCTGTCTTGTTGTTTGTAAATTTTTTTCATTGAAATCCGTTTTGAGACATTCTGAAACGAATCCTAGTGTTTAACGCGTTTTCATATATGTATACACGCATGTGTCATTCCAGAAGATAACTATCCTTAGGATTGAGATAAAAATCCCTTTACTACTTACATTTCATTATTATTTGCTGAAAATCGATAAAAGCTCCCCAAAAAAGCTGAAATTCCCAAATCTTTTTTGAGTCGCAGATTATTATTTAGAACGAATTTTGTTGCCATAATGTTGGTTATTACGATTTCAAAGTGTTCTAATTTCAAAACTATGTACCTAACGTAATATAGGTACTAAGATAATTTACGAGATTCGCTCGTACGATCATGCTGCATGACTGGAACTTTTTTTTGCCATACCTTGCCATAAGGACCGAACTGGTGATGGTAGAGGGTGCTGGCCTGAAAACGGTGGGCTAACTCTTCCGCGAGCCCACGGCTTATTCTAAAGTGGTAAACGAACTCTTCGTCGTCAAACCTTGGCACGATTTTCTCAAAAAAATTTGAGTTTCTTGGATGTAGACGAGATCCAACTATAACTTCGATCTCGTCCTCATCGTCTACAAACCACGGAACACCATCGTCGAAATTATCGCTATCTGTACTTGACGAGCTAGTTGACATTTCGAATTATAGAATAGTTTGGTAACGTATAGGTAGAGACTGAAAGAGAATGAAATGAAAGAAAGAGAATGAAGCTGAAATTGTTATGATCAATGAAGCGAAATAAAACGAGCGAAATAAAACGATATAAGGTTGTTTAATGAATAAAGTCGATGAAGACGAAAGTTGTTTATTCCACGAGATCCGAAAAATAGTGAAATGCGCATGACTACGACCTTGCGTTCGAGTTCTCAAGTTCCGAAAAAAACGTTGTCAGAACCGTTAACTGGGTTCCGAAGACCCTGCGAACGCAGAACTCGGCGTTCTTGGCGTTCCGGAACTGGGCGTTCTGGCACTGCGAACGAAAAACTCTACTGCGCTTGCCCAGAACCGTTCCGATATCCCAGAACGCGCACTGAGAACGAAGCTTAAGGGAGGTACAGTTTTCAATGGTTTTCTTGTCTAATAACCCTTCCTTTCCTGTTTATCTTTCAACCTTTTGTCTCTGTATGAACTGCGCACTTGATAACTTCAAGGCTACAAAAATTGCTGTAGCAAATCAATAAAACGTTCTTGTGGGGCAAGTGCGTTTTCAAATAAAGGGCAAGTGCGTTTCATTGAAAACCATGTGAAATTACCTGGAAAAATAAGAAAATCAAGTTCTTGAAGCCTAGTTTCCATTCAGGATTCTACCCCCCACGCACAACCGCACGCTTCTCCCAAACCTCTGCAAAACTCTGGAGTCTTCAAATTCTCTCTCACGCAAACCTCATTCCCCAACCGAAAGCGAATCAGAGGACAGCCAACAAGTGGATGAGTTTATTGACCATTTTATCAACTCAGGAATTCACGTTGAATTGCTAAAAATTATCTATTTTGCGGCGTTTTATTTTTCATTGACAATTCATTTTAAATTATACCTAAAATCTACCTACATTGGTTCATTTTATTTTTATTATTTTTCGGGCAGAAAGTTGAAAACGCACTTGCCCCACTATACGTACGCACTTGCCCCCCCCGACCCTAATTAGCAAGATTGAAAAAAGTCCAGTCATGCAGCATGACCCCATGAGCGAATTTTTGAAGAAATCTTCGACATTTCAGTTCGCGCTATTGATCGTGTAGAGATATTTTAGTTTATGATTTTGATAGACAAACGTGGAATCAAATTATTAAAAGTAATTAGGAGGTACTCATACTTCATTATTATTAAACTAATCTTGTAGATTTTAAGACAAATGTAGGTAAATATTCATAGATTTCGATGTCCAATGTGGTCAGTATTGAAAGCAGTTGAAATCTTAACAGAGTACTATAATAACATCATCAAATCTTGACATAAAATAAAATAACATACCGCCGTAATATGAAAGAAACGTATTTCCACAGCCAATCGATGATGAGGCTTTATATTACGAGTGATATAAAGTCAGTTGCATTCGAATCTAGTATCCCACAGCAAGAAATTGACAGACAAACTGTAGTCTCTGTTTCGAACAAATATTACCGATTTTTACAACTAGCGAACGGCATTATTTCGATTTTTGACTGATTTTTCAACTTTGAAATTTTTGAAAACTTGATACATATTCTTATAGGAAATTTTACGCTGATTCCGAATATACCACATGCTAGTATGCTGAAAAAATTATTTCGCACAACAAATCGCAAAAAACAGGCTATTTTGACATTTTTGACTACATTTTTGAAAATTTCAACCCGAAGATGTAATCCGATCATGCTGGCCAACGAACTTGAACTTTCGTTTTGTGTCCTTAACATTTTAAAATTTGTTTGAAGTTTCTAGCACAATTCTACAGACAGTTATCGTCTGGAATGACACATATATACATACATACATACATACATACATACATACATAAAAAAATGCGTTAAACTTCAGAATATGATTCAGAATAGCCTGAAACGGATTTCTGCATAAAAAGTTTTCAAAAATTCACATTCTACAAATTTTGAGGCGAGAGCAATAGCTTAATTTTCTTCAAAAATTCGCTAAAAGGGGATTGAACTTGTTAGGCTCGTGAGTAATGATCGGAGAGCATTTGCGCATGCTCACGATCACCATTGATGCAACTGTGTTGGAATCCATGTTCGACCATTAAGGTAAGTATGGGTAACTGGGATCGGGATTTACAACATTTAAAAAAGAATTAATGTTTATCTTCCCATAGAATTTTTCTACTTGAATGAAAATTCAAAATAGCATTTTGGTTTGTTAATGGGGTTTATATAGAATAGGTTTCTACATCAAAACTTTTTTTAATATGATAAATATTATTTATTTTAAAAAAATTGTTCCTCCAAGTTCAGTGGTCCCAGTTACCCGAGGCTCTTGAGGTATCTGGGCCATCCCCCTTCATTTTCCTTATGAATCTTAATTCAAACGGCTTAGGCATCTGGGCAGATTCATCAACTATCAAGGTTTTTTATTTTTATTTTTTTAAATTTTTTCCTTGAAATTAAAGCGAGGAAACAAGAGATGTAACCAATCCTGGCATACAGCCATGAGGGATTCTGAAGAAAAAAAGTATGAATTAAAGTGCATTAAACTTTGTATATAAAAAAAAAAGTCCAGTCATGCAGCATGACCCCATGAGCGAATTTTTGAAGAAATCTTTGACATTTTTAGCGGAGCGAGGCCTTGGGTCTGCGTTCTAGTATGTACATAAATAGAACTTCTTCATAATTTCATGGCTGATATTTTCTAAGCCACAGTCAGTATTAAAGCTACATCAAGTCCTAAAACAGTTGAGCGTAAAACATTAAAGAGAGCGACCGGGAGAATCGAAGGACGGAATATTTCAGAGTAAACTCATCAGTTGTGATTACTTTTTTTTTTCTTTTTTTTTAACAAGCACCTACTACCTGCGTTTTAAACAGCATGGTTCTAGGATTGGTTATACAGGGATACTTCCATAAGAGTAGTTCAATCTGAATTTGGACAATGTTTCATGCAAATTTTACCGATTTTTACAACTAGCGAACGGCATTATTTCAATTTTTGACTGATTTTTCAACTTTGAAATTTTTGAAAACTTGATACATATTCTTATAGGAAATTTTACGCTGATTCCGAATATACCACATGTTAGTATGCTGAAAAAATTATTTCGCACAACAAATCGCAAAAAACGGGCTATTTTGAAATTTTTGACTACATTTTTGAAAATTTCAACCCGAAGATGAAATCCGATCATGCTGGCCAACGAACTTGAACTTTCGTTTTGTGTCCTTAACATTTTAAAATTTGTTTGAAGTTTCTAGCACAATTCTACGGACAGTTATCGTCTGGAATGACACATACATACATACATACATATATACATACATACATATATACATACATATATACATATATACATACATAAAAAAAATGCGTTAAACTTCAGAATATGTTTCAGAATAGCCTGAAACGGATTTCTGCATAAAAATTTTTCAAAAATTCACATTCTACAAATTTTGAGGCGAGAGCAATAGCTTAATTTTCTTCAAAAATTCGCTAAAAACAAATATCTTCAAAATTAATAAAAAAAATTCCAAAAACAATGAAAAATGTATTTTTTTTTTCAAATAATAGTATTTAATGGAAGTGCCATTAGAAAAATCACAATATGTTTCAAGTTAACTAAAAAAAATCATATTAAAAGGAAGACTTAGTTTATAAGAAAAGGAGTTCTTAGGTTATGAGAAAAGGAGTTAAAACGAAATTCCTTCAAAATTACCCTGTCAAATGAACAAGTACATATGAGGTACCTAAGTGAGAATGAACAAATGTACCAATCAGTCTTTAATAGGTAGATATTTGATAAGTAGTTTAAAAAAATTAGTACTAAAAGTAGGCACGTTGTTTGGAGAAAATTCAATCATAGCTAGTTTAATATGGTTGGTAACTACATAGGTAGGTACTTGACTAAGTAGCATCATTTGGTTTTTGAATGTATTAGTCAAATAATAAACCATGTACGTCAGACACCAAACATTCCTCTTTTATTAATAGGAACCGGGGGTTTTATTATCTTCGGTATCTCGTAGTCATTATACCACAAGATATCCTCAACTTCTGGCCACTTCCAGCTTTTTAGCCCAGCACATTTCATGTGTTTTACCCGAACTCTATCATTTTCTACCTCCAATATCTGTCCAGGATATGTATTGCCGTCATATTCAACAGCAACAAAATCTCCAGGAATGACAGTGATGGACCCTACAACATTAGTGTCGGAGTCGGATCTGGTAAAACTGTAATTTTCTTCAGAGTTGCTATCTGAATCGGTTTCATCATCCAGTAAAGTGTTCTTTCTAGAGGTACCAGCAGGAATCATGATCTCAGGTTACTGGTGCTTGCAACACCATCCTTTGGGTAACTGGGCCCTGGGGTGGGTCCAGTTACCCAAAGGGTATGGCCCAGTTCCCCCAAATGTGACAAAAATATTGGGTATCTGGGACCCCCCCCCCTCCAAAATCCATGCAACAAGTGGTTTAGCAAAAATACTCATCTGCACTCAAACAACAATGTCTCCTTAGATAATTCAAACACTCACATCTTCAATAATTCAAAAAATGTATTTACAAGGCAGTGCAGAACTGAGGTTGTTGGAGTGTTGATTCGCAGCTTCAAGTTGCAAAACTTTGAGACAGCCTCACAAACAGACAAGATGGCTAAATCAAAAATGACCAGTTGTTCTGGAAGCTCCGTCTGGCCAGTGATGCCAACGCATCAGCCAACAATTTCCCTTTCCATTTAGAGACGAGTGGGGAGGGTATGGCCCAAATACCCCATGGGCCCAGATACCCATACTTACCTTAAGGGGCTAAAGCGCAATACCTGAATGTTTCTTGTAATTATATTTATATTTAACACTTAACAACAACAAATTTCCCGCCAGAGGCATTGTGGATTTACTGATTCGCTTGGGGCAAAAACTATAAGCTGTGTTCTTCGAAAAAAGTCTTTAAACCTAATGAGAAATCATGGCCGCTCGGCCAAGGAGTGGGAGTGCGGGTATGGATTTGAATCAGTGTTGGTCTTAATCTTATCGTTGAATACGAATACGATTTTAATCGCGATAATTATTCGTTGATTCTGAGTCAACTGTGGTTATATTCGTATTCGTGAAATCGTATTCGTCTGTCGGTGATTACACGAATACAACCCATAAAAATGCGTCAAGGTCATCAATTTCAATAGGGCGTCCCTCCTATAATATGCGAAGCCTTGCTAATATTACCTAGCTTCAGAGGGACGTCGTATTGAAATAGATTTGAGACAAATAGGCTGGGCTCCAATCGTTGAATTCGCTTTAAGGACGTCCCTCTGAAGCTAGGTAATATTAGCAAGGCTTCGCATATTATAGGAGGGACGCCCTATTGAAACTGATGACCGTGACGCATTAGTATGGGTTGTATTCGTGTAATCGCCGACAGACGAATACGATTACTTTTTTTTTTAATTTATTTATTGATAACGAACGGGATGAAATCCCAAATTACAACAGACATAGTACCTAATACAATAAATTCTGAACGAATCAGTCCAAATTCAATACCTAATAAATTTAGTACAAATTGAAGGATAAGAAAAATAAAAATAAAAACATAAAAATTAATTTACTCTGCAGTCAGAAAAGAGATAAACAAAAAGTCCAGTCATGCAGCATGACCCCATGAGCGAATTTTTGAAGATGTTTCATGCAAATCATGCAAATATTACCGATTCTTACAACTAGCGAACGGCATTATTTCGATTTTTGACTGATTTTTCAACTTTGAAATTTTGAAAACTTGATACATATTCTTATAGGAAATTTTACGCTGATTCCGAATATACCACATGTTAGTATGCTGAAAAAATTATTTCGCACAACAAATCGCACAAAACGGGCTATTTTGAAATTTTTGACTACATTTTTGAAAATTTCGACCCGAAGATGTAATCCGATCATGCTGGCCAACGAACTTGAACTTTCGTTTTGTGTCCTTAACATTTTAAAATTTGTTTGAAGTTTCTAGCACAATTCTACGGACAGTTATCGTCTGGAATGACACATACATATATACATATATACATATATACATATATACATATATACATACATACATAAAAAAATGCGTTAAACTTCAGAATATGATTCAGAATAGCCTGAAACGGATTTCTGCATAAAATTTTTTCAAAAATTCACATTCTACAAATTTTGAGGCGAGAGCAATAGCTTAATTTTCTTCAAAAATTCGCTAAAAAACAAAAAAAAATTAAGATTTAAAATTAGAAAAATAAATTAATAGTTTCCGCTTAATAACATCCTCACTCTCAGGAAAAAAATCAATTTCCACATCCAACTCATTAATGGTTTTTTGTATTCTCACCAATGGACTATTGGCTCCATAATTGGTCCGTCTAAAGTCCGGAACAAATACATCTAGCCCGCCATACACGAGCAGATATCTGCGACAGATTTGGTCGCCCGATCTCATCTGACAGATATCGCTAACGATTTGGAGTGACCGATGAGATCGGTCGTTGCCCCTTAACACGAAAAACTTATCGGCCGATCTTTCATGCCCGAGATCTGTCACCTGACCAGTGCCCGATGTCATCTGTTCGTTCGTGGGATGAAATCTGACAGATTCAGGTCTGTCACCGACGTTCGTCTGGCAGACTCGAGTTATCGGTCGAATCCGAAATTTTTTCCAGATCGGTCACAGATTCCGTAAGTTGATGCCATGGGGTTAGCGACTGTCCGTAGTAAAAAGCGTAAATTAGCGGCTTTTGCGGCGGGTATTTTTTTTATT
Source organism: Adelphocoris suturalis (assembly GCA_030762985.1). Taxonomy (NCBI): domain Eukaryota; kingdom Metazoa; phylum Arthropoda; class Insecta; order Hemiptera; family Miridae; genus Adelphocoris; species Adelphocoris suturalis. Next base: position 5,563,800 of record CM061049.1, read on the forward strand.
GCCCATAAAACGGCTAAGCCAAAAAAATACAAGTTTGGGAGAAGTCTTGGGTTTCGTCGTAAGCAATGTTTTTGACGTTTTTGTTCATGTAGTCAACATGCTTCAACTGCCACAGACAAGGTCTGTCTCTATACATGTCGATCATCATTTCAATTAACTAGTTTGGCCACTCTTTTAGCGAATTTTTGAAGAAAATTAAGCTATTGCTATCGCCTCAAAATTTGTAGAATGTGAATTTTTGAAAATATTTTATGCAGAAATCCGTTTCAGGCTATTCTGAGTCATATTCTGAAGTTTAATGCATTTTTTTTATGTATGTATGTATATATGTATTTATGTTTATATGTATATATATATGTATGTATGTATGTATGTGTCATTCCAGACGATAACTGTCCGTAGAATTGTGCTAGAAACTTCAAATAAATTTTAAAATGTTAAGGACACAAAACTAAAGTTCAAGTTTGTTGGCCAGCATGGTCGGATTACATCTTCGGGTTGAATTTTTCAAAAATGTACCTAGTCAAAAATGTCAAAATATCCTGTTTTTTGCGATTTGTTGTGCGAAATAATTTTTTCAGCATACTAACATGTGAAATATTCGGAATCAGCGTAACATTTCCTATAAGAATATGTATCAAGTTTTCAAAAATTTCAAAGTTGAAAAATCAGTCAAAAATCGAAATAATGCCGTTTGCTAGATGTAAAAATCGGTAATATTTGCATGAAACATTGTCCAAATTCAGATTGAACTACTCTTATGGAAGTATCCTTGTATAACCAATCCTAGAACCATGCTGTTTAAAACGTAGTTAAAAATATAATCACAACTTATGAGTTTACTCTGTGCATGTGTTAATAATTTGATTCCATGTTTGTCTATCAAAATCATAAACTAAAATTTCTCAACACGATCAATAGCGACTGAAATGTCGAAGATTTTCTTCGAAAATTCGCTCATGGGGTCATGCTGCATGACTTGACTTTTTTTTACCCATTTTTTGATACCGCACAAAAAAACACCTATAGAAACTAATTTCTTTAGAGGAGAGATCTCACAGGGGAAAACACACATGGACAACTGAACATCTTAACGTTAAGGGACTCTGCCCGATCCAATAGAACAGTTCTGTGTACCACAGACATCGCTTCCGAGAAGTCTGCAGGTTAAGGGGGACGCCCGACTACCATCTGCTAGATTTGAACTCTCGCAGATATCTCTGGTCGATTTTCACATCTTTCATCATTTTTTAACGCCCACTAACGCACAGATCTTTCCCACAGATATCGTTTAAAAACGCGATATCTGTCGCAGATATCTGCTCGTGTATGGGTGGCTATTGCTACGTGTATGATGAGACGGGACTCAGAAGTGCAAGCGCTCCAGTAATGAAGGAGCATCGTAGGAGCCGTTCAACAGTTTTACAACAAAAATAACATCCATAACTTTCCTTCGGTCCTCCAACGAGTTTAACTGTTGTACGCTTCTCATTAATTGGTCTTCAAATTCCGTAAAATCATTAGGTTTTTTATAATAAATATACTTCAGATACTTATGTTGGACCCTCTCAATCGAATTAATATAAACATTATAAACGGGATTCCAGATAGGAGAGGCTAATTCAAGACGACTTCTGACCAAGGTAATGAACAAGAGCTTTATGGCATTAAAGTTACTAAATTTCCTAGTAGTCCGCATCAAAAACCCAAGCTGTCTAAGAGCACCAGACACCATAGAACGACAATGGTCCGCTAGAGTAAATTCACTGTCGAAAATAACACCCAGATCGCGAACCTTCGAGCATCTCTCTAATACATGACCATCAATGGTATACTCCAAGCTAATTGGAAACCGAGACCTGGTAAATGATATTGAACAACACTTAGATAAATTCAAAGAGAGCTCATTTTCAGTACAATATGACTGAAGGTAGTCGAGGTTCATTTGTATAATATTGCCATCCGAGATCGATTCTACTGTCCGAAAAATTTTCAGATCGTCGGCAAAAAGGAGAAATTTAACGTCTGCAAAACCATCTACGATGTCATTGATAAATAACAAGAAAAGGAGCGGCCCTAAATGGGAACCCTGTGGAACTCCTGAAGTGGGACTGAATTGGAAAGATGAAAAACCATTGATGGTCACCGCCAGGCTCCTATCCACAAGATACGAATTCAACCATTTTAGCATTAATCCACAAATACCTAACACTCGGAGCTTGTTCAGCAACAAGCCAATGTTGACTTGATCAAAGGCCTTATGGAAATCCGTGTGAACAGCATCTACCTGCTGCCCACGCTCCAGAGCATCCAGAGTGTAGGATTGAAAATCCATAAGGTTGGTAACCACAGAACGACCCGTTACAAAGCCATGCTGATATGGTGATATAAAGCTTCTGACCATTGGAGTTACTAGGTCAACAACAAGAGCCTCAAAGACCTTAGGTACGACTGATAACTTACAGATGGCCCGGTAATTACTAATATGGTTTTTCTTCCCCGATTTAAAAATAGGTACAACATATCCACGCTTCCACACTTTCGGGAATTCACCCAACTCAAGGGACATATTGAACAGGTAATTAAGAACAGGTGCCAATGAATCACCACAAGCCCTAATTATGACTGGAGGTAGACCATCAGGTCCAGCCCCTTTGTTGACATCCAAATTGCTAAGTTTATGACGGACCATGTCTTCAGTGAATCCTATACTGCTCAAACATAGACCGCTTAGACTATCCTGAATTTGAGAGTCCAGTGTAACATCAGTATAAACACCAGAGAAGTAGATGGCGAAGGCATTAGCAATGTCCCTAGGATTGTCAAAAACATTTCCATCTAATTCCATAGAATTAGGTATTCCACCATTAGAACGCAAAGAGTTAACAAAATGCCAAAAAGGTTTAACATTGTTGGCACTAACGGAGGACTCTGTAGCGTTTATCAGCTCCGCATAACATTTCGATGAAAGACTAGAAGCCCGAGACCGAAGTTCGGCAAATCTATCATAATATTGCAAATTGTAACCCATCATTTTATAAATTGCGTGAGCCCTGCGTTTTTTGATAATTGTTTCACGAAGTTCGGACGAAAACCAATGTGGGAATGATAGAGACTTATCTATTATAACGGTTGGAACATATTTTGACAAACCATAATATATCACAGAATAGAATACTTCGATGGCTGAATCTAAATTAAGATCATAAATACAGCTCCAATCAACACCCCCTAAAAACTTGGACAGGCCAACTAGATCGGCGCATTTAAAATTAAAATTTACTGTCGATAAAGTAGCACATAAGTTAAATTCTTCAATATTAAATGACAATAAAATCGATGGATGATAACTATCACAAGGCACAACTGCATTGAGGTAGCTGACGTCACATGAGACAGAGCAATCGGAAACGTTAGTAAAAACAAGATCGAGTATAGATCCATGGGTATTAGGAACAGAGTTGAGCTGACGTAGATCCAAGACACTGGCTTCCTCGAAGATTAACGATCCGCACGCCGTAGTGGGTATCCAAGAGTCCGGAGGTCCAGAGAGAAGATCACGCGGGAGATCGTAATCACCCATCAACAATATTTGGGCATCAGGGTACAACAATACCAATCTCCTGAGCTCCAATAAATGCGCTCGATAAGAGTTAATAAAACTTTCGGGGGGAATGTATACACATCCTACGATGATATGTGAGTTCAAGCCAGTCTTTATCACTACAAACACTTGTTCAAGTCCAATTTGAGGCTCAGATGAGATTGGGCGTACATTGATCTTGTTGCTGACCGCAAGCAAACATCCCCCACCACTCAACTTGTTACTGGTTGAAGGTGTACGATCAGACCTGAACACATTAAATGCAAATAGACCAAGTTCAGAAGTTAGGATATCAGGATGAAGATTAGTCTCAGTTAAAGCAATTATATCAGAGTGAATTGAACCCAGGTTTTCTCTAAATACATCAAGTTTGGTACGCAGGCCATTAACATTCTGATAGTACATATAAAGTTTCATGCATGAGGCTTGCCGTTTTTTGGAGGGGGAACATCCACAATAGAAGGAACTCCATTAAAATATTTAATCTTTAGATTTTTTTCTCCATTCCTAGTCCGTAGCGCCAAAGACTCGTGTAGCTTCTTCAAATATTCACGCTCTGACTGAGTACGATCCGCGCTAATAGTGACTCCATTCAAAGAATCAGCTTTACTTCTCCAAGTGACGAGCAATGAACGAGCACTCATTTCACTATCCAGAATAATTTTAATAGGCCTGGATTTCCCTTCAATACGTTTACCAAGACGAAAATGATGGAATTTAGCTACTGGTATTTCGTCACTGAACAGTTCGAGAATACGCGTTATTTCTGTTTTATCATTATTAGCCAGCTGTTGTTGATTAGAGCCATTCTCAATAACATTATGAAACAACACGTTAGAGGCTCTGCGACGTCTTTCATTAAGTTCCTTCAGCGTAGACTCGATTGAACCTGCACTCAAATCGCCAACTTTAGATTCGAGTGAGCTAAGATTTTCCGATAATGAATCGGTCTTAACTATTAGTTCACCAATGACCCCGTCCTCACTCCCAACAGTAGATAACTGAGATTTTATCGTTGCCACTTCTCTCGATAACTGCTCATATTTATTAGAGTTTTCCGCAATACAAAGTTTGAGATCATTAATTGAAGCATTAGTAGTCTGTAGTGCGTTCTGAATTTCAGAGCGTACCATCTGCTCCAGACGGGACTCCAACCTCACAAACAAATCATTAATATCGGCCTTAGTAGCCAAGGAAGAAGCCGGCTGATCAGTCTGCGAACCGCCGCCACTCTTGCAGTCGTGACACTTCCACTTTGCCTTAGAATCGGCTGACATTTTTTTTAAATTGACATCGGTAATACCAATACACGCATAATGAAAAACATTTGCACAAGTAGAGCAACTCAGAAGTTTTGAAGAATCCGCTATCGAAAGCTTACAAGAAGAGCACTTGGGTGGTTTTCCCACAAAGGGACAATCGTTGTCCGGAGAGGATTCCGAGTGCTCATTTATGATTTGGGCTTACAAAAAAAAAATCTCCATAAACTATCAACTTTGCTCTACAACGGGCAATCAATAAAATATGTAAATATTCACTCTAAAATATAGAAATTTGAGTTTCAACAGCAAAATGTCTACTAATCTGCCTTGTCCCGACCCCTAGGTAGTCAACTTTGCGTGAACACTGTGAACCACTGATTAAAGCAGCGACCCAAATTTGTAAGGATTTTTTATCGAATATATCTAGATATGGAAAAAATGGGTTTGCAGAATTTTTCAGAAGCGAGCAGAGCTAGCATGAGGGTAAAATGTGCTTGTCCGGAGGTTTTGGTCTTTAATCTGCCTTTCCCGTGTTTTCGTATTTTGGCGGCTTATTCTCGTTTCCCCCGGTTTCACTGACATCTCACGATGGGGAGTTGAATGTCAGGTTATGGAAGAAAACGGCGAGAACCATCTTTATCTAATCTGGGAGCAAGTGGAGGGGATTTCAGTTGAAGAATTGTGGTGTCACAGGCAACAGCTGTCCTTCATCTGCCCACTCTAAAACGGTAAGAAATCGATATTATTTTTTCTATTTGTTCTCCATTTATAGATTTTATCGAGCTGGTTCCAGCGATATAGTTAAATTCCTGAAAAACAGCATCAGAACGTGAGAAATGCTGAAAAACGTATGTGCCACCCAAGAGCTTGTGTCTTTCATCTGCCAGTAATGGTAGCAGATAAAAGACTGTGTGGGCAGATAAAAGACTACTTTCAAGTTGCTTATGATTCAATTTGGATTTTCCATTGCAATTCAAATAAGTTCAATTTCTTCATACCTCAGAACTGTATTCAGTAACCTTAAAAATCCACTGGTACGAGTTTTTGCCCAATTCATGAACGTTCAAAATTTTGCTTCCGAGTAGCCGAAGCCTTGTTTTCACTTTGGGAGAAGAAAAAAATTTTGTCCTCCAAAATCAAAATTTTTACTCCCGTTTCGCGTTTCAGAGCTGCCTGAACAAATAAGAAAGAACAGAGAAGTGCTTCTTTAGAACATGCCAGTTGTGTAGTAACAAGACCATCTTGTACATCATGTTTGATGGTGCACAGGCTATCACTTATGAACAATGGATGAGCACCACAATGGACTATGAAGATCCTAAAACCAAGAAAGTGAAAACCTCTGGGCGTTTGAAAAAGATGCTTATCAAGAAACCTCTGCTCTAAGTGGTTCGCCAGGCTGATTCAGAATTCCTGAAGTTCTTGGCACACGAAGGGGAACATCGTCCACCAGCATTTAAAGAAATTGAGAAGTTGAAAGAAACTCTCTCACCACAAGAAGTCCTATTAGTTGCCATGTCAAAAACAATACAGCCAATCGACTAATCCGTGCAGGAGGGAGAATGAAACCAAGCAGATAAGACGACTCACCGAGTAAACGAGCGATAAGAAGTTCGATGTGAACTGACCGACGTTCAGATTGAGACTTTACACGCATTACACGAATGCGATTACATTAATACGTATATAATTGCAGAATCAACTTTTTTTTTTTTTTTTTAATAATACAGCCGTTTATTGACAAGAGATTATTTGTGTGACAAAACAAAATATAAAGTATTTGATACTTACAAAAAGAATATAACTGAAAGAAAAAGAAATACAATTTAAGGCAACTACTGATCTCCATAATTTGAAGAAATTAAATAATTATTGCGACGATAAGATTATGCCCAACACTGATTTGGATTTCCTTTCAAAGCAGACTGTGGGTAGTAGATTCACACTACTACGGCTTTGGGCAGCAGATTCACACCACTGCCTACTGGTTGCGGAGATTGTATGCCGTTAGTATCTATATCTATACTATCTATATCTATAAAAGAGGATGTATGTATGTATGTATGTTGCCTATAGACTCCGAAACCGCTCGACAGATTGTAATGAAACTTTCAGGTATTATTAGGCATGATTCAAGGATTGTTCCTGTAAAGTTTGGTGCAAATCCGTTCAAAGGGCTCTGACCCAGAGGGCATAAAAGGGTGCAGTGTCAGGTTTTAGAAATTTATTTAACTACCCAAGCCAAGACCGAAGGCAGAGTGAGGCCGAGGGTGAGGCCAAAGGATGAGGAGGAGGATGAGGGAGGATGATGAGGAGGAGGATGAGGGAGGAGGAGGAGGAGGAGGGAGGAGGAGGAGGAGGAGGGAGGAGGAGGAGGGAGGAGGAGGAGGAGGAGGGAGGAGGAGGAGGATGATGGAGGGGAGGAGGGAGGAGGAGGGAGGAGGATGAGGGGGAGGGAGGAGGAGGGAGGAGGAGGAGGATACTATTGAACGTCTGCATAAAATGACAACGAATCCAGGGTCATTGTAGACACCAAAGGCAGAAACCAAAGGCTAAGCTTCCGTCCATCAAATCACCTCTTAATAACAGTTTAAAATTACGATCAATAAACAAATTTAATTTGGGCGCAGCAACGCTCGCGGGGGGAACGCTAGTTAATAAGAATGAAACTCCGTCTGTCTGTCTGTCGCTCGTGCCTATGCACGGCCAAACGGCTGAGTGGGGGGAGTGTACGAGTGGGGGGATCTTTTTGGGATTTTCCGATAGGGTGTATAAGCGAATTTAAAATTTTCTAATCCCACCCGAACCATGGGCCGTAGGGCGGGAGGGGGGTCGAAGTAATAATTAATGTGCGCTTTTTGGACTTCCCCGCTTCCCCTACCCCTCTAAACGGCCGTTGACAATTCCGGAAAAATACGGGTTTCGTAGGTTTTCCTACGAGGAAGACGACGGCGTGATCGGATCGCGAAAAAAGTATCGGGAAATGCGTTAAAAAAATGCGAGAGTACGGACCCGTTTTCTCGAAAAGTCCGCCGAAAAACTTGGTTTTTTCCGATTAAAATATACCCCATAAAGGTACGTTTTTCGGAACGGTTTTCGCGGGCGAAATACAGCTTTGATCCCGCCGAATCTGAATCCGAAGTCGGATATCGAAAAAAGTGACGGAAAGTAGGTCAAATTGGAAGGGGAATTGCGAGGGAACCGTTTAACATCAGAAATTAATCGACCACGGGCCGCCGTTACACAACGTTGCTTACCTGAAGGGACCCTCACAGGGGGGTTCCCATTTGCACTTCTACGCAATACCTTGCGAGCGAAGCGAGAGCCATTTCAAATAATAAATACGGACTTTGTCCTACACATATACAGGTATACCTTGCGAGCGAAGCGAGCAACATCCCCGAATAAACTTTTTGTGGTTCCACGTAGTTTCTAAGATTTGTTTGTAAGAATTCCCAACTGAAAAAAACGTCTGCCAAGTTGGGTGGGCAGTACAACATTCCCTAATAAACTTTTCGTGGTTCCACATAGTTTTATAAGAATTAATTTGTTTGTAAGAATTTCCAACAGAAAAAAACGTCTGCCAAGTTGGGTGGGCAGTATAACTTCTTCAAGCGAGCGAAGCGAGCAGCATCCTCTACAGAATAAATACGGACTTGCGAGCGAAGCGAGCAACATCCCCTAATAAACTTTTCGTGGTTCCACGTAGTTTTATAAGATTTAATTTGTAAGTAAGAATTCCCCAACAGAAAAAAACGTCTGCCAAGTTGGGTGGGCAGTATAACTTCCTCAAGCGAGCGTAGCGAGCAGCATCCCCTACAGAAGTTAAACCTACCCTTAGGGATCTACCGTTTGCGAGCAAAGCGAGTAAAATTCCCTAAATGCCATACTTTGCGAGCGAAGCGAGCAACATTTTCTACATGCCAGACTTTGCGAGCGAAGCGAGCAACATATCCTACATGCCAGACTTTGCGAGCGAAGCGAGCAATATTCCCTACACGCCACACGTTGCGAGCGAAGCGAGCAACTTAATGGGGGGTCCGGGGGGCTTGCCCCCCGGCTGGACGTGGAGGCGAGCGTAGCGAGCCGGAGCGGCTAGTAATAAATATTTGAATAAACTCACATCCATCCTTATCACACACAGGGACTGTCTCTTCGTCTTTTCCCGAAGCGAAGTTTCCTGAAAACAAAGTAAAGTTACATCAGCAATCATTTTTACCACGAATAAATTGCTGATACTAAACCTTAATAGAGTGACAACAGCAGCGCCTGAAAGGAAGAGCATTTGAAAATATAATGCAAACTTTTACAAATTCTGTTCAGGTCTCCAGCGGAGGGATGCAACATATGGGAGGTAGGCAAGAATAGATATGTGGGCACAACGTTTCAACAAATTAATGGCTTGTTGAAACGACCATTTCGTGAATTCATGTTCCTAGGAAGGTAACTACACTACAAATGTGCACATACATACTTGAATATTATGTTAAATAGCTGTTTCGTGAAAAAATGGCATTATTTGCTAAATACCAAAAATATACATCTATATAAATATATGCTCGTACTTACTTTGAATCGCTTTCGGATCTTCGAAAGGGTCCACCTGACATAGTTGGTCCGGGCAAATGCAATCTCGATACAGACGATCTGAAATGTACATGAAAACAACATCTTACAATACGGCAATGACGTAATGAACAGATTTACAGAAAATTAAGAAAAGGCATGGAGAGGCTACCGATTTTCTTCTGTTTTGGTTTAATACGTATTTTCAATAAAGAACCTTTGCAGTCGTCCAAGAAAAAAAAAGTTACCCTCAATCAAAATTTGTTAGCTCTTCTTTCAAGTTACGTAGATTCCAAAAATCAAATTAAAAAAGTCCAGTCATGCAGCATGACCCCATGAGCGAATTTTTGAAGAAATCTTCGACATTTCAGTCGCTATTGATCGTGTAGAGAAATTTTAGTTTATGATTTTGATAGACAAACATGGAATCGGAGGACGGAAACTCATAGAGTTAACAGAGTAAACTCATCAGTTGTGATTACATTTTTTTTTTAACAAGCACCTACTACCTACGTTTTAAACAGCATGGTTCTAGGATTGGTTATACAGGGATACTTCCATAACAGTAGTTCAATCTGAATTTGGACAATGTTTCATGCAAATATTACCGATTTTTACAACTAGCGAACGGCATTATTTCGATTTTTGACTGATTTTTCAACTTTGAAATTTTTGAAAACTTGATACATATTCTTATAGGAAATTTTACGCTGATTCCGAATATACCACATGTTAGTATGCTGAAAAAAATATTTCGCACAACAAATCGTAAAAACAGGCTATTTTGAGATTTTTGACTACATTTTTCAGAATTCCAACCCGAAGATGTAATCCGATCATGCTGGCCAACGAACTTGAACTTTCGTTTTGTGACCTTAACATTTTAAAATTTGTTTGAAGTTTCTAGCACAGTTCTACGGACAGTTATCGTCTGGAATGACACATACATACATATATACATACATACATATATACATACATACATACATACATACATAAAAAAATGCGTTAAACTTCAGAATATGGTTCAGAAAACCCTAAAACGGATTTCTGTATAAATTTTTTTCAAAAATTCACATTCTACAAATTTTGAGGCGAGAGCAATAGCTTAATTTTCTTCGAAAATTCGCTAAAAAGAATAGGTAATAATTAAAATAAATTGAAAAAAAAAAAAAAAAAACCGTACCTACGTTCGAGGTTCAAAGCTCTTCTCTAAAACTATTGGTCCAAACTTTCTGAAAAAATTGGCTCAAATATCACATCGGCCGAGGAAGTGCCAGGAACTCCGGCATCAATTTTGCTCAACTCTTAAGGATAAAATTTAAAGGCTGAAAATTTTAAAATCATGATCTCAAGCACTTTGAGAATAAAAGCAGTGTTTTGGGTTGTCATTAATTGATATCATCCCAAAGAATCGAATGAAGCCACCCGGATCGCTTTTTGATTAACCCTAAAGGCTAGAACATTGGCAGGAACAAAAATCAACAACACGGGAGCAAATCATAACTGGTGAAATATAGTAAAAACGCTACAAATTATTACACCAAGGTCTATTATTTCTGAATTAGATAGCCCTCGTACGGAATATTACGGGTCAGCAATATTAAACCCTGGAGAGGAAAATCGGAACTTCGAGATTCGCACCTCGCAAAAGGGTTTACCCCTTGACAGCGCCAGGACCCCACAATCTTACGAGTTATGACGCCATCTACCCTCCACATAGAAGGGTTGCTTAGACTGCAGGGGACTAATAGGGGAAAAAGGCCAGTCATGCAGCATGACCCCATGAGCGAATTTTTCAGTCGCTATTGATCGTGTTGAGAAATTTTAGTTTATGATTTTGATAAACAAACATGCAGCATGACCCCATGAGCGAATTTTTCAGTCGCTATTGATCGTGTTGAGAAATTTTAGTTTATGATTTTGATAAACAAACATGGAATCAAATTATTAACACATGCACAGAGTAAACTCATCAGTTGTGATTACATTTATTTATTTATTTATTTTTTTTTTTTTTTAAAGCACCTACTACCTACGTTTTAAACACCATGGTTCTAGGATTGGTTATACAGGGATACTTCTATAAGAGTAGTTCAATCAGAATTTGGACAATGTTTCATGCAAATATTACCGATTTTTACAACTAGCGAACGGCATTATTTCGATTTTTGACTGATTTTTCAACTTTGAAATTTTTGAAAGCTTGATACATATTCTTATAGGAAATTTTACGCTGATTCCGAATATACCACATGTTAGTATGCTGAAAAAATTATTTCGCACAACAAATCGCAAAAAACGGGCTATTTTGAAATTTTTGACTACATTTTTGAAAATTTCAACCCGAAGATGTAATCCGATCATGCTGGCCAACGAACTTGAACTTTCGTTTTGTGTCCTTGACATTTTAAAATTTGTTTGAAGTTTCTAGCACAATTCTACGGACAGTTATCGTCTGGAATGACACATACATACATACATATACCTATACATACATATATACATACATACATATACATACATAAAAAAATGCGTTAAACTTCAGAATATGATTCAGAATAGCCTGAAACGGATTTCTGCATAAAATTTTTTCAAAAATTCACATTCTACAAATTTTGAGGCGAGAGCAATAATAGCTTAATTTTCTTCAAAAATTCGCTAAAAGGCGATAACTGTAATTTTTTCTCGAAATGAGTTAGAGACGGTTTCTAATAGATTTTTGTATGGGGAACACGATAGCCACTTCAGAATTGGGGAAAAACGAGTCCAAAGAGCCGAAAGTCGCTGGCGAAAAAAGTGTGCAGGGGAAGAACGGGACATGAACTATCCCAGATTGACGTACCATCGGGATACCTACAATGGAGCCTGGACTAGCTCTATTGTAATTCCGAATCCTCCAAGGAATAAGAAAAATATGAAAAAACTATTTTCGAAGACATCTCCAAGAACCAAACAGCAGCTCCGTGATAACGAATTTTCACTTCCCAAATCGAGCCTACAAGGAATCACTTACGACCACGAGGGAAAAATATGGTGATCTGCGACAGTTGATGATGCAGTTTTGCTCTTCCAAAACGAGTGCATATTTCTACAAAATCAGACCTAAAAAAAACCAGGAAAGAACAGAAACCTTTAACCTAGAAGCGTATATTGTGACTATCCCTGCTTCAGAATTTCCGAATAAACAAATCACAACATTTAGTTTCTAAACATTTATTTTCATCAACAATAAAGTATTGTATTTTCTTGAGTTTTGAATGTTGTATAAATAAAATTTATGTTTTGGGGCTGAAAATATTGTGTTCAGTCTCCTTTTTAGACTGAAAATACCATGGAGAAAACCCGCAATGCATCGAGATACCCCCCTTTTCCCCAGTATAATTGGGACTTTCGGTGTTAGCTGGCTTCCTGGCCCCGAACAGTGAATTAATTGTAGAAATTTGAGTATACAGTTACATTCTATAGTACTTGAACAACGTGTTGGTATATTTTTTGAATTTTTAATTTTGTACGTGAACAATAGTGGCGTTTTCCATACAAAAAATGCTCTGCTGCACAATTACGAAAATGACACATCCCCCTTTTCTCCAGTAGTCTTCATATTGATTTGAAACTATGTTTGTTGCACATAAAATCCTGAACTGCATTACCTAATGCATTTCATTAGGTCGTTTAGAAAAGAAATCAGTCTGAGAGGACCCACAGCAGATAAGTGGTTCTCCGATTTTCGGGAGATTGTTTTCAAGGTGTCCCAAAAGTGCTAAGAAAAATTTCCAATTTCAGCACCGTAGTTCGATCAGAAAATAAATCAGCCTCTGAGGTCTCTCAGGTGATCAGTTCACCTTAAAAACTTGTAATTGTATTCTAGGTACGTGTTTCAAAAGCTCTCTCTTCCAAATTTCTTTACCGTATGTCGATAATGACAGAATTTAGCTTCGGAGGCCCCTCATCTGATCACAGCCCATCCATACTCTCCTTCTAGGTGTCTCAAAGGAGATCCATTTCAGGTTTCAGCGCGATAAGTCGATTACGAAACAAATCAGGCTCAGGTGTCCTTCAATTTTGTGGTAGTCGGGCGAAAGGCTTACTTTGTCATGAATATGCGATGAAATTGTCAGCTGTTGTGAAGGTTGAGTCCTAGAGGGTCTCCTATGAATTTCATCACTACCTGATTAAAGGAGACTACACCATTGCTCATCCATCAGCTTAAAATTATTGTAACAAGCTTAACTTTTCCAGTTTTCATCTGGTTTTGATGAAATTCTAAAGAGTTGCAAGGCTTTACAAATGAACCGAGTTACATTATTCCGAAAGAAGGCGGTGTTTGCGTGTAATAGCCCAGTCAAATTAGAGAAAACAGGAGAAAAAATTCATAGTAAAGAAATTTCTTCACCAAGCTCTTCCTTCACACGTCGTAAATCTTATCTCAAAAGTCCCCTAGTATGGGGGGTGAGCTCGACGAGGGGGGGGGGTTTCTCATTTTTTTCGGTTTTTTGCCTATAACTCGAAAAGTAAGCGTTCTAGCGACTTGTTTACTATTACCAGAATTAAAGTGCATAAAATTTCCTACAATTTGCACTCCTGACTTCATTCTCTACGATTAGGCGTTCCGCCGCTAGAGCGCGTTGAAAAGTAGATATAATTTCAAAACACCCCCCATACTAGGGGACTTTTGAGATATGATTTACTACGCGTGAAGGAAGAGCCTGGTGAAGTAATTTCTTTACTATGAATTATTTCCCCTATTTGCCTCTTTTTGGTATCATTTGACTGGGCTATAAACTAACGTAAAATTCGTATACCTAACATGCAAAATGTCAACAGTTTTCATACAATTTCGATCAAATTTTTAGGTGTTGTAATTTAGGGTTATGGTTGATCTATGTCAATTTCGTTGTCCCTGTTGAAAGGTGGTGTCATACCTTCATCATGGTAAAAGTAAAATGCCTAATTCGTATTCTATGTGGGTAGAATTCTACCTACCTAGTTCGGCCGAGATACGGCTTTTCATCCGTAACTGAAGTGGGAGAAAGGAAGGGTGGGACTGGGTAACAAAAGACTTAGCTTTGGGGATGAAGTGGACATTCACCCCTAAATAGTTGACCCTAAAATGAGTAGATCCGTTAGATGCGTAGGGTGAATAAGTAGGGAGGGTCACACAGGTAGGTAGATAGGAGAGGTAACTACCTGAACTGCGATCTTCAGATTTCAGTACATCACTCGTCATACAGCTCATGGGTCGTATGCGTCGAGACTCATCTCGGTACCTTCCTATTCCTGAGTTTATCATTTTTACGTACCGTTTTTTACCACAACGAACAATTACTTACGTATCAATTGTGGTAGAGGTTGTGCGGTTGTGCCACGTGTCCGTTAGTGCAAGCTCGCGTTAGGTAGGTAAATTTAAGTTTCTTAAGTGGCTTAAGTTTCTTTCAACATGTTCCCCATGTTTCCGACGTCGTACGTTTCAAAATTTACCGTTCACCATTTGACTGTCGAAGCACACATCATTCGAAGCAATTATCATCACCGTAGCACGGTTTTTCCCAAATGTAAGTTTTCTTTGGATTATTTATTAGCATGGAACATGTTTTTGCTACAATATAGTTACTATAAATTGTTTATGTAAATTTTATTTATTTGCCGACGATACGACTCTATTGTTGGAAGGAAAGAACTGGGAAGAGGTCTTTTGCTAAGGCAGATGTTTGTCACTTTTGGCTTAATATGCTCACACTAAATACTAAAAAAACCAAATTCATCCTGAATGGTAATACAAATTATTTGAACTCCGTTCCGAACACTCATTTCGTATCCATACATGCCGGCGAAACTGTCAATGCCTTGCAATTGAAAGAGTTGTCCAAAACAAGTGTTTAGTGGTAACATTGGATGAGAATCTTGGTTTGGCGAAGCTAAAAAAGTATGTTTTTGTTTTGACATGGAACATGTTTTTGCCATCATTATCCGGACAAAATTAGCGTCAGGTGACATTTAGTGAGTTACGTTCCTATTGACATTTTATGTCTTTGCTATGGCACATAAACTAAAAAAACGTCACGGAAATTGCTCACGAAAATATTCCGATGATTTCCGCTTACAACCGAGTCGTTGCCTAGGGAAATGGTACTTCGTCGTTTTTCATCCCACAAAATTCGTTGACCATTCGTTCGAAAGGTCTCGATTTATCCAGCCATATTATGTTAACTACTGCGAAGTGCGTGGCCAGCAAGCTGAGTTATGAGCATGGTTATTTGAATAATTGTGTACACTCAGGTGATCATTCTCAATAATTGATATTGTGAACATAATTGCAACCGCTTGTTAAATTCTGATGATACGAGTCTGCAACTAAAAACATAAAATGTCCCAATGTGTTGCAGACTCGTATGCAAGCGTTTCCAGACCTGCCTTGCCTTTGCTTTTTTCTAGATAGAAACAGCTGAGCGAGGGCTTTCCAAAAAGGTGCTATATGATGGGTATCTGACCAGTAGTTCGGCTCTTGAAATTCATTTGCGCGATGACGTCATGGCCCCCGCCTACTTGGGGGAACCCTCAGCTCCCTTGCATACTACGTCACGCGTGATCTTTCTACCCGTTTTTTCTTATTCAAGATTTACACCCTAATTGTGCACCGTACATGTATTCCATTATCATTTTCAATTGCTACTTGAACCTTTGGATCGACCAAAACTACATATTTTCTCTGAATCTGATAGATGAAGTTTGGATAAAAAATCGCACATTGGTGGGGGTTTTCCCTGAAATGTGTGTATGATCTTGGCTTCACTTTGAATTATCTACGAGGGATAATTTTTCTGATGATTATCGCTTACAACCGAATAGGCATTAATCATCGTACAAAAATCGTACGCCAGTCGTTGGAAAGCTCTGGATTTACCTAACCGTCTTACTGAGGACATCCGAGATGGCTTCTCAAAGTCCCTCGTCACCATTAATGTCCTTCTTGATTTTGCAAATGCTTTTGGTTCAGTCGACCATGCCCTCTTAAACCATAAACTAAAAACATTTTACAATTTTGATGCTACTTCCTGCAAACTCATCAACTCTTTTTTGTCTCACAGAACTCAGGCAGTGAGAGTCGGGTCATCCATATCTAACCCTCTAGCTCTCAAATATGGTTTTCCTCAAGGATCTATTCTAGGACCCATATTATTCTCTTTATTTATTAATGATCTCCCAAACTCTATTGTATTTTCTAAGTACATTTTATTTGCTGATGACCTACAATTGTATATCCAGTGTCCTATTAATGAAATTTCCACCACCATTAACCATCTCAACTCTGATTTAGCCAATATTAATAAGTGGTCCTCCTCTAATGGAATCACATTAAATCCAAAGAAGTCAAGCTATAGTTTTTTCAAAAATGCTGTTGATATCCAAAATATCCCTTCCCCTGTAATCAGCAATCAACCTATCAGTTTTCAATCTAAAGTAAGAAACTTGGGTATTATGTTTGATCCTCAGCTGCAGTGGAACAATCATGTTTCACTCATTTGTGGTAGGGTTTACCATGCTCTGTACCTCATGAAACCTTTTAAGCATTTTGTGACGAGTGAGTTGAGGAGAGCGCTTATTCAATCCCTGGTGTTGCCGTATTTTACCTACTCAGATATTGTTTTCAGCACTGGGTTAAATTCTCATTTCACTAAACGTCTTACGGTTGCCTTCAACTCCTGTGTCCGTTTCATAACCAATGTTTCCATGCGAGAGCACATAAGCCCTTATTACTGTTCACTTGTGGGTTGCAGCATTGACAATCTAATGGCTACTAATCTCTTATGCTTCATTTTCAAATATATTAATGTTTCCCATCCATACTATCTTGATCAAATTTTCTGTCCTACTTCATCTAACAGAGCTAAAAATTTGCTGATGCCCCAACACACTTCTTCCCTCAAGGGCTCCATTGCAGTGAATGGTGTTCGGTTGTGGAACGCCCTCCCAAGGGCAATAAAGGATTCTCCCTCCTATTCAGTGTTCAGGAGACGATGCCTTGCTCACTTTGCGGAATGTTAGCGACCACTTCCTTCATTTATCCTTCTTTTCTTCATTCATTACCCCTTCTTCCTCTCTTTTTTATCTTTCACCACCCATCTTTTCTTCTACTTAGCATTTCATTATTTTTCTCATTTCTTCTTTCTCTCATGTATAGGTCATTTTTTCTTATCTACACTATTATATCGTTTTTGTCATTACTTGGTAATTTTTTTTTTTTTTACGTTATTGGCTTTTTTTGTCATTTTCAGTACTATTTACATAAACTAAAAAAAAAATTTTGTTTATAACTTTCTGCCCTGCTCCAAGGGTGTACGCTAGGTGGGCCCAGGTCAGGTCCTTTGTACTCTAAATAAATGAATAAATAAAAAATAACCGTATTATATTAACTAATGCTCAGTGCGTGGCCAACAATCTGGGGTATCAGCGTGGTTATCTGAATAATTGTTCACATGCAGGTGATCCTTATCAGTTAATTTTGTAAACATGATTGCACCCGCTATTAGACTGGAAGTTGAAATTTGATAGGGCGACTCTCTGGGGCATTAGAGACGATTGAAATGACAGGCTCTTTCCTAATCAGCTGAGTGACCTTAATTCTCTCCTGTTCTCCCAACGGACATGTTCCATGTTCTATCAAGATTTTAGTGCTTAGGACTAAATTTGTATTCCTTATTTTCCCAACACCGGAGGGTTTATAAGAAAGTTATGTCATTAGCTTGAAATTTCAACCCATACAAAGGTATTTTAGAGTACCTACCTACCTAACCACTTTCATAGATAAACATTCAATCCAGAATGTGATGTTAATTGCATTCCATTTCTGTGCCAACGCCTAATTTTAGTAAAGAAGCCACAGGCTTTGCCTACAGTGGGCTTCAAAATCACCTAATAATACCAATCTATGTTTTTCGAAATGTCTGAAAGACAACAGTGTCTAGAAATGAAGTAATTTCGTTTCAATTCAAAGATTGTGCTTCTTTTCAGAGTTTTTATTATTATTATTATTATTATTTTTTTTTTTAATTCAATATACAAGACAATTATCCTAACAAAAATACATATTGGATAATATAGCCCGTCGGTAGGCTGAGCCTGTCTTGACGAGCCAAAGCCGCTTAAGAAACATCCAGATCATAAATACCTTAACAAAAACGCTGCAAATTATTTCACAAAGGTTTATTATTTTTTCAATTGACTATGATCGTAGTTTTAGTTGGCTAGCGTACGTCATAAGGCCCGTCCAGACTCCTCGGCGTGTCCTACTTCGAATTGCCACAACCTATATTTCTATAATTATATACGCATGTTTATATTTCTCGATTTGAGCTCCTATCTATTCAAATAGTTATTGCCTTAATAATATCATTATCTAAGTACGTACGAAAAGTCGAGAGGATATGTTATTAAATATGCGTAGGAAAAGCTTTGGTATTAACACACAAATATGACCTTGAAAAAAACATATTCATGCCTCGAAGGAACGCCGGCGCCGTACCCACCACAAGGTGCCGCGGCGCCGGCGCCTCCTCTCACTCCACCCTCCCGCTCGCCACCCCCCCCCCCCCTCTCCACCCACCGTGACCCCCTGCCAAGCGTGCCAGGCGTGCGCGCGTCGAAAAAGAAACTTTTTTGCTTGTTTTTGGCCCATAGCATCTATACGAGTAAAGCAATCGGGATGGTTAAACGTTAGGACCAACTAGACCCCCAGTGGAGTCTATGTGCGAAAGAACAGATTTTTTAAGTCAATTCTAAGGCCTTTTATGGCCCGGACGGCGAACGGCGGACGGCGGACGGACATTTCAAATTTGGATTCTACTCACCTTGAAACGTAAAGTGACAAAGTTTGAGGGGGGGTTATAAAAATTTTTTGCTACACGATCACATAGGCTTATTATTGGAAATAATAAACCAAAAAATGTAGTGCGCTGTCTTTATTTACAAACAAAATATAATTTTTGAAAGCAACCATACATTCGATTGCACCGAACTCTCTCTTTCCAAATAACATACAATCTTCTATAGATAAAACTAAACATAAATACTGCTGAGCATGTTTTCAGCGTTGTTTGGTCCTACTTGAATCAACCAAGTGAAAATAAGCCTCATGTAGACTGAATGAGTATAATTTTCTGGCTGTTTGAGATTGCTTGGTAAGGAATTGTAAATGAAGTGAACAGGATATTGCGGGCTTCTAGATGTAAAAGTTAAATTAATTCTAGGGTTAACGGTGTTCTGGAAATATTGAAATCGGGTGGAGTGGGAGTGAACAGAAGGGCTGTTGACTATGGAGGGAGTGCGATGGTAGAAGAGAACCAGACATTTAATGAAGAGTTGGCGGATTGTGAAAACCGTAGCTTCCTGGAGAGGAGGGCACTAGGATAGGATGCCTTCTTGGTTAGCCAAGCATCACCTTTAGGATGGCTTTCTGCAAAATTGCCAACTTGCGCAGATGGCTCGGAAATGCACCATCCCACACTAGGTTGCCATAATGTAGCAACGACTGGACGAGTGACTAGTATACTTGTTTCAATCGCTCCTTGGACAGTACAGTCTATACATGGTAAAACAAGTAGGTATATAAAGTTGCGTAGCTTTGAGTATAGATAAGAAACCTGACAGAGTTAGATTCTGATCAGATCACATTCAACTGTAGTGTCCAGGATAAGTTTGTTTTAGGTTTGTGTACCTACAATAATCACTTATTCACTTTATTCATTCGTTGAAAATTTCTCCTACATTTACTTACCAATAATAATGCTATTTTTTCTCGATCGAAAATTCACGCAACCAGTGGTATGAGACCTACCTACCACTAGTTTCTACACAAATATTGCATTTGATCAAACATTCCGTTAGGCACACCATTATGGGTATCTTTCGGAAATTTTGAATTGGCCACGAACTCAAAAACATTAACGGTTTCAAGTTAAATTACGAGACAGATCATAAATGTATACTAGTCGATCTAATCGAAATTACTTTTAGTGCATTTTTCAACATCTAATACTACGAGTATATTCCATTATTCTAATTTCATGATCATAAATTAATAAAGGTAGGTCTAAATTATTTTCTTAGCTATATTACCGAAAAAAATTAAACTTAAAGAAAGCAAAGACTTCATTATTAAATAGCACATACATTGGTACGGTCTTAAGTAAGTAGGTACCTACCTACCTACTATTAACTTATACTTTATGGAGAGTTGTGTGGAGCTTTTCTCTTTAGATAAAGCTATCCTAAAATTCCAAACTTAATAAACTAAGGTAGGAAGGTAAGTTGAAGATCTCACCGATGTACCAGTTTTTCAATTTCGTCAGTTCTTTGGGCACTTCTTTAGGTTTCGCCGTCATTTGAGAAGTCTTCTTTTCACAATCCATTTGGAAAATCGGAAAATGTTCTGAAAATCCGCCTTTACAGAATTTAGGAATTTTCAAAGGTTTTCGTGACTCTCGTGAACTTCAAGTTTTATGCGTAATTATAAATGTTTACACAGCTCTTGTTTAACCGTTGACATCACTATGGGTGAATACCCGCCGTTATTGGATGTGACAGTTTGGTTTCGATAAGACAAACTGTCCGCTTTTCATCATTAATATCTATATGTAGGTAGGAAGGTATACGCTACTTGGTATTATACGGATATATTATGGTCTAAACAAGTTATCCCAGTACTAGGTTCCTAGATTGGTGTCTACTTTTAGGGAATTTTCGTAGAAAATGAAACTATTGCAATGGCTCCGAAATTTTTAAAATAAAAATTCTGAAAATTTTATTTCATTGAAATCCGTTTTGAGACATTCTGAAACGAATCCTGGAGTTTAACGCTTTTTCATATGTATATACATATTTATTTATTTATATACTTCTTTATAAATTCAATAAACTGTTCTGCTGAACTATATACTTTTTTTTGTAGCATTTTTTTAAGTTATGAATTTGAATGAAAATTGGTTGAGTGTTTTGTTATTCATGCAGAAATAAGTTGATATTATGTTAATTTTTCGACCGGTTCGGGTTCTGGGTGGTACCTGCGTGTATTATTTTAATGAAGTATCTTACTTGTTTTATTTTAACTTAATCAAAAACGAACCTTAGTAAGCGATGTGCAAATGGCAGAGAAGATGGTACCTACCAGAAGTCGTGATATTTTTGTTATTTCTCTCATTTTAACTCTCACCAAAATTATATAAAATCTATTCATAGGGACATCCGTGTAATTACTTACCAATATGATTTCATTTAGTTTTGCGCAGTGGCGATATTGTACTTTTCATACCGTACTTATATAATAGTTAGGGCATAAGTTAGTTAGGTATTTTGAAGTGAAAGATCCTTCCATTATTCAAAAGCAATTGAGGAGCTGACATGGAAAAGCAGTTAAGTCCAAAAATCTAAAGAACATTTTTTTTCGTCGAAGTGCAAGTAAACAGTCACGCCAACGGCCTTAGGTCCTCCCGTCCTTGCCAGATCGCACCCTGAATAAATGTGTGACCTTTGCATGGAGAAGAGATTATGTCCAAAAAAATCTGATAAGAGTTCAGAGGGAGTTCCTATGAAATTTGATTTTTGGACTTAACTGCTTTTCCATGTCAGCTCCTCAATTATCTCAGAACCATTCTTACAAAGTAACAGAAGAATCGCTCTGCATTTGACTATTAAGACTATATCTTGTAGATAAGATACAGTTTTACAAAAAACCATGGGTTCATCTGGATGGGGCAAGGAGTATGATCAGAGGAGCTTAACAATTGAATAAATGAATATTTCATGGTACTTTCTATGTTATTATATTATTTTCATTATACATACGATTTTATACAATTCTGTCAATACAATACAATTTCACTTAACAATTTCCACTTGATACAATTCAATTTCACCCAACAATTCAAATTAAACTAAGGGTACATACATCCACAATCACTATTTTAAAATTAAAGAAGAACTGCATTTAGTACCTAACTAGAATACAATTTACAATTACTAAAATAAAATACAATTTACTGGTGAACAGTACTGTCTTATTGCAATGCTGCCTTATGATACAATCTTCATTGCACATAAATAAATAATGTTGACCCCAATATGGCCAACTACAGACCATTCAATTTGGGATGCTACACTAGCGCTACGAGTGGGTCTAGTATAGTATTACAATGTCTTTGGTACCAACGTTCCATGCTTCATTCGGCCATGAAGCAACACTGGTTTCGAGGTTCTATAACCTAACAGTAAACTAACCTTATTAAAAATAATTTTGCATTTTACGTTGGAAACTTTCTTATTTAAATTAAATTATTCTGAATAATCGGCTGGTTTCGTGCTTACCTATTATATTTTGAGGTTTTGATTCGTTTCGTATAATTTCTAACGAAAACTGTTCGATGAACGAACCCTTCAAATGCATAAAAGTGGAAACCAGCACAAGAGTAAAGGTGAGCGTTACTTTCTCGTTTCGATCCTTATGCTTCCTATCGATATGGTTTACACGTAATATTACGAAGAATTTAGGCATTTCTATACATTATTTTGTTAATACACAGTCTTCATACATTTTTTTCTGATCATGGCTATTGATGAGACCACAACGTACTAGCACGTTTGTGGCAGTGTGGAAAATGAGTGCGTCACATCATACCACTTGCAGTAATCTAGAGATTTCATCTAGTTATGTTGTATATCTATATCCCTTGTTCTCTATATGGAAGCACCTACAACTTCAAAGAGATGTATTGATAAATACCTTCAATTATGCCTCTCTTCTCTGTAGGAAAGGCATAATATCACGAAATTAGTTTTGCTAATGCAAGTAGGTACTTCATAAGCAAGTAGATGTCAAGATTATTTATTAAGTTCTAGGCTAACTTTCACCCATTACCTATTTATTTCATTATAATTTAGGCTGTACTCCATTCTGCAAGAAATGTTAGGTATGTACCTAGTAGGTACATACATACTTTAAAAACTAAGATGACCCAACGGTACAATATTTACAATACGGATATTCAACAAAGGCATGCAAACACTCTGAGGGGAAGTAGTTGTTAAGTATATCCCTATTTTGTTCTTTTTCAAATTGAATTGAAAACGTATTATAACATCAGTAATCGCACAAGACACTCATTGTGTGTTCCGCCAATGAATGCATGCTGGCAGGCAATGGAGTGCATTATGGCAGCCTATAGAACCCCCTTTTTTCAGCAAATTTTTCTGGAAAATCAAAAAGTCAGTTGCAAGGTACATGGTACTTTTTCTGTAGAAATCGTTTCCCCAGAATCGCATGATGAATTTTGTGATTTTCATTCATGTACATGTAATGCAAGGTACCTTATAGAAGCCTCTCGATTTGCCACCAGCCGCAGTGCTTGCATTTTACTGAGTTTTTGGCATTCAAAACCTTTCCATAGAAGGTAGTGCCGAGCATTGGCAGAAAAATCAGGTAGATCTCATCAAGCTCCGAGAAAGTTCTATTCTTGGCTAATTTCTATTCTGAATGCCACAAACGAATTTACAATTTGAATTATTACACTCAGTAGGTTAGTTGCAGGTAGGTAGGAATGGTAGGTGCAGGCACTGGACTCGCCCATTCGTTGAAGCTGCCTGTACGCAGAATTCGCACCCGTATTAATTCAGTTTTAGTGCCAACCCGTCACTAAACAAGGTTAAATCATCCAGAAATTGATTTTGATTAATCAAACTTGAAGCACAAATTAAGTTACTTTCAAGAATAAGTGGTGTTAAGATGGAAGAGGTGAAGAGAAAACGTGATGCTACAGTTTTGTTTATTGATTTTGAGTTTGCAAGGCAGCGGAAGCTTTGTTTTCACTTTCGAAATGAAAAAGTTTTTTTTGCTCCAAAAATCAAAATTTCCACTCGCATTTTGCGTTTTATGGCCTCCTGAACAAATTTGGTTTCGTGTCTGTCCGTCCGTCTGTCTGTCCACATTTCCTTGCAACAGCCATAACTTCCACAATTTCGATTTGATTTTGATGGCATTCTCAGGATTAGTGTCGGTTTAGCTCTAGATGGTCCCCTATTAGTTTCATCATGATTGATTCAGCGGTACGCTCTGGGCATGCGCGAACGTGATTTTCCTGTTACACTCATAAGTCCGTCAATGTTGAAGAGATTTTAGCCAGGTTTTCAGGGACGATGCGAAGAAGGTTCCTTGAGATCCCTTACGACATTTATCATGATCGAATCAGCGGTACGCTGTGCGCATGCGCGAGCGTTTGTCCGTCGTTGTTTCCTTGCCCCATAACTTCCACAATTTCGTTTAGATTTCAATGAAGTTTTCAGGAATAGTGTGGGTTTAGCCCTTGATGGTCGCCTATTAGTTTCATCAAGATTGAATCAACGGTAGGCTCTGCGCATACGTGAACGTAATTTTCATGTGATAGTCATAAGTCCGTCATTGTTGAACAGATTTTAGTCAGGTTTTCAGGGATTATGCTGGAGAAGGCCCTTTCGACTTTCATCGTGATTGAATCAGCGGTACGCTGTGCGCATGCCCGAGCGTTTGTCTTTCTATATTTCCTTGCCACAGCCATAACTTCCACAATTTTTATCGGATTTCAATGACATTTTTAATAATAGTGTGGGTTTAGCCCTATATGATCCCCTATATTCATCATGATTGAATCAATGGTACGCTCAGCGCATGGATAAACGTAATTTTCTTGTGAACTAAAATTCTGAAATTTGTAATGTTGGCATACTGTGAAGGCCACGAGGAAGCTTCTGTGCCATGTCCTTGGCAGAGTATTTTTTACTTCGTTTCCACCCGAAGTTGCGATCGGGTAATTCAGACAAGGTCAAGGTGACGACATACACCTGCTTCCATCTTGTCTTTCCGACCCTCCAAGGTCCATAATTTTGAACAATGACAGAAAATCCACCGAGATATTTTATTGAAAATGTAGCCCTCAAGCAAAGCCACGCCCCTTAAGTTTGTTTAAGATCCCCTGCCACTCTTCCTTGACTTTTCCTCCGCCAATTTTCATGTACTATCTACTAGACTTTCTCTGCGTCCAGTTTGAATATTGTTCTTAACCAGCCTGGTGGGTCTAGGTTATAATAATAAAATAGGTGATAAAAATATTTGGTTCTATTGTTTCTATACACATCAAATAAGATCTGGATGCAAACAAAATAAAGCTCGGGTATAATAACATCCAAATTATTCCGTGATCTTAACCTGCACCCTCTTTAATCCATGTTATAACTACTCTTTGAAACTTTGAATGTTAACCTCATTTTCAGCCTTAATAACAGTCACCCTAATACCATTCAGTAGATCGTAGATGCAGGAGTACCTAATGTAATAAGATGTTACTTGATAATAAGTTTTTCTTACTGTGCTATTACTTTTTGATGTTTTTATCGACTTGTTTCGTATTTTCTTTCTAGCTGTTCAAAACCTATTGGACAAGTTTAGAGATGCAGGAGCAAGTGGAGCCAAGCCCTCTTTCAAGTTTCCTCCCCCTCCACCGATTCACGAGCCCCGGCTGTCGCCAGCATGCAACTCCGACACTTCGGACAGTCAGACAGGATCTGTACAAGGTGCGAAGAAGGGGGCGAAGGTCGCTTTGCCAGCGGGAAGCAGTTGTAGAGAGCGTGGGGAGAGTGAATCCGAGAGACTCCCACCCATTGGTGTCTTCTGGGACATCGAAAACTGCCAGGTATGTATTCTATCTGTTTTGGCTACGGGTACCATTAAAATTATTATTCATTCCATTTCATGGCACAGCTTGAATAAATTAGTGGTAGTTGTGTATAGCTTCTTTCTCAGTGTGCGTTCTGCGAGTTCGGAACGGTTCTGGGCAAGTGCAGTCGAGTTTTGTTGTTCGCAGTTCCAGAACGCCCAGTTCCGGAACACCGAGTTCGGCATTCGCAAAAGTTTTACGAACCCAGTTCCCGAACGGTTCTGACAGTCCCCCCCCCCCTTTTCCGAATTGTCAGAACTCGAACGCAAGGACGTTAAGTAGTTAACGCATGCGCATTTCACAATTTTTCGGATCTCGTGGAGTAAACAACTCTCTTCTTCTTCATCGAAATCATACTTTAGTCTCAATACGTTAGTATAAGTACCTATTCTATGATTGATAATGTCAACTAGCTCGTCAAGTTCGGAAAGCGATAGTTTCGACGATGGTGTTTGGTTTGTAAATAATGGGGACGAGATTGAAGTTATAGTTGGATCTTGTCTACATCCACAAAACTCAAATTTTTTCGAGTATACTTCTCAGTCATCGAGGAATTTTTTTAAATTTTTTAATTGTTATGGGGTAATAGTTGAGTAATATTCATGGGCATAATAAGTAATATATTCACGGGAACTAAAAATATTCTGAAAAGGAGCACCAGAAGGTAACACGAGTTGAGTGAGGTTACAAACAACAACACAGGTTATTCCACCTCCAAGTTCTGAAATCGTTCGCAGTGCAGAACGCGGTTCCACAAGTTCCAGAACGCCCCGGGATTTTCTGTACCAGTTCTGATGAGTTTAAGAACTGTCAGAACACGCACTGAGAACGAAGCTTACAGTTGACACTCTGTATAGACCTTGCACCGCTACTCCCGCCCATTGCTGGCCCAGACATTAGACTCATCAACCCTTCTTGCAACACAATTGCTTTTCCATGCTCCAATCATCCATGGCCTACAGATATGAGTTCCATGGTGTAATGGTTAAAGAATCAGAATCAGAATCATATATATTTGTCAGAACATGCTATTATGTAGGACAAACGTCAAAGCAAACATTGTTGTACAAAGCAAATCAGCATTCATGCAGCCAATAAAAGAGGGGGAAAAAACAGATTGATTAAAACAATAATAATAAAATAAAACAAAAGAGTGTAGGCTGGTCATTAACCCGCCTAAAAGGCGGCTCGGTCGGGGCTTCCCGACCGAGCCCGGACCCGACCCACCATGGCGGCCTCCCGGGGGGCGCCCACCTATTTCTAGGTAAGCACCCCTTGCTACGATTAATAAATCGCACAACCGAAAAAAACACCAGGCGAGACCGCCCCCGGGCCGATCGAGAGCCCCGAACCCAAAATAATTTGCTCGCTATAAAGCCATACACTCAATAAATACAATCACTCTAAAAACAATAACTCATACAACTTATATAAATCTAAAAAACAATAAAAATATTCAACAGTTAACAAGTTATCACAGTCTCATAATAAATATCTAAAAAGCTAACTCGAGTACTTTTATAAAATTCCTCGGTTGCTGACATAAAATTAACAATGGCTACATGATAAAAACTATTTGAAGGTGAATAAGTGGAGTAAAACGTCCCACTAGTCAAAAAAATAAATATATATTGCTTGATTTTTGTTTGCATGAAAAAAAAATTACTATCCACTATTTAAAAATGGCACATTCCATCTTGAAAAAATCACTAGTGTGGTATAGTTCTTGCTTAATGAGTTCGTGTTGTATAGTGCGCTTGAAAAGACTGAAAGAAAGCTCTTTAGTCTCCTCGTTAAGCAGATTGAACATACGGCATCCAATTTGGTAGGGGTTTGAAATCATTGAAGAATTCAGTCTAACTTGCGGGGTACGGAGGTTTTTGCGTGATCTGGTGAAATGATTGTGATTAGCCGTGCCATCGGAAAAAACATCCAAATTTTTCTTCACAAGCAACAAACAATTGAGCGCATAGATGCTAGGAAGTGTCAGAATCCCAAGTTCTTTAAAATGTCCTCGACAACTTTGATTCCATCCAAGCTTGAGGACAGTACGGATGGCTCTTTTCTGTAGTTTAAAAATGACCTCCGCATGACTGGAGTTCCCACCACACCACACAGTAGGAAATACGGCTTGCGAAACATGCGTGATACACCATAAGCAGAACCTCAGATGACACAGAGTAAGCGAGTCGGCGAAGAAGGAAATTGCAGGATGCAAGCTTTGAAGAAAGCATGTCAATATGGCTGTGCCAGGACAATCTATTGTCCACTGAGACTCCCAACACGTTCACAGTATCATCAAGGCGACCATTTAGCTTGAATGACAATTTTTGCGTTTTAGTATTGTTTAGAATCAAAGCATTTGCGGTGCACCACTTATTTACTAAACTATGTGATTGGGATACGTTGCATTCAAGGGATTCATTGTCAGGTGCAGCTGATAATACAGAAATGTCATCTGCAAAAAGGACTAAGTGACCAGAATTTAATGGTTGATATGATAGATCATTCATGAATAATATAAATAGACAAGGACCTAAGACGGAACCCTGTTTTATCCCGCAGGGAATTTAAACCCGCTCGGAAGTCTGACCGTTGAATGACACTACCTGACACCATCCCCTGAGGTAGCTCTCAAAAAAAGGAACAGCTCCTTGACCGAAACCGTAATGGACCAACTTTTGTAAAAGGAGGTCGTGAGGAATAAAGTCGAAAGCTTTTGAGAGGTCGTATAATTTAAGTTCCACACGATTTCACCCCTCCAGAAAATCCAGTGCCGACCTTATCGATGAAACAACAGCGTCACAGGTACTCCGGCCCTTCATGAAACCAAACTGATTTGCATGAATGATATCTCTCTTCTCATTGAAAGATTGAATTCTCTTCAGGACCAGGGATTCCAAGACCTTTGCAAAAATTGGGAGTTTTGATATTGGTCGAAAGTCCTCATAAGTAGTGCAATTACCTTTCTTTGGAATAGGTGTAACTAAAGAAATCTTCCAACAATCAGGAAACCCACCAATCGAGAAACAGAGGTTGAAGATATACGAAATGGGCTCGATGATATGAGGGGCAACATCTCTAACCATAACGGAGCTTATTCCAAAAAAGTCGGAAGAGGGAGAAGAAGTCAATGAACAGACCACGGAGTAAACCTCCTCAACAGTCACCGGCTCTAAAAAAAACTCATCGCAGAAATGCGGAGCCCTGCCCATAAAGTCGCTGAATTCACCATTTGGATCCCCCAGCCTACTGAGCTGGAATACCTCCGAAAAAACATCACTGAAGCCATGGCAGTCAAATCCATTAAGGTTAAAGGAACCCTTCGATTTGGAATTTAGCTCACTCCGCACGACATCCCATGCTGACTTAGTTTTATTTGAAGAAGCCAGTATTTTGTAATCATTAGTACTCCGTCGGGTTCTCGCAAGCATTTTGCGATATTCGATTTTGGTCAAACGAGCTAACTTGACAAAATGCTCTCTTCTGGTTGAAGATGCCAAACTTTTGAGGGAATGATACTTGTCGCGGAGATCCAGAATTTCAGAGCTAAATTTTATTCGCTTTGATGAGTCAGTCTGAGTTCGAGAAGTCACCCAGGGGCATGTCAAATCTATTGCAGACATGAACATTTCCATGAAGGTGTCTGCAGCTGTGTTTACATCCTTGCACTTGTACACTTGGAACCAATTTGATGTTGAAAAAATATTATTAAGTGCAAGGATGTTGGCTCCCTTAGTCAATCGTCTTTGTGAATACATCACACTTTTCTCAATCCGACTCTCCATCAGATGCAACTCAATTCCCTGGTGGTCAGAGAACCCGATCGGACTGACCATTGCACGATAAAAACCCGGATCGAAGTTAGTCACCATAACATCCAAGCAGGAAGGACTACCACTTTGGCCATGGTAGGGGAAACGGGTAATTTCTCTCAGTGTTACATGTAAACCGAAGTTGCTTATTAAATTTAAGAATATATTTCTGTTTCTAATTTGAGAGGCATTGGAAGTATCCTCAAAATGGATGTTCAAGTCTCCCATAACCACAATCATTTTATTAAACCTTAGAACGGAAAGAAATAATTTATCCATGCAAGTAATGAACTCTTCTATGTTGGTTGATGATGGTGGCCTGTAAACGCAGCAAATTATTAGGTTCATTGTTGATAAGCTGATGGCAGAAATTTCGCAAGAAGACTCCACTGACAAATTCTTGACGTCCGGAAGATCACACGATTCAATACCTTCACTAACGAAAATAGCTGATCCTCCACACCTTCTCGCTTGACGGCAAAAATCGGATGCAAGCCGAAAACCAACTGGAGCAAATAGCTTAATTTCTTCATGATGGCAGCACCAATGTTCGGTTAAGCCTAATATTTTTATGTCTGGACGATTGGAGATTTAAAGCGCTAGACTTCATTCTAGTTTCTAGCTTTATTGTCTCCTGGTAAAAAAATATTTCTCAACAGAGTTGAAACTCGTTTAGTAAATATAAGAGAAGACAAAGAAATATAAAAATTGAGAAGATATCTTGGAGGGATCCAGAGAAACAGATACATGAAGAAGTGATAAATTACCAGGGAGTCATGAAACCCCTGTTGTATATTTTACTTATCTGGCTTGGAACTTCTGATACATGCCATGGTTACGAATATTTTAGTGGCGTGTTGTCTTCAATTCAACTAAGGCGGCTTTCACACTGGTTAGACACGAGACATCAGACCAGTAGACACGCGACTTGAAACATAAGACAAGTCCTTTCACACACAAGAGACATTGCTTTTTGTATTTAGTCAAGTTAGCCATCTTGTCGATAGTGTTATCACTCAAAATGAGTTCATCATCAGATGACGAGTTATTAATTGCTGTAGTTATAAGGAGGAGAAGAATGCTTTGCAGGACTCGACTGTGGGTTCATCTCGACTTCCATGATTTATCTTGCTCCTCCCTCTTTGAAGGTTCTGCTGCTGTCACATCCTACGACGCCTGATATTCTTCTTGACGAATATGATATTGAATTGTTCTGTGTCTGGCAACATCGTCAAAACGCGAAAAAGAGAGACATCGAAGGAAACGAGGAACAACACTCTGTTTATGGAAGCGAAGTGCTGGACACAAACTGAAAAATGAAAAATCACACAAACCGACTAGAGACGCGTGTTTTGAGAGCCTGGAACCCAGGGACGCCTGCCATTGCAGATAATACTAACCCACAATGCCATGAGACCTGCCCCGAATCCTAACCTGCTGGATCTCTTCAGACACTTGTTTCATGTTTCAAGAAAACATGAAGCACGTGTTTCTTCAGTGTGAAGCTCTCATACATTTCAATGGGTTGGATTTGGAAGAAGTGTGTCGTGTCTACTAGTCTGATGTCTCGTGTCTAACCAGTGTGAAAACCGCCTAAATCTGAAAACTGTTTGATCTCTTCTTGAATACCAGCATACAGTTTGGTTAGATTAATACCAAAATGGATACATTTCTTACTTGACTGCTTAAATTCATTTTCGAATAAAAATACCTTGTTTTTGTTTGTTTTATTTTTTCAAACATTCAGTACTTTGTTTGTACATATATTTTTGTCAATTCCCTCTCGCTTAACCTCACCAAGCTGTTTTATACCCAGTTTCACCAGCAGCTTTTATGTTATATTGCAGATACCTCACGGGAAATCCGCCTTGACGATAGTTCAAGCCATTAGAAACACATTTTTCGACGAATACCGCGAAGCCGAATTCACAGTTGTATGTGACGTTCACAAAGAAAGCCCTATTATTATTCAGGAGCTGAACGATGCTCAAGTAAGTATCATATCGAAATTGTTAGGTTTAAACAGTTGAATGGGCCCAGGTGGAATTTTGATGACTTCAACCCGAAATTTGGTTTAAATTGCCAAAAAATGACCCCTGAATTTTTTCAGATTTTTTTCATAAGAAAAAACCTACGCCGGTAGCTTGATTTTGGTTTTTGAAATACGCTTTTTTTGCCAATATCAGGCTTTTGAATATAACTTTCACAAATTTCTTTGTAAAATTGTGAAACTTCTTATAGATACTTACGTTTTTGGGGTCGCTGAACTCGAATTTGTTTGCTGTCAAAAAATCAAAATTCCAGCAGAAATACGTAAAAATATGAATTTTCAAAACTTTACAATGAATTTTGAAAAATTGTCATTTTTTGACATGATTTTGACGATTTGGAGATTCCAAACTATCAAAAGTTGTTGCTGTCGACTTGATTTGACTGCATATTCGAGTTCAGCGACCCCAAAAACGTAAGTTCCACAATTTATAAAGAAGTTTGTAAAAGTTATATTCAAAAGTCTGATATTGGCAATAAAAAAGCGTATTTCAAAAACCAAAATCGAGTTACCGGCGTAGAATTTTGTTATGCAGAAAATCTGAAAAAAAATTCAGGGGTCATTTTTTTGACATTTTAAACCAAATTTCGGGTGGTGGTCATCAAAATTCCACCTTTCTCAAAATAGCGGGCACCCTAATGTATAAAGGTATTTATTAACAGCTTTCGAGTTATGAGATTATATTCAAGTGCAAATAACAGTACGTTTTTTGTCGTAGTTTGATTTAATTGGATTTTAAACTTATATTTATTACGATTATTCGGCTCAAATCAATTTCGTTCCTCGTTTCAGGTTGATCTCCTTCACGTGATATCTAGTAGTAAAAACGCAGCGGACGAGAAATTGAGGCAGGCGATTCGAAGGTTTGCCGATCTCCACGGGTCCCCGTCTGCCGTAGTTTTAATTTCGAGTGACATCAATTTTGCTCCAGATTTGTCTGATTTAAGACACCGGTGAGTTATGCGCTTTCTCCTGCAATGGAATGTTGAGTCGTTTTAGTCCCATTAGTTGTTTGGCGTGCCGATTAAACTCCTGTATGGTTGATATTCTCGAGACTTGGACACTAGCGCATCCTTACATCGGGGCAAGGCGAAATCGAAATTATTTCACCTTTTTGTCATGGTGACGAGTAAACATATGCGAAAATGCGCCATTTGTAGCCACAGCTGGACAACAGCATAACATAGTCTCACCTAGTTCCGAGTCAATATTTTCATTATTTGTAATATGCAAGGTGATAAATTGTATGCAAATTACATCAAGTTATTATCAGGTGTTGACCTCAAACGCTACGAACGCAAGGTTTAATCTGTGGGGTAGAGATCCATATGAAATGTGTGTTGGGGAGTTGACATACAAGTGTTCTAGATGATCCAGACATCAGCCGCAAAGATGTTGTGGATTACCTATCTAGTTTTAGAACTGTTCTTTGAATCAATTGAAACTAAAAATCTTTAGAGTACAGTGTGAAAGTGGTGTTGTGAAAGGATGCGTTATGAGAGCTCTGTTAAGCGGGAATAGTAAGTTGTGTCTCATGTGGAAAGGTAAGTACCTAGAGGTAAGGTATACCGACATACTTTCCGTATATTATTACTTGTTCATGTAGGTACTTCATTGATCAAAACGAAAGTAGGTACCTAATTACCTTTTTTGTCCATAAAATTTGCGTAACTGCAAAACTCGCTCAATAACTGCACTGCCAATGCCGTCTTTATGAAATCTTACCTTCAGAGGAATGCATTTCAAGGTTTTTTCCTTGCAGCTGGTTTTTAATTCATGTTGCATATTCCCTGATTCGATATTTGACAAACTTGCTAATCAGCGGTTGTATTCGTCGGCAAAGCAATGACCCACCTACTTTGCCTAAACAAAAAACCAACCTAAACTCTAAAGTCTCCTCTAAAGTCCAAAGTGCCTAAACACTTTGTACCAACAGCAAATCTGGTAGGACGTACGTAGCTACCTAAGTAGTTTCGTTTCTTGGTGTAGCAACAACCTGCCTTGTTTATTTTGACAAACTATCAAATCTCTCCTTTTATTCATTCAATATAACAAGTAAAGCTTCCTCAGTTAAGCATAGTACTACGAACTTATAATAAAACGCTGATGAAGCTACCTGAGCAATGGCTAGGTACCTACACAGCAGTACAGACACCTGAGGAATTTTCAATCATCTTTTCTTTACTATTTTTCAGGTTAATTATTCTCAAAGCCTAAACGAATGAAGTTCTTTAGTTTTCTGACACTGATTAACTACTATAGTTAGTAGGCTCCTAGTCCAAATAAAAACTCGTTCACGTTAGATTGGTATTGTTGACAGCAATCTACAATCAATTATTGCGCTGGCAGGCATGATTATTATAACATTTAGTTGAATTGAAACTTTGTATTGCTACAATACTATACTTTTTCTAAACAAAACTGTTGAAAAATGGCCTTATAACCACGAATTATGTTGACGTGAGACGGCAAACTTCTTGTGAGAAATAGGTTGGTTGAGTAGCGATTCATTGACGTAGGGCGGTCTCATGGCCCATTTTGGCTGAAACGCGAACCTACTCCAGGCGTGACGTCACGAGAATATGGGCCATACTGGATGTTTCAGATAAGGTGTTCATTACTTCAGGGGGTGATTCTGGCCGCAGCACGTTAGTGGGAATGGGACCCAGAGAGGGGCACGTTAAGGGGGTACCTAGTACTGGTCGGATTCTTGGCGTGGGAATGAGAGACTTCTCAACTCTTCCACACTCTTTTCAACTCTTTTGAAACGACGCCAGTGCACCCTAGTGGTGGTTCGGAGAAGGTGGTATCAGTTTTTTGTGTGCGATCAGTTGTTTTGTGTGTGTGAGTGGAGGGAACGAGCGAATTTTCCTTCCCACTTGACCAGACTTAGGACTGGCTACGATCGTATGTAAGTGTGGTTGAAACTTGCTGGCCTCCTAGACTTAGGATTGGCTACGATCGTAGGTGTGGTTGTCAGGTCATTGTCGTTGTCAATAAGAGTTACTATTCCGTCGAAAAATACGTACGGTACGAGGCTACACAGGCGCTACTTTCTGTCCTACTTTTTCAAGATATGAGAGGGCTTTTTTTTTCTTGTTAATAAACCTCCCACTCATTTATTAGGTATTGAAGGGCTTTCAGACTTTGAATTTTGAGAACGGTTTCAGCCTGAACTTCTTCTATCACCTTCACTACAACGTGCATATTTGGTCG
Organism: Adelphocoris suturalis; assembly: GCA_030762985.1. Lineage (NCBI taxonomy): Eukaryota > Metazoa > Arthropoda > Insecta > Hemiptera > Miridae > Adelphocoris > Adelphocoris suturalis. The sequence continues at coordinate 5,599,049 of CM061049.1, forward strand.
TTTGAAGTAAAACTGCCGGTTGAAATCGGAGTGGAATGATTCTGGCCCATTGGTTGTCCTGGGGCAGTCCAAAGCGGGAGGTTGAGCCCAAATGGTGGGATTGAAATTACAGTCCTCCTCGATATAGTTTGTGTGCGCGTAATACTAGGGTGGTTCAAAAAAAAAAAAAAAGTTCTGGGATTTCTGGTCCCCATTGTGTTTTTGCTTCCTCGGTATGTCAGGATGACCCTCCTAAATTTTTAGCAAAAAATATTAATCCTAACCACTTTACCTGGGTCGATTTTGGCCAGTTATCGACCGCTATTGTAAACCAACCTCTAAATTGGTGCCGACGTGATGATTTGAAGGACGGATTTCAATTTTTTTGGGTCAATTTATGGGTTTTCGCATGCGCTGAACACGATGAACTTATTTATTTTACGCTCCGTCCATTAGTTATCCGGTAAACTGGCAGAGGGCACTGCTTGAAGATAAGTAAAAATCGAACATTTCACCGAAAATGCTGTCGCCTGGTTAAGAATTGTACTAGAAACATGCTATTATGGTCGGATAATATGCTTTGGCATGTTCTGAACATGATCCCGTTTTTTACTATACTTTTCCGCCGATGATTACTTCGTTTATCGGTCATAAACCTCAAATTAGCTGTAGGGTAATGGACAAATTCATCCTAATTTCATGGGAAATTATGTCGCGTTGATAATTTTAGGTCCCAAAATACCTTGTGCCGATAAAATTTGGTATTTTCCAGGATACTTGGTACAAAGCCGTTGGTAATTTGGCAAGGAACCGGCATTGTACGTATTTGCCAAATATAGCGGCAAAATGGAGAAAAAAGCTAAAATTTTCCCATTTTTCTGTAAAATTCCTTAGTTTCCATCGGTTTTTTGGGGTCAAATTCGTAGTTCTGAATTGTCTGAACTGTGATTGGATGATAGTCAGCCTGACTATCAAGCCTTATTGATATCTGTACAACACCACAAGGAAAAATTCCCTAAAATTGGCCGTAAACGCAATATAGTTGAAACTTTGAAGACTGTATGAAATTTTTTTTTTTTTTGGTTTCAATATTTTATCGAGGTTAATTATTATTTTTGTATATTTTTATTATATGTTATTCTCGTTAAAATGTTATGTTTTATGTTCCACGATCATGGATTCTTTCAGCTTATCGACCAAATTACAGATTGTCCCTCGAGCAAGTGAAACTGAAATTATATTACATTATTTTCAATTATATTACATCATTTGTTATTTATTGATCCAATCACAGTTCAGACCATTCAGAACTATGAATTTGACCCCGGAAAACCGATGGAAACTAAGGAATTTTACAGAAAAATGGGAAAATTTTAGCTGTTTTCTCCATTTTGCCGCTATATTTGGCGAATAAGTACAATGCCGGTTCATGTCCTTGCCAAATTACCAACGGCTTTGTACCGAGTATCCTAGAAATACCAAATTTTATCGGCACAAGGTATTTTGGGACCTTAAATTATCAACGCGACATAATTTCCCTTGATATTAAGGTAAATTTGTCCATTACCCTACAGTTAATTTGAGGTTTATGGCCGATAAACGAAGTATATCGGCGGAAAAGTATAGTAAAAAACGGAATCATGTTCAGAACATGCCAAAGCATATTATCCGACCATAATAGCATGTTTCTAGTACAATTCTTAACCAGGCGACAGCATTTTCGGTGAAATTTTCGATTTTTACTTATCTTCAAGCAGTGCCCTCTGCCAGTTTACCGGATAACTAGTGGACGGAGCGTAAAATAAATAAGTTCATCGTGTTCAGCGCATGCAAAAACCCATAAATTGACCCAAAAAAATTGAAATCCGTCCTTCAAATCATCACGTCGGCACCAATTTAGAGGTTGGTTTACGATAGCGGTCGATAACTGGCCAAAATCGACCCAGGTAAAGTGGTTAGGATTAATATTTTTTGCTAAAAATTTAGGAGGGTCATCCTGACATACCGAGGAAGCAAAAACACAATGGGGACCAGAAATCCCAGAACTTTTTTTTTTTTGAACCACCCTACCGTAATACGCAAAGGACATTCCAGCAGTCGATGCAGTCATCATAACTTTAGTGTAACGATAATTATTCACAACGATAGCCAAATTTCCGTGACTGCTTTCAAACTTCTGAGTTATACGTGAATCCATCTTTTCACTCGGCCCCCGAGACAACAACTTAACTTGTAAGATTCACGAGTCATGCTAGCGAGAAACCTCGACCAATGGGTTGTTCACTGTTCACCCTATTGGGTTCAAATTCACTGACCTCCCGCCGGCCACATTCCCCCTAACAGGCTACGGCCGTGATCCTAGAGCTCATTTCTGATCAAAAGTTCCTCTTACAAATTTTTTTTACCACTTTGTTTTCGAGTAATTCTTCGTGATTTTGACCGATAGTCACTAAATTGGTCACAACACCCTTAATTTGCTGTGTGAAATCGAATTTGAGGATACCGTTGAAAAGAGCATCAAAGTTCCTATCGGATAGAAGTCTGACCTTTTTATTTTCAGAATTAGGGTTAGAGACATGAAAAATTCCTCTGGAAAGCAAATTTTACCTAATTTGGAAAACCTTGAGTTTTTTCAATCGGAAATTGAACTATGAGAACCAACATTTTTTCAAGACACAAAACGATAAAAATTGCGCAAATATCTCGACTTTCCAACGGGTGTTGTCAATTTTACTTTTACTTTGCTAATTAGGGGAAAAAACTATGTTTTAATGTGGAAAAACATTATTTATTGAATTAAATCTAGGGTTTTCTTGAAAATTTACTTTCTATAAAAATATGAGTTCTGGATCGGTTTCTACGCATTTTTTACGTTGAATCAAATGGTAACACTTGCAGAGGCCTATTTCATAAATTAATAAGTTACAAGTGTACAAGTTAGCAAGTACAGGTACTTGTATTGCACGGTAAACTTGAACAAGTGTTTCACCAAAACAAAGAGTACAAGTGTAGAAAAGTTACACTTGTACAAGCAGAAAAGTGTAGCTGTGTTACAAGTGTAGCTGAAAAGAAAAATGGTGTGTGAGGACAGACGAAATGATCAAGGTCAAGCGGGATGCCGAAGTTGAAGTTTTGTCAGCAAATCATAATGTAAAAACGGTTCTAAATACACGATACGATGTTTATCGTACAAGACTAAGTGTACCTAATGATTGGAAGACAGACAAATTATAAACTGAAAAGTGGAAAAAGTGTGTATTTGATTTCAACTTATTCTGATGGCTGGCATAATCGGATTTTCTCCTTCATTCAGCGGAAATGATTAATCAATTCATCAAGTGCTGCTGGGTTAGGAATGTCATCTGTTTCTTCGAGATGATCTTCACTTTGCAGGGTCTCTCAGAAGACATCCTAAATCTCTCGATAAACTCAAAAATATCCACAAAATAAGCGTTCATTCGTGGCCGAAAAAATCGTTGGCGTCTTCTCCGCTGAATGCTTCTTTCTTGTCGGTACCTATTCTTCAGCAGATCATTCCCATATTGAACACCGAAAAATTGTTAACTCACAATGCTGGAAAATAACAAGTTTACAGGTGAATGGACGTAGGTTAATAATTGGCCAATTTTTTACAACTGTAAAACATTGACTTGTACATAATGATGGGGAAACACTTGTAACTTGTCCAAATTCGCCAGTACACTCGTTAATTTTCACTGTGCATTACAAGTCTACACTTGTACCTTTATGAAACGCTTGCACACTCATTTTTTACAACTTAGAAACATCAGCTTGTAAATTGTCACTTGTTACTCTATGAAATAGGCCCCAGATCTCCCAAACCCCGTTTTACACTTTAGCCAACTAATTTCACCTCTAACAGCGCATAACATTTATCTTACCAAATGAACTAAGATTTGTGAGTGTGTAAAACTCATTTATAACGGGGTTGAAGGTTTTAAATTTGATATGAATTTAATTTTTTTCTCCCTGAAGAAGCCCCAGTTTGGAGAGAAACTTTGGAGAAGAATAACAATCAATTTAAAGGCAGAAAGGAGGCCATCTTTGTAAAGTTATGAAATCACTTACATTCTATTCTTACTTTGTAAACCGTGGATAATGTAGTTAATCTGACTCATTAATCTTAATAGCGTCCGATTCGGAGAATATTCCTTTGATACACTTATCTTATTGTGTTGAACTAGAACGGCAGACATACCTTCGGATCACAACTCATTTGCAGTGGCAATGGGCAGTAAAAATAATACATCTGCATTTCACTTGTTTTTCACTTGGGAAAGAGGTTATTTCCAGGATTGACTCATATCTATTTCTAGTTCTAGGAAATGCCTTGATTAGTGCCAGGCTCTTGTGTTAGACTAACATACACCCATAAGAAAGAGACTGCTGGAAGGTCACGGAGTTGGAGTAGGAAATAATATATCCCATAATTTTGGATCATAACTAATAGTAATAACAGTTTTTTATTGTTGTTATACATAATGTACATAACAATCGTCAAGTTAATTAATTTTATACATCGTCACAAGGATTCAAATGTACCTATATATATTAAAAACTTAATGTAAAATATTGTTGTCTACTGTAAAAGGGATTAGCGATAAGTTTCGTTGTCACTATCTTGGTAAAACTTGTCAAACACTCTTGACGAATCGCAGCTGGAATGTAGTTGTAATAAGCAATCCCCTGGTACACGAACTAATTTTGGGAGCTTGTCAGTCGAAATCGAGGAATCTGCTCGTTGACGGGTCTCGTAGTCATGCATGTCACCTCTTTTGGCAATAGAGCTGGAGTTCTTATGTATGCTGTTCAGAGCTGTCAGTATATAGAGGCCATGAATTGTGAGGATGCCAAGTTCTCTAAACAAAGGTCTTGCGTGTTCCTTATAATCCACTCCAGCAATAATCCTTACAGCTCTTTTTTTGTAGCAGAAATAAACGACCTGCTCCAGGAGAGGCTCTCTACTATAATATGTCATATGACATGACCGAACCAAATAGTCCATGGTAAGCCATTACAAGCACCTCACGTGTAAGGGTTTTCGATAGTCTCCCCAACAGGTAGAGAGCTTTCGATAATTTCCCATGAACATAATCAATATGAGCAGACCATCATTACTATTACTACTGTTTCATCACACTTTTTACATTATTGGTGGTTATATATCTGTAATACAGAACTTTATGTCTTCACCATAATTTTTCAGAAAAAAAATTCACGTTATCCTTCTTCATGCCACTAATTGTTCCGAATCGCTTATCATGTGCGCAAACGAGCATTACAATTTTGGCGACTTGGTTTTGCCGTTACCCAACAGAAACCAACAGGTACTTATAATATTACTCTTTCATTTCCTATAGATATTACTACTGCAGGTACATTCTTCAAAGCTATGTGGAAGGGAGTTCAAGAAAGGCAATGTGAGATATAGGGCAGTGGCTTATATAAATAATATTTAGGGGGGATCCATTCTATGTTATTTTATTTGGGAAATAAAGTAGGTAGTTATACCTGCACAATGTTGTTTGGGACGGAACTTCATCTTGCCTCCTGATGTACTTAACAGTCTAAAGGTGGGTTCACATCCATCCGGAATTGCGGGAATGTGGCGATCCAACAATGCGCTCGGCTTTCTGATTGGCTAGCAGTAGTTGGAAGAGTGGGGTGAATCTTGCTGGACAAGCACTCTTGAGACAGACTGTCCACATTTGAAAAATTAGATGTTTCACCGGATCGCCGCAATTACGTCATCCGTCGGAGTTGTTGTTGTGTTATCTTTTATGGCTGTCGTTGAGTGTTAGTCCGTATTTTTACGATCCTCGAATTTGGATTTCATTTATAGAAAATATATTTCTGTAGCACTTGTGTATAAGAATAACAATAATCAATTAATAAAACACTCAAATTGAACACGGTTTTATGCAGATGAGGCCGAGTTGGGTTAAAAATACCCAGGTGTATATGTACCAATTTTGTTATCTCACAAACAACCTACCTTCCTCTCCTATCACCACCTCTCCTACCATCCTATTCCATTTGTTTTGAAACATTTTTTTATTATAGATTAGCAATTTCCTTCTTGTCGAATGAGTAGGTATTTGAGAAGAGGTATCGCTTTTGCAAAACGAATAGGAAGTACAGAAATACGCCTACTTGTCCTAACGAAATGGACAGATTACCTTCATTAAGTATGTAAGTACTTATGGTGCATCAATGCATTTACATTATTTGAAATGCATCAACCTACACATTTTTTGGGTAGAAATCTCTATAACGTTATCTTGGTATAAGTAGTTGATGAAAGGACCAAATAATTACCCAACAGTCTCTTTCAAAACGACGTCGCCTTTGCAGTTAGGTACATACATAAAAATCTCTTGTGTATGCCCTCATGATTTATGAGTTTATTATTCAGCGTCGTTTATGGAGCTTTGATGTCCGTGAAATGTGTGGCAGGTAGAAGAAAGTTCGGGAGGAAACAGGTCTGTTTGGGAAATGCAATGGTAATAGAAGGCACAAACAATGATAACACAACCGGATGGTTGTGAACGGCCTGCCGCAATTCCGCACTCTCCCCCACTACTTCCAACCGCAAACGCATTGCCGCATTTCCGCAGTTCAGGATGGTTGTGAACCCACGTTAACGTTGCCTCCTTACGACGTCTGGGCGAGGAACATGTTCCTGGCCTTCGTCGATTGACTGAAATTTTGCGTACGTGTCGGTTTGTACCTCCAGAAGGACCTCAACAAGATTGTAAATATTGGGGTGGGCATTTGTCGTTCTTGTGACGTCGGCGGATTTGCATGCCCAGAGCGTACTGGGCATGCATGCATTCTGGGAATCGTCAGCTACATAGTTGTACAAGTATTCAGCGTACTGTTAAGCAGCAGGTGGAACATCAGTCAAAGGTGAGCGACGGTGATATCAACAAACTCTTCATTAGTAGTTTTGACTCGACGGGTGTCAGTGGCATAACGCCCCCTAACTCAATTAAAGATGATCTTTGTTCCCTCCGAAACTCAAATAGAAATCACTCACATAACAACACGACAAAACGGAATTAGAACAGTTTTCCATGCCCGTTTTAACTTTTCTTAAAAACCACTACATATGCTTGATCTACTGAAAAAATATTTGACTGCATGCTTTGGGCTTATACAGGGTGTCTACTCCAAATTTGGGCAAAAATCAAGGGTCGATTCTAGAGCTCATTTCTGGTTCAAAATGATGGATGGAAATTGCTGGTAGGTGAGGGGGGATGAACTGAAAAATCGTATGACTTCATTGAGCATATTAATTAATGACTCGCACTTGCCCTATTTGGTTTTCTAAAAACCCTCAATTGTATTTAATGTTATCTATGTAATTTCTGTCTGAATTGGTGAGGGATTATTACAAGACATTTTCGTGTATGCATGATCTTGAAATTTTCATCATTTTAAAATTGCTTGTTACTGTGTTAGATTTCACTTTGTAGGTACCTATTGTTTTTGTTTTAAAAAAATCGAATGTTTTTTCCAAGGAAATCCGTTTTAGAGCTCAAAATCAAAGATCAAATCAAAGAATCATTCATAACTTTATGAAAGATTTTGATTATCGTAAAAATTTGTAATTAGCTACCAACTAAGTTTCTCTCTACGAAGTTGCGGAAACACATATCAAGGGAAAAACGGAAGCTTTTCGAAATATTATTTTAAAAGTTGTATATTTCCTTGAGTTACGACGTTAGTTCGCTTTCGAAGGTTAATACGCGTCTGATCATGATGAACATTGTCAGAAATCTACAACTTTTTTCTTAACTTTATTATTTTATTCATCCGTAATTGTATTTTCAGAATGTGGTAAAAATGGCGAAAAATTACTAGAGATCCAAAAATTGCGGGTTTTCATACATTTTAACTTTGAAAATCGTGTTGGATAAAAACGTACCTACTCTAAGTCCAAAGGAAAAAACATTTCGTCACTCTAAAAAAGTGCAAAATTTGCTCTTTGGCAAAATATGTCTTTCTTCCATCTTTGCACGTTGATGTGGTCTTGTTTGGGGTTATATTAAATGGAGCTAATTATTATTTATTTACCTATTCATAATCAACAACAAGAAGAAGAATCTTATTTCTTGTTACGTGTGTTTCTATGTTTTAAGAAGTATCCATTTTCTCGTTTACCTATGCGATGAACAAACAAGAAATTTATCGAATAAACTCGCTTTATGTTTTTTTGTACACTACCTCAACAAATTGCTCTCTTTGTTTTTATTGTTAAGTTGTGTCTTTATTTGAAATGATGTGTTGTTTTGAATGTGTTTGGTATGTGGTTCTCTCTGTAAGCTGCAAGTTTCTGGGAAATGTTTCGTAGATCGAAAGCCAGTCAGCGGACATTTTTGTGTGGAACCTCCCAATGTCGCAGGGCGATCAGAAGATCAGGTGGAGGCTCAAAACACTGTCGCAAAACTGCGGTGGTCGTATTATCGTTATCAGCCGACCAATGGCCGTTCTCAGATTTCCTACGTTGGAAATGGCGCTCAGGTTAGTAACGCCTTTTCCCTCACCATTCCACTAACTAGTTTTACCCTTAAAAAACACAAAATTCGAGTATAACAAATAAACTGAAAACTCTTGAGTTTAAGAGTAAAACTCAGCTATAGCAAAGTTGGGGAGATCTGCTAGGGTTACCTTTCGATTCAGCGTGGAAAAATACGCAGGAACCGGTCCCAAACTCGTATTAGAGACTTTTTGCAGTCTTCCCACGAACGAAACCGTCCAAACCGTAGTCCCCAAGATAAGGCGAGCACATGGATGCTAACTGGATCTTTTGTTTTTTTGCACGGTTTTGTGACAACCGCGACGACCGTAGAAGTGACGTTTAGCGTGACTTGAAGCTTGAAGTTTATGAAAATTAAATGGCTGAACCATTGAAGTCAAAGGCAGCCAGTCTTTTAGTGTTTTGTTACTCTTTGCTGTCCAACTGACATTTCGATTATACCTTGGTTCCAAATCGTACAACCAAGGTAACAAATAAATCAGCCAATTAAAATCAGAACAAATGCAGTTGAGCATAGCTGAAAATATTTTTTAACATTCGCTAAAATTGAGAAGTTGTTAGTGAGTGGTACCTACCTATAGTTTCTTCATACCCGTCAACTGAACATATTCTTCATTCAAACTGAAATATCCGGTAGGCAGTATGATTTCCATCTGTATTTCCAATAAATTTAGCAATATATGTAGGTGGTCCCATTGAGATCTTAACATTAAAACGATCTCTTCGTCCATCAGTTGCTCTGAGCTGAACTCGCCAAACCTCTAACGCCGGAACCCTCCTCTCCACATTTAACTGTGATATGTCTATCAAAAACTTCGTCCATATCCCTTCCATTAATCAACCCTTCATTGAAAAGCCGAAGCAGGCGATTGGGTTCATCCATTATCGAAAAATGGTAGGATGATATACCTATTTGATGCGGTAATTACATGATACAGACTACTATGTGACGATTTATTTTATTTTTTATTCAATAGTTCGAGCCGCACCTCAACCAGAACGGTCATATGTATAGGTATGATGTTATATTATATATATGATAAGGTAAGATCATATGAATATGAATGAAAAAGTAAATCGAAAATGTAACACTGAGGACTGAGACACCGACAAAAAGTAAATAAGTAATGGTACTGTTCATAAAGTGTCAGGTTAGGTAGCTCATTACGGTGTGAACTCTAGCCGTCATGGAAGAACGTAGGATTGCAGTTTTGCACGGCGTGTGATGACGGGACGCCCGGCTAGTTGTGCGTCGCGCATGCGCATTAAGCATTTCGCTGAATACGGTACCGTAGTAGGCCGCCTCTTGGTGGCTGCAAAAAGTCTCTATTTTCTTTGTGGCTCATTTTTCACAAAAAATTTTATTGAAATATCGACTTTTTTTTTTTTTTTTTTTTTGTTTTTTTTTTCCAACATACACACTAACTCCAATACGACTAGAACGTTCGAAAGCTGAAGCGGCCCATTCACGATCCTGCTGCAACGAAGTTCCCTTCTTCGCTCTCCTGCCTCAGAGTGAATTCTCCATACATGATCCGTCATTCCCAGCTGCTCAAACCGAAGGTTTCCTGCCAGTATACGGTATTCTGAGGTATTTAATCTATTTTCCTGTGTTGGCTGGTGATCAACCTCATGAAAGGTCTTCCGGCAGCTCCACACACGCTCGGACCTAACAGGTTGATAGGGTGAGGGACTCCGGACGGCAGGATGGTCCGATGGGAAACCCATCCGACGAGTTCTGCAGGACACCTGCAGCAGGAAGGCCTCCACACATGCCCTGCAAACCTACCGTGCAAGAAGAAAGGGAAGTTTTTGGTTCCCCTCACTTCCTGCAGCAGGATCGTTAATGGGCCGCTTGACAGTTTGAGGAAGTTTTTCCAGTAACGTGCACGCCAGGGTGGCCCCCAACGGGAAAAGTCAGGGAAAACCTGGAATTGTCAGGGAATTTCGTGCGACGGGAAAAGTCAGGGAAATGTCAGGGAATTTTGCAAAAAAATTTGGCGCCAAAATGTCAGGGAATTTTTTCAATCAATACTTTGTGTAATAATTTGCAGTGTTTTTAGGTTTATTTTAACTCCTAAACAATAAAACTTCAACGGCGTACTTTATCATACTACCTAATATTTTATAGATGGGTAATACGAATAAAAAAATAATTGTCGAGTCGTGGTACTGTTCAAAGAGTATCAACGCTACACACAGATACATTGTGACAACGATATGTCTTCGGCTCTCCTGGTTACTACATCACCTATTAGTAAACTATATGTGAGAAAAATCAACAGGTTATTGAACTAGGGAGCAAACCCAACAGAGTAGTGGATTGATCCAGTAAGAGTCCCAACAATGAGTTGGTGTAATAAATTCATAGCATTCAAGCCATGTGTAATAAATTCATAGCTTTCCAACGAAAGATTTTTGTGTGATGGGAAATAAGGCACCGATTGGAAGTAGGTGGAAAAAGCGAGACATTTATTGCAGTCGGGCGAAAATTCGGAATTACCCACAGCTAAGAAATATCCTTGTTAAAAACCTTTTCCTTTTTTCAAGACAAATGATTACAATTTGAATTTGATCTTCAACGAATCGCTTCAGATCACAAATTGAGGGACCATAAAATATTAAATGAAAAGTAATGCAGCATGATTGAAGGCGAATTTTCGTAATTTGTCGTATTTCATTTAGGTTAAATTGTTTCGAAAATTAAGAAACAAGCTCCTTTTTAACGAATTTAACGTGGTACTGAAAATGTGTCGTCCACCGAACTGATTCTTTCTTATGAAATACTTCATTGCACAGCACGTGGTCGATTTTAAATAATTAGTTGTGATGAAATAACAATTTTATGTGAAAACAAAGCATTTATTCATTACGTACGTAGATAAAGTGTAGGTACCATAATTATGGTTCAGCAAAAGTTGTTTTTCAAACATCTTCTTCTAAGAGCTTCCAGTTAATTGTTATCATTTTGTGTTATTCTGGTCACTAGAATCTAGTGTTTTGATACGATAGTGTTTGAAGAACCTTGTGGCCGTTCGGCATTCGTTATTATGTTTTTGAATTCGAAATACCAAAACTGGGTTTTGAAATTTATTGTAGTGTTTTCCTCATTCTCAGTATATTTTTTACCTGAATTTACTGTGGAATATTTTATTCACCTTAAGTATGTAGTGTGTCAAAACCATTCTGTTCGTCTAACTGCGATTTTTTAAAAACTATTTAAGTAAATTCTTTCACAAATTCAATTACTTTAAAAATTATCTTTTCTCCCATGCTTCACCTTCATTATTACTCCTGGAGTAGGCTGTTTTTTCTTTTTTAAATTATACGATCTTCATTTTGGAAGCATTAAAGGTGACGCTATATATATATATATATATATATATATATATATATTTGATATTTTTTGTCAGGGAAATATGAAGTTCGGTCAGGGAAATGTCAGGGAATTTTAAAATTTCCATTTGGGGGCCACCCTGGCACGCGATTCCGCAGGATTATCCATGCCGTCTAATGGGTTAAAACATACGTCGTATTTAATTTTTGACAATTATTTCACTTTGGGGTAGAACCTTGACTAAGGTACCTGCATAATCTAGCACGTTGGGTGTCCTATCCGAAAGGAAGCGAAACGCATTTTGCAACAAAGCATTTGAAAAAAATCTTTTAAGTGGAACTTTCGATCATAAATGACTTGTAGAATCGACCCCTAGCCGGTGGTCCTCCCTTAACGTTTGCGTATGGAAAAGTCGGAGAAAACCTGGAATTGTAAGAGAATTCTTTGCGTCGGGAAAAGTCAGGGAATTTGGCAAAAGCACCAAATGTTAGGGAATTTTTTTAATGAAAACTTGGTGTAATAATTTAAAGCGTTTTTAGGTATATTATAACTCCTAAACAATCAAACTTCAATAGCGTACTTTATCATAATAGGTAGGTCCATATTATTTCATAGGCGAATTACAAAAATAATTATCAAGAGTTGTGGTTAAACTGTTCAAAAGTAACAACGCTACACGCACATAAAAAGTAAATGGATATGCCATTGGCTTCCCTGGTAACTACATCACCTAGAGTAAATCATTTGTGAGAAAAATCAACTGAGTATTGAACTAGCGAGAAGAAACCCAGTAGAGTAGTGGATGGATCCAGTAAGAGTCCCAAAACTAGTTTGTATACTTAATCTAGAACTTCTCAGGAGTGTTGAGGAGGGGAAATTGGCCCACTGGAATGTGGAGTCATGTGTTATAAATTCACAGAGCAACTTTCCAACGAACGATTTTGTAGGATGGGAAATCAAGAAGTTATACTCTAGCTGGCAACGATTGGTAGGTAGTAGGTGAAAAAAGCGTGACAATTTTTGCTGTCAGAGCTAAGAAATCCATGTAAGGAAAAATGTACTTCAACAAATAGCTTCAGGTCACAAATTGATAAAATATTAAATAAAAACTCATGCAGCAAATATCGTATGGGTAAATTTTCGTAAATTATCGTATTACATTTAGGTTAAATTGTTATGATATTTGAGCACATCGAGGGCAATAAAATTGTTAAATATAAGTAGACTACATATAAGTAATCTGTTTTTTTCTTCTTTAAATTATTGATTTTTACGAACTAAAAACTAAACACGAACTAAATCGCTCGCGACGAAGTTGTGGAAACTCATTAAGAAACAAAAACCCAAAAAAAACGAAAAACGGATTTCAATGAAGGAATTTTTCAATAATTTTTATTTTAAAAGTTTCCGACCCCATCTACGGTAATGCGCTATTGAAAAGGTAGTTTTCCGTTATAACCCCCCCCCCCCCCCCCCCAGTCAATTTGTCTTCAACACGCTCGCCCGATGTTTCTAGGCATTCCTTCTTACTTAGAACATATTTACGTAGAATTGTTGACAATTTCAAGCTGTGGGAAGAAATTATATTATTTAAAAAAAAGTCCAGTCATGCAGCATGACCCCATGAGCGAATTTTTGAAGAATATTACCGATTTTTACAACTAGCGAACGGCATTATTTCGATTTTTGACTGATTTTTCAACTTTGAAATTTTTGAAAACTTGATACATATTCTTATAGGAAATTTTACGCTGATTCCGAATATACCACATGTTAGTATGCTGAAAAAAGTATTTCGCACAACAAATCGGAAAAAACAGGCTATTTTGAAATTTTTGACTAAATTTTTGAAAATTTCAACCCGAAGATGTAATCCGATCATGCTGGCCAACGAACTTGAACTTTCGTTTTGTGCCCTTAACATTTTAAAATTTGTTTGAAGTTTCTAGCACAATTCTACGGACAGTTATCGTCTGGAATGACACATACATACATACATACATACATACATATATACATATATACATATATACATATATACATACATACATACATAAAAAAATGCGTTAAACTTCAGAATATGATTCAGAATAGCATGAAACGGATTTCTGCATAAATTTTTTTCAAAAATTCACATTCTACAAATTTTGAGGCGAGAGCAATAGCTTAATTTTCTTCAAAAATTCGCTAAAAGGAAAAAAAATAATTACCATGTTTTCAGGAAGACATTGGACACAAGCAAGCGCGCAACGCCCATGGTCAATGACGTTATCCTCTTGTTTTTCCAAGAATTCGCCAAAGCCTCTTTACTCCCTCAAACTGAGCGAACATTAATTAAAATGTGAAAAGGGATCATCGGGCGGGCGTGAAACAGTCGCGAAGGTCGTGAAACAGATTGGAGGGAGGGGAGGGGGATAACGGAAAAGTACCTACCATCGAAAATTGCGAAAAAATACTAAAAATCCAGTCTTCTTTGAATCGAAGGATATTATTTAGAACGAGTTTTTTCCCATAAAATTGGTAGGTAACTATTTATTTGCCCTCAAAGTGCACAAATTTCAAAGCTGTAACATAATATAATACGATAATGTACGAAAATTCCCACATACGATCGTGCTGCATTACTGGAACTTTCCTCTATTGTGTCATTTTAGTGGGTATCCAGCTATTTGCTGTATTGTATTTATTTTTCCTTTCTTCCTCACTGAATTTTCAGAGTTAATGAAGAAGTCCGCCCCTACGCAGGAGAGAGGCGTAGATCGTCTCAAATGTTTATTTAGTTATCGAGAAATCAAACGTGATGTTTCTTGTTAACGAATGTAGAACGATAACTCTGATCTTTGTTCGATATAATTGGGGCTCTGATGGTTGGTTGATATTGCTTGGAGCTGAGCTGTTACATTCTGTCACAGTTACTTTGGAACTGAACCCTTGGTGGTAGTATCTGTTTTATTTCATCAATGTCTATGGGTTCAATGTATCAAAATGTTTTTTTTAATCGATATTAGTTGTTCCAATAGTTCTATGCATCCAACGTTGAATAACAGTTCCATCGTGTAACAATAACCAAAACCGTTAACTAGGAACCGTTCACATTCCTGTAAGGACATTAGGTCTGACTCAAGATTTAGTTGCTCCTGGCTCTCTGAAGGCACCGGGTCACGTAGATCTAAGGACGCACTCACATGTTTTAGGTATTTAATTTCACCTATAAATTAAGTATGTGAACATGATCGTGGTAAGATTGACTTAATTGGTTCATATCTTAGGTGTTCTTACAGCTTTAATTCAAATGGATTTTGTGTTTCATAACCGTTTACCTACCTCATGTGTATAGCACATTCCAAGAGCCTACTCCTTCATAAATCTTCATTACGTCTAGATAGGATTTATAGTTTTTTCCCTATTGAAACTTCCTTGTTTGTGTTGCTCATCTCTTCACTTGTTGCATGTAACGAGTCAATATTCCCGTCTACTAACATTTTTTCGCATTATAACTTGGATTTTAAGGATTGAATTACCTTATTAAAGCCATCCTGATCTGAGGTTTCCCAAGAAACCGCCGCATGTCTATTCATGATTACATACATCGTCATCAACTGAAACTCGTAAAATCAACTGTTTATTTTAACTTTGTTCGTGAACCTTACTTCTCTCGAATTCTTTCGTTTCCCATTATCACCACCATTACACCGAAGTCCGTAGTTTATCCCTAAAAGCCCTCATCTATTCTTGGTTTCATGAAAACGCGACTCGTTTTCGTCGAAACGGGTGTTTG
The DNA here is from genome assembly GCA_030762985.1 of Adelphocoris suturalis. NCBI lineage: Eukaryota > Metazoa > Arthropoda > Insecta > Hemiptera > Miridae > Adelphocoris > Adelphocoris suturalis. The sequence goes on from CM061049.1 coordinate 5,614,706, forward strand.
GTCGTGGAAACGGCTCTAATTTTGTCAATACTCACGTATGGTGACATAATTGATATATGCTCTTGTGACGCAGCCTCCAAGAGACGTATTGAAGTCGCCTTCAACAGTTGTGTGAGGTACATCTATAATCTCAAGCCTAGAGGTCATATGTCACCTTACATAAATCGAATTTCGGGATGTGCTTTGTTTGACTATCTGACGATTCGTCTGCTACGCTTTATATTCAAGTGTTTGCACAGATCCACCTCAATATCATCATACCCGGTCTCCTTATTAGCGAATTTTTGAAGAAAATTAAGCTATTGCTCTCGCCTCAAAATTTGTAGAATGTGAATTTTTGAAAAAATTTTATGCAGAAATCCGTTTCAGGTTATTCTGAATCATATTCTGAAGTTAAACGCATTTTTAGCGAATTTTCTTAGAAAATAAAGCTATTGCAATGGCTCCAAAAATTTTAAAATAAAAATTTTCAAAAATTTTCTTCATCGAAATCTGTTTTGAGGCATTCTGAAATGATTCCTGGATTTTAACGCTTTTTTATATGTGTGTATATATATATATATATATATATATATATATAAAATTCTCGTGTCACAGTTTTTGTTGCCATACTCCTCCGAAACGGCTTGACCGATTTTGATGAGATTTTTTGTGCTTATCCGGTATCTATGAGAATCGGCCAACATCTATTTTTCATCCCCCTAAATTTTTTAAATTTTTTTAATTTTATTTTTGACCGATTTTGATGAAATTTTTTGTGCTTATCTGGTATCTATGAGAATCGGCCAACATCTATTTTTCATCCCCCTAAATGTTAGGGGTAGTCCACCCCTAATTTTTTTAATTTCATTTTTGACCGATTTTGATGAAATTTTTTGTGCTTATCCGGTATCTATGAGAATCGGCCAACATCTATTTTTCATCCCCCTAAATGTTAGGGGTAGTCCACCCCTAAATTTTTTTTTATTTTTTAGACAAAATTTTTAATTTCTATTTTTTATGATACAACATACAAAAATACATACAATCCTCAATTTTCACCCTTCTACGATCAACCTTATTTTTTAATAGCCATTTTAGTAATTTAATCATTTTTTCTCTCCGGTCGAAAACTGATCAATCGTCATTTAATTAGTTATCCCCGCCAGATGTCTACAGGTGTACTAGGAAATTATTTATATGGCAAAACAACATCTATTTTTCATCCCCCTAAATGTTAGGGGTAGTCCACCCCTAAATTTTTTTTTTATTTTAAAACTACCCTTAGAGATCTACCGTTTTTTAATTTTATTTTTGACCGATTTTGATGAAATTTTTTGTGCTTATCCGGTATCTATGAGAATCGGCCAACATCTATTTTTCATCCCATTGTATTATTTTTATATTCCCTCATCGTTCACAGCGCTCCATGCTTATTTCACGCATATACCACATATTATATATATATATATATACATATATATATATATATATATACAATAAGTAAGCTATTTTTTGTCTACACTAGAAATTACTAGGAAATTATTTATATGGCAAAACAACGTTTGCCGGGTCAGCTAGTATAGGTATATATATGTATGTGTCATTCCAGACGATAACTCTCGATAGAATTGAGATAAAAACTTCGTTCTTTCGCCTAAAAATCAAGCATTTCAAAAGAAAGGATGAGTTCGTTGGACAACACTTTTTGAGCACATTAAATTGGTCAAATTTCAAAAAATGTCCTTAAAAAATCACTAAAAAAGGCAAAAAACCGCTAAAAATTAACAAATTTCTATTTTTTAGCAGGATGCTACTCGAAAAAAATTAATCGATCATGAACTAGAACATATAAAATTTTAAGCACAAAATTGTACTGAAAATGTACTTAAATTTCATTAAAATAAGCTATAAATCGATAGGAACACTTGAAAAAATTGTAAAAATCCACAAAATTGTTTGTTCATTGGAATATTACTGACAAAAAGTTAGTTTGCTATAAAATGTATAATAAAATTTTTATTTTTCCCCAAAGTGCTCAAATTTCAACAGAATTTAACATAAATGTAATACGACCATTTATGAAAATTCGCTCATACGATCATGTTGCATGACTGGAACTTTTTTTTATGTATGTATGTATGTATGTATGTATGTATGTGTCATTCCAGACGATAACTGTCCGTAGAATTGTGCTAGAAACTTCAAACAAATTTTAAAATGTTAAGGACACAAAACGAAAGTTCAAGTTCGTTGGCCAGCATGATCGGATTACATCCTCGGGTTGAAATTTTCAAAAATTTAGTCAACAATTTCAAAATAGCCTGTTTTTTGCGATTTGTTGTGCGAAATAATTTTTTCAGCCTACTAACATGTGGTATATTCGGAATCAGCGTAAAATTTCCTATAAGAATATGTATCAAGTTTTCAAAAATTTTAAAGTTAAACAGTCAAAAATCGAAGTAATGCCGTTCGCTAGTTGACCACATTGGACATCGAAATCTATGAATATTAACCTACATTTGTCTTTAAATCTACAAGATTGGTTTAATAATAATAAAGTATGAGTACCTCCTTATTATTTTTAATAATTTGATTCCATGTTTGTCTATCAAAATCATGAACTAAAATTTCTCTACACGATCAATAGCGACTGAAATGTCGAAGATTTCTTCAAAAATTCGCTCATGGGATCATGCTGCATGACTGGACTTTTTCTTTCTCTTTCCCCTTTTACCCTATCCTTCCTTCTTCTTCCTCATCTTTTCTTCACCCCCCCCCTCCCCCCCCCCACCTCCAACTTCTAATCATTCCTATCCTAATTTCATCAGTAATGTATTCGTTAATGTTTGATAATTTCCTCCCATTGTTATTCTTGCCCTCCATTTCTCCAAATCGTATTACCATATTTTTGTCAATCGTTACTGATTTTATTTTTATTTTGTCAATTTGTATGATTTTTCTGTATTCAGAGCTAGGCGGGAACTTGTTTCTATTCTGAATAAGCGGTTTTATTATTATTATCATTATTATGATTTCTTGCCTACCGCTTTGTATTGGCAAATTCATGTTATTCATATATTTAGTAGGCAAACATTTCCGCACATCTGTGCGGAACCTAATACCTATGTACCTAATACCTATACCTAATACCTAACCTGTTTACCTAATACCTATAAATTTTGGTGAGCGTGGATTACTATTGAGGAAGAGTAGGCAATGAAAATTGAACAATTTATTGTCCTACCGTCGAATTTTGCTTCCCCGCTACACAAAATAGAGAAACTTTTTGTTCGTGCGAGAAGTCAAAACAAATGTCTGCCAAAATCATAGCGTTTCAGAGCTTACTGATCAATATCGGTTTCTTGTCTGTGGTTAATCCTTTAATCCTTTTCACACCCAATACTATACTAAGTTTTAGATTTTGATGACATTTTCAGAATGTGTGGGTTACCTCCTTGGAGGAAGGCTTGTCCTGGAAGCTCCGTATTGTCCTCTATAACGTTCATAGCCGGTGTGCATGCGCAAACGTTAATTTTTATAACGTCGATTTCTTATCTTCTTTCCGTCCGAGTTTGTTCACATTCGGGGAGTAGTTCAGCAGATGTTCCAGGAATATAACCTATAAATTATATAGCGATTGGTTGAGTAATAACTATTGAGCATGTGCAAAACTAAAACTAATTGACACAGGCTAAACTCCGTGACTAGCGGACCGATTTTGATGAAATTTTTAGGAATTGTGTGGGTTAGCTCCTAGATGGTCTCCTATAACATTCATAGCTGTCGGATTTGTACTAGTATGTGCGTATGTGCAAACGTTAATTTTTATAACGTCGATTTCTCATCATCTATTCGTCCGATTTCGTTCAAATTCGGGGAGTAGTTGAGTAGATGCTCCAGGAGTTGACCTAAAAAAGTATATATAGCGATATCAAAAGTCCAGTCATGCAGCATGACCCCATGAGCGAATTTTTGAAGAAATCTTCGACATTTCAGTCGCTATTGATCGTGTTGAGAAATTTTAGTTTATGATTTTGATAGACAAGCATGGAATCAAATTATTAACACATGCACAGAGTAAACTCATCAGTTGTGATTACATTTATTTATTTTTTTTTTTAAAGCACCTACTACCTACGTTTTAAACAGCATGGTTCTAGGATTGGTTATACTTCCATAAGAGTAGTTCAATCTGAATTTGGACAATGTTTCATGAAAATATTTCCGATTTTTACAACTAGCGAACGGCATTATTTCGATTTTTGACTGATTTTTCAACTTTGAAATTTTTGAAAACTTGATACATATTCTTATAGGAAATTTCACGCTGATTCCGAATATACCACATGTTAGTATGCTGAAAAAATTATTTCGCACAACAAATCGCAAAAAACGGGCTATTTTGAAAATTTTGACTACATTTTTGAAAATTTCAACCCGAAGATGTAATCCGATCATGCTGGCCAACGAACTTGAACTTTCGTTTTGTGTCCTTAACATTTTAAAATTTGTTTGAAGTTTCTAGCACAATTCTACGGACAGTTATCGTCTGGAATGACACATACATACATACATACATACATACATACATACATATATACATACATATATACATACATAAAAAAAGGCGTTAAACTTCAGAATATGATTCAGAATAGCCTGAAACGGATTTCTGCATAAAATTTTTTCAAAAATTCACATTCTACAAATTTTGAGGCGAGAGCAATAGCTTAATTTTCTTCAAAAATTCGCTAAAACATAAGAATACGAATTTTCATAATTTTACAATGAATTTTGAAAAATTGTTGTTTTTCGACATGATTTTGATAATTTTGAGATTCCAAACTATAAAATTTGTTACTGTCGACTTGTTTTGACTGCATGTTCGAGTTCAGCGACCCTAAAAACGTAAGTATACGAAGTTTCACAATTTTACAAAGAAGTTTGTAAAAGTTGTATTCAAAAGTCTGATATTGGCAAAAAGTGCGTATTTCAAAAACCAAAATCGAGCTACCGGCGTAGGTTTTTGTTATGCTAAAAGTAAAAAAATTCAAGGGTCATTTTTTTAAATTTTTAACCAACTTTCGGGTGGAGGTCATCAAAATTCCACCTTTCTCAAAATAGTAGGCACCCTATTGAGTATGGCAGGATGATACCCTCCGTATTTTATCTCGTTCGGTATGTGTATTAACTAATGCGCATGCGCAAAGTTGAAATTGATAGACTTGGGCAAAACTCCGAAACTTCAATTAGCGAATTTTCTCAGAAAATAAAGCTATTGCAACGGCTCCAAAAATTTTAAAATGAAAATTTTCAGATATTTTCTTCATCGAAATCTGTTTTGAGGCATTCAGAAATGATTCCTGGATTTTAACGCTTTTAGCGAATTTTTGAAGAAAATTAAGCTATTGCTCTCGCCTCAAAATTTGTAGAATGTGAATTTTTGAAAAAATGTTATGCAGAAATCCGTTTCAGGCTATTCTGAATCATATTCTGAAGTTTAACGCATTTTTTTATGTATGTATATATGTATGTATATATGTATGTATGTATGTATATATGTATGTGTCATTCCAGACGATAACTGTCCGTAGAATTGTGCTAGAAACTTCAAACAAATTTTAAAATGTTAAGGACACAAAACGAAAGTTCAAGTTCGTTGGCCAGCATGATCGGATTACATCTTCGGGTTGAAATTTTCAAAAATGTAGTCAAAAATTTCAAAATAGCCTGTTTTTTGCGATTTGTTGTGCGAAATAATTTTTTCAGCATACTAGCATGTGGTATATTCGGAATCAGCGTAAAATTTCCTATAAGAATATGTATCAAGTTTTCAAAAATTTCAAAGTTGAAAAATCAGTCAAAAATCGAAATAATGCCGTTCGCTAGTTGTAAAAATCGGTAATATTTGCATGAAACATTGTCCAAATTCAGATTGAACTACTCTTATGGAAGTATCCCTGTATAACCAATCCCAGAACCATGCTGTTTAAAACGTAGGTAGTAGGTGCTTGTAAAAAAATAAATAAATAAATAAATGTAATCACAACTGATGAGTTTACTCTGTGCATGTGTTAATAATTTGATTCCATGTTTGTCTATCAAAATCATAAACTAAAATTTCTCAACACGATCAATAGCGACTGAAATGTCTAAGATTTCTTCAAAAATTCGCTCATGGGGTCATGCTGCATGACTGGACTTTTATATGTATATATGTATGTGTCATTCCAGACGATAACTCTCGATAGAATTGAGATAAAAACTTCGTTCTTTCGCCAAAAAATCAAGCATTTCAAAAGAAAGGATGAGTTCGTTGGACAACACTTTTTGAGCACATTAAATTGGTCAAATTTCAAAAAATGTACTAAAAAAAGTCCAGTCGTGCAGCATGACCCCATGAGCGAATTTTTGAAGAAATCTTCGATATTTCAGTCGCTATTGATCGTGTAGAGAAATTTTAGTTTATGATTTTGATAGACAAACATGGAATCAAATTATTAAACAAGCACCTACTACTCTACGTTTTAAACAGCATGGTTCTAGGATTGGTTATACAGGGATACTTCCATAAGAGTAGTTCAATCTGAGATGGACAATGTTTCATGCGAATATTACCGATTTTTACATCTAGCGAACGGCATTATTTCGATTTTTGACTGATTTTTCAACTTTGAAATTTTTGAAAACTTGATACATATTCTTATAGGAAATTTTACGCTGATTCCGAATGTACCACGTGTTAGTATGCTGAAAAAATTATTTCGCACAACAAATCGCAAAAAACAGGCAATTTTGAAATTTTTGACTACATTTTTGAAAATTTCAACCCGAAGATGCAATCCGATCATGCTGGCCAACGAACTTGAACTTTCGTTTTGTGTCCTTAACATTTTAAAATTTGTTTGAAGTTTCTAGCACAATTCTACGGACAGTTATCGTCTGGAATGACACATACATATATACATACATACATAAAAAAATGCGTTAAACTTCAGAATATGATTCAAAAAAATCACTAAAAATAGCTAAAAACGGCCAAAAATAGTTTAATTCATATTTGCTGGTAGAATATTGCTCAAATAAAGTCTATTAACTATGAAACACAACATTCAAAAATTTATGTAAAACATTATGCTGTAAAATGTACTGTATTCATTAAAATTTGCTAAAAAATCGATGAAAACTGCAAAAAAGCTAAAAATTTAAAACCTCTATTTGAACTGGAGATTATTATTTAGAATACGTTTTTTGCAATAAAATCAATAGTTAACAATTTACTTGCACTCAAGAAGCTCAAATTTCAAAACAATCTAATATTATATAATACGATGATTTACGAAAATTCGCTCATACGATCATGCTGCATGACTGGACCTTTTTTAATATCATTTCCAGGTTGTGTGGATTAGATCCCAAACGATGTCCTATAAATTTCTTTGCCATGAAATTAATAGTCTGCGCGCATGCGCAGGCGATGAATTTCTCATAACGTTGAGAAATCAACGTGATTAACCTCTGAGGGGAGGGGGCTTATATGTCCAGGATGGTGCCATCTGTATTTTATCGCGTTTGGTTGATAATATTCAATATTCCAACATTTTTTCTCTTTAAATCAATCCAATCATTTCCTATCTAAATCCTAACCTTCTTCTGTTTCAGAGCTCAAAAAAGAATGGACGGAGAATTGGTTTTCGGTCAGGCCATCAGGGTGGGGATATCACATTTTATGGACCCACCAGTCTCGTTCGACAATAATTACGGTGATAAATTATATTATTTTTTATTTCATTTCATTTATTATTCACTACCTACTTATTTTATTTTTATTATTATTTTTTAAATTATTTAATTTTTTGTGCGAATTTCGAAAAATGCAATTGTTTTTGCTCAAATTGTAGAAAATCAAGTTTCAGAAAAATTTCTTCCTCGAAATTCGTTACAGAACACACTAAAACGATGATTTCAACATTCTTCGTGTTAATTACTCAACATTCTTTCCCTTACTACATTAAGTAATTTAGTCACAAGAACAGATCATTCACAATTTATAATTTCGACAAGGAATCCCGTGTTCGAAACTCAGTACTGGCATTTTTTCTATAAAAATATATGTATTATTTTGAGGTGTTCAGATCGTCGGAAAATATAGGAAACAAATAAATATAACTTTAAAAATTGAGAATATTTCGCCTTATCAGCGTCTTCAGCTCTACGAGCTTATCATCTCGAGAGCTTTAAAAGTTGTGGTCTCCACTAAAATCAAACGGCTGTTGTTTTTTACAGTGGTAAAGTGTCCACTCGCATTTTGCGTTTTAGACTATTCTGAACAACTTTCGTTCCGTGTCATACTCTCTATCTCTGTGTGTATATCCGCAAATCCTTGTTAAAAGCTTAATTTCCACAATATTCAACCGGATCTATGAAATTTTTCTAGAGCTGACGACGCCGATACGGCGAAATATTCTCAATTTTGTAAGTTATAGTTATTTGTTTCCTATATTCTCCGACCATCTTTAACACCTCAAAATAATATTACACGCGAGTAATATTATCATACGAGTAATATTGTCATAATATTGTCATCCTTCACCAAAACTATATATATATATATATATATATATATATATATATATATATATATATATATATATATATATATATATATATATATATATATATATATATATATATATATATATAAAATAATTTTTTTTTGTTTTACGAGATTTTTTTACTTTTAACAAGAAAATACGTTTTAAAACATTTGGTGTTACACAGACTTTACACCTTTATGTCAACTGTAGAAATCTATTGAACTGGAATAAAGATTCAACTTTTCATCTCCCTTGTCGATTTAGTTTGGGATGTTCTGTCAGACTCTTCAATTTCTAATCTTGCAATTTGGACTAAACGAATTATAATAATTGTCAATTCAATTGTTAAGTTCACGCGGGTGTATGGAAATCTCCTTCCCATCAAGACGTAATATTTATCGTCCTCATAATTCGTTGCCCACGAGTCCACCTTCCCCCTCTTTTCACTCACTACCGATTTCTAACTCATCATATCGCACCTTTTCAGAAACCTCCTCGATAGGCCTTCAATGTTATAGAACAACAAAACTGATCAATTTGACACAACGTAAATGTTATACATTCGTACAAGTTGGAGGCTAATCGCTTGTATTTGTATTTCTCAGTGACCCGATCTCGTGGAGGCTATTTCTCTTCTTACGGCGGAAACAATGGATTTCGTGAGGTCAACAATTCAAGTTTTTTACCGATCAACCCCAATCCCTGGATATACGAAAACGGCGCCAGGTAAAATGCAAAATTATTGGAGCTATCAGCAATAATTATCACAAAGACAATGCCCATCACCAAGAATTTATCAAACATCATTCAATTTCTGGTTCACCCTTTTGGCACCTCACTTCCCTCACCATCAACTTATTCGAAATTTTCACTAAGACTCGCTGATGATTCCCATACATTCCTCCTCAATTTACAGTGAATCATTCGTTGTTGGCGGGGCTAAGCTGTGGAATTCTATGTGGCCTGTGTATCCAAGCACTTCACACGATTGGAGAATTTAAAAAACACGTTTTTAAATAAGCAAGCACTCCAATTTTCACTTAAACTTTCATTCGATTTTGGTTAAAGATTGTTGTCTTGTCCTTGGTTGGGTTGGTTGAGGGTAGAGAATTTACAGGCTTCTCTGATAATGTGGTTTAATGAGGTATGCTGAGCGCTTTCGCCAAATATATGGCCCCTTCAGAGCGTATTATTTGATTGATGAGCTATATGATCTATAATGTCTAAGTTAAAGTTGGGATGCCTCCTTAAACATCTTGGTCATGACCAGTTATGTTTGGTGATGTTACTAGGGTTAAATTTGTGCTTAAATTGAGGAAAATGCAATTTTTGTGTGGAGAGACACACATAGTCTGTAACTTGAACATCTTGGTCTTGACAGCAGTGGCGGCTCCTGTCTTGAAACTCTGGGGTGCACAGAGATCAACAAGGGCTATCGCGGGGACGGTAGAGGTGCTTTTATACTAAATACGTACACCAGACACGAGAAATTTTCTCAAATGGAAGACAGAAGTTCTGAAATACTTGACCATCAAAGGAGTTAACCCAAGGAATGATTGCAATAGCTGAAATGTATACCCGCCCAGCAAGAACCATCGTGGAGGTGAAAGCAAATCTTGCCATGGAGGGGAAGGAAAGGGAGAGGAGATGTTCATGGGGAAAGAGAAGGGTTAGTCATAATCTAGATAAATAATGGGGAATATAAAAATAAAATCTATCAAATTATAGGGGTTGAACTTGCGGACCGAATCAGAAAGATTTTTGGCGGCCAGCTCAACTGAATTATTCATCTTAAAAATATCTACTCAACACTCAATAACTTCAAAAATCGTAACACTAAATGAAATAACACCGGGAAAAATGGAAGAAGTGTGACTGATGAAAATGATCACGCTAGGACGAGAAGGGATGATAACGAGAACGGAAAGTAGGTACTCGGTGTCGCTACTTAGCGGATGAGCATGCCCCTAAGAATGCTCCTGTTAACATCCCGTATGGGATGTAACGGGCTCTCTGATTGGTCAATCTCACATGTCCGCCTCAATTCAAACTGAAAATCCTCAGTCCTGAGATATGCAGTCAAGTCTGAGGTGCACTTACGACTTGTTGCGCCCGCTCGCTTCTGATTGGTCAGGTTGAGTGAGTTCCCCCTTCATCCCCTCCCTACTGCAACCTTCACTGTTTCGCGCGTAGATTTGGATTTCCCGTCTTCTGTCACTAGCTAACTTCAAATGAGAGTGGAGAAATTTTGAAAAATTATTATTATTTTGGTTTGACTGGGGGTGCACATGTGCCTATGCTCCTATCAGTAGCCGCCCCTGCTTGACAGTTATGTTTGGTGATGTTACTAGGGTCAATTTTGGGCTTAAATTGAGAAAAATTCAATTTTTATGAGGAGAGACACACATTGTCTGAAATGATATATTAAAGTTTATCATTTCAGACAATGTGTGTCTCTCCCTATAAAAATTGCATTTTCCTCAATTTAAGCACAAAATTGACTCTAGTAACATCACCAAACATATGTAACTGGTCAAGACCAAGATGTTCAAGGAGGCATCCCAACTTTTACTTGAACATTATATAGATCATCAATCAAATAATACGCTCTGAAGAGGCCATATATTTGGCGGAAGCGCTCAGCATACCTCATTAAACCACATTATCAGAGAAGCCTGTAAATTCTCTACCCTCAACCAACCCAGCCTTCTTTCAATATCGTTTTAGACTTGAAAACTGAATTTTATTCCTCCCCTTGCCCCTTTTCCTCCATACCTTGACTACTTGCAGTGCACTTTTTATTTTAATACTCTGTTGTAGTAATTTTAAATATTAACCATCTAGCGACTCAATATTTTACATAAATGTGATTTTCTTGTGTGTTATATACAGAATCTGGACACGATAAAGGGTTATTTATCTATTTTTATTGTTGAGACAAATAGCACCTTCTGCATAATTAGATCAACACCATCCCAATTATGGGGAAAAACTGAGAAAAATACAATTTTCGTGGATATTTTCACTTATATTTAGATAGGATCTCTAATTGAAACTGCAGACAAGGTCTTTATGATGTTCCATTAAGGATGGATTTTGGTTTTGGGATGGCCATACATAAATAGCTCACTCTTGATATAACTGTTCTTGCAGAAGCTTGGGTAAATTCAGCTTTTCCATGCTTACACTGTTATTTTTAAAAAAGAAGGTAGAATGCTAAACTTTTTTTTAAATTGGCCTTAGCTGTATTAGCCTTCGCCATTTATTTATTTAATCATTTATCATATTTTAATGTATACAATATTTTATATACTTCAGGGCTGTTGGAATATACAATGCATGTGAAGTTTGTTGGCATTTCTATTAATTTAGTTAAATCATTAAGCATAGAGTTCCTTTGCGTCACAAACTTGCTGCACAGCATCACTAAGTGTTCCAGATCTTCGTCCGAATCACAGACTTCGCAAGGGGGAGATTCTTGGCTCATTCTTTTTCCGTATAGGTATATCGTCAGAACCATGTTCCGTGGCTAGACCCCTCCATGGTGGAACCATGGATGGTCGGACGGGAATCCATTATTGTAAAAGGTTCCTCTTGTGTCTTGCCGGTATTCCTCTTGCCATTGATCTCGATGTCGGTCCCGATCAAATGTCTGTGTATACGGCAGGAATGATGGCGATTAGAGAGGCGAGTCAGGGGGCAGAAGACGACGCTAGTCAAGACTTGGTGATTTGTACAGTTAGTCTCAATTCAGCCATCAAATTGAAAAACCAATCACCGGCTAGCAAAATTTGTGTGTCTGAACGCAGTGTGTTGCAAATGGTACTCGAAAGGAACAGGAGGAATAGGAAAACTAAGGTGGCATAGGTTAAAGCCCACATTGGTGTAATGGGTAATGAAGTAGCGGACCGATACGCTAAAATGGCATTGAATGGCCAAATCAATAACGGAACGAAAATCCCCCGAACTGACTTGCTAAACTTAGATCATACAAAATTAATTTTTAAAACCCATTCCAGTGGAAATATTACTTCCAATTTTAGTCTCGCTTGACATTACCATCCTCCCCACAACTAATACAGAGTTTTGTGGTGATATGATTCTCGGCTTCAAAGCGTTTATAAACCATATGGTATAAATTTGTGATCGAAACTCAGAGCCTCATTTTTTACTGTCTTCTTATTAGGGAGTTTTTGCAACACTGAGTCGTAGTCGAGTAACTTCGGATAGAAATGGAGCATTGTGCATTTGCACAAAATGCTAACGGTTTGCGGTCTATTCGTTGTACGAATAGAAAAATCCTATTCTGAGCTCAAGGGAAGCCGAATACAGCTCCGAATACGCATGTAACCTTCCATGACGATAACCTATATTGCTGTAATAAATTTTTTTAGTTCCTATTTCAAGGTGGCATGACATGCGCATTGTAATATTCGTGATTTTCAAAAAAGGTGGTTGGTTTGTAGGATTCATCCGAACTTAAATTATGCTTATACCATATAATGGACTCTGAAGCTTCATGATCTACCATCAGTCCGATTTCGTTCGAGGGTATTCGGGTACAAGTTTCAGGATGTCATCCTACTAATTTTGTTGAAATAGGTAACCATCGCAACTGCCAAATCTGAAATTGGTTCTTGAACGAGAAGCTCCGATACTGATAGATCAATTTAGATGAAATGGGTAGGGATTGTGCCTCATTACAGAGAAAATAGGCACACAGAAACGGCTGTCTTTGCCCTTTGTCGCGGGTATCCACATCTTCAATAATGAACGTAATTGGCCAAGGGAAAAAAGTGTAAAATATCGTACATATTATGGTAGGTAATGGGTACAGGTAGGTAGGTACATGTTTATAATATAGGTATGTACATCATGATCTTGGACCATGTTTAAGTTCCTGAATGAGATTCTCCTAACCCAAGGCGAATTTCGATGTCGCCTTAACAACTACCTACCCTTCCAAGTTCCTTTCCTTTGTCTACTGCATCTATTTCTAAACCACAGATAAAGTTGTTGCTAATTTGATACTTCTTCCATTATGAAAGAATTCATTACACGTTAGATAATCAATGACTCGGGCTTAATTATGAAGATTGGTGTAGTGTAGTCACGTTAGTGTAGTGTGACTTTTGAATCGTTTCGTTCAATCGTACAACGATTCTCTATTCGTACAACGACTCAGCTGAACGACTCAGATGGAAAACTGCAAAAACTCCCTATTATTGTTTTTTCACTTACTCCTAGTTGTCAGACACATTAAAGTTCTTACTCGCCAGTTACATTTGCTTTGATCTGTTGATTAATGTTGGAATTATTGATTTCCTTTAACTTTGGTTTTTGTTTTAGTGCAATGTCAGAATCTAATAATATACCAACTAGACTACTCGAAGAAACCCCAGTTAATCGAGCGCCTCCTTCGTCAAGTGGAAACAGTCATTATTGGCCTTCGGTTTGGAACTCAAAGGTACATCCATTCAATGCACTTTCCGGTTACAATTGATCTAGTTCAGTCGATTTGATTTAGTTCAAAATTAATCATACCAGACGTGTAGCATGACTTTATAAACAAACTTTAAGGACAATAGATTTTTTCTTTAAGATGATTTAATGTTTCTGAATTATGTGCACTAACTGCGCAGTTGTATACGCTTAATTTTATGGCAAATAAACTTTTTCTAAATGGTGTTCTTAAAATATGACAAATTTCGAGTATTTTCACATTTTTTGCAGTTCTTAATGATTTTTGACCACATTTTCGAGCTCGAAACTTTGTACTGCTCACATTGATGACGAATAATCCTTTCCTGAGCAACCTTTCAATTCTGCTGTAAAAAAACAAAAGTTTAAGATTTTAGCATTTTTATCGTTTTTATATATTTTGGTCACATTGTACCGTGGATAATTATGATGGACAAAACTTTTTATTGTAATAATTCACTGCAAATAATCGCTCTATTCATTCACCTTAGCGCTCACAAGTAGGTGTGGGAAGGTGTTTCAAGTTATCATTCACTTTCACTTTGTTCAAGTTTGTAAATACCTTTTGTATGCTTCGCAGGATGATGATAAAAACGGATTTTCGAACGGATCACAAACAGTTTGGAATGGTTTTGAAAAACTAAGCGTCAATCATCAGACCAACGCTAACATGGGCTCCTCAAGCTTTGGAAATACGTCAAAAAGGCATAGTTGCCCTGCCAATGGTATGAATACAATTTACGAGTACTATTATATTCCTAATGCTGCATCGCCTCTTCAAGGTTCTTGGAACGCTTTGTGCTGTGTCACATATTTTGTCGTATAAAATATTTGTTGTGAGAATGGGGCTCTGAACTGCAAGACAATGGGGGGGCAGGCCAAATTCAAATCGCGACCTCATCAAACCTGGCGGTATGGAGGTAGTTTTGGTCCAATATAGATTAGTTGATGTGTATAGTTTGAGCTTCGTTCCCAGTGTGCGTTCTGCCAGTTTGGAACGGTTCTGGGCAAGCCGAGTCGAATTTTGTCGTTCGCAGTGCCAGAACACCCAGTTCCAGAATGCCAAGAACGCTGAGTTCGGCGTTCACAGTGTTTTGCGAACCCAGTTCCAAACGGTTCTGAATCCCCGGTTTTTTTTTTTTTTTTTTTTTTTCTTTTTTTCGGAATTTTCAGAACTCGAACGCAAGGATGTAATTAAACGCATGCGCATTTCACAATTTTTCGGATCTCTTGGAGTAAACAACTCTTTTCTTCAACAAAATCATACTTAATCATACTTTAGTCTCTCTACGTTAGTGTAAATATGTACCTAATCTGTGATCGAAATTTCAACTAGCTCCTCAAGTTCGGAAAGTGATAGTTTGTACAATGGTGTTTCATGGTTAATAGACAATGAGGACGAGATTGAAGTTATAGTTGGATCTCGTCTGCATCCTCAAAACTCAAACATTTTCGAGTATACTCCTCAGTTATCATGGCATTTTTCATTTTTGTATTATTGCCGTGGGGTAATAGTTAAGTAATATTCACGGGCATAATAAGTAATATATTTTTGGGAACTAAAAATATTCTGTAAAGGAGCACCAGAAGATAACACGATTTGAGTGAGGTTACAAACATCAACACAGGTTATTCCACTTCCAAGTTCTGAAATCGTTTGTAGTGCAGAACACAGTTCCACAAGTTCTGGAACGCCCCGGGATTTCCCGTCCCAGTTCTGATGAGTTCGAGAACTGTCAGAACGCGCACTGAGAACGAAGTTTGTCATGACATCAAAAATCCTTAATATTGCGAGGATTCAGTTCATGTATTATAAACTGAAAAATTCGTGAACCATACCACAACCTCGGTTCTCACGGTGAACTAGTTGTATTCCATTCATGGTCAGGTAAGAAACGGAATATCAGTACTACCTGTTATAACTGCGGACAGGAAATCGGTAATAACATACTTTGGTGCTGCACTCTACTTCGTGCTTCCTTAGTTCAGATCCCGGGTTCTGATTGATAAACATAAATAGGCCACCAAAATCTACATTGTAAATTCTACAATATTACCTATAAAAAGTTAGTAAGTCTGTAACAAGACATGTCGAAATAATGTTAAAATATTTCCCCATTTCACTTGCTTCTCTATGTTATAATTCTCTCGTCCTGTGAAAATAATTGTTAATCTAGTTTGCTTGACGTTTTCAGGTTCATTCAATGCGAATAAAGGTTGGAACGCCACACCAACTTTTACAACTGCTTACGTTGACCCGCGCGACTGGGTAGATAATACGAAGAAACGTAGAGCATCGCCTGTCAACAATTCTTCACAGCCAAATAATCGAAAGTCGTTGGAATCTGGTTGGAACCCTTCTAAAAATGTAAGTGCTTACATAAGTAAAAATGTAAATTGCTTATGACTTCCTAAAATCTATGATCTGATTAATTTCAAACTACTTCTGTATGGGTGATATTCTCGAGACTTGGACACTAGCGCATCCTTACATCGAGGCAAGGCGAAATCAAGTTATTTTACCTTGTTGTCATGGTGACGAGTAAACATATGCGAAAATGCGCCATTTGTGAACGAACCTGGACAACAGCGTAACATAGTCTCACCTAGTTCCGAGTCAATATTTTCATTATTTGTAATACGCAAGGTGATAAATTGTATGCAAATTACATCAAGTTATTATCAGGTGTTAACCTCAAACGCTACGATTTAATCTGTGGGGTAGAGATCCATATGAAATGTGTGTTGGGGAGTTGACATACAAGTGTTCTAGATGATCCAGACATCAGCCGCAAAGATGT